>CANTAL010000261.1:0-330781 GCA_947650365.1 Chamaelirium japonicum
TGCTAATTCATTCGTTCGATCAATTCTAATTCATTAGCATGATCTATTCTAATTCATTCGTATGATTCATTCTAATTCATTCGCACGATCCATTCTAATTCATTCATAGGATCCATTCTAATTTATTCATACGATCTATTCTAATTCTTTCGCACGAATGTATCCATTCTAATTCATTCGCACGAATGTATCCATTCTAATCCATTCGTACGATCCATTCTAATCCATTCGTACGATCCATTCTAATTCATTCGCATGAATGTAACCATTCTAATTCATTCATTTGATCCATTCTAATTCATTCGTATGATCATTCTAATTCATTCGTCCGATCCATTCTAATTCATTCGCACGAATGTATCCATTCTAAACCATTCATACGATCCAGTCTAATTTATTCGTACAATCCATTCTAATTCATTTGTAAGATCCATTCTAATTCATTCGTATGATCCATTCTAATTCATTCGTACGATCCATTCTAATTCATTCGTAAGATCCATTCTAATTCATTCGTACGATCCATTCTAATTCATTCGTACGATCCATTCTAATTCATTCGCACGAATGTATCCATTCTAGTTCATTCGTACGATCCATTCTAATTCATTCGTACGATCCATTCTAATTCATTCGCACGATCCATTCTAATTCATTCGTACGATCCATTCTAATTCATTCATACGATCCATTCTAATTCATTCGTACGATCCATTCTAATTCATTCGCACAAATGTATCCATTCTAATTCATTCTTACGATCCATTCTAATTCATTCGCACGATCCATTCTAATTCATTCGTACGATCCATTCTAATTCTTTCACACGATCCATTCTAATTCATTCGTACGATCCATTCTAATTCATTCGCACGATCCATTCTAATTCATTCGTACGATCCATTCTAATTCATTCATACAATCCATTCTAATTCATTCGTACGATCCATTCTAATTCATTCGCATAAATGTATCCATTCTAATTCATTCGTACGATCCATACTAATTCATTCGCACGATCCATTCTAATTCATTCGTACAATCCATTCTAATTCATTCGCACGATCTGTTCTTATTCATTCGCACAATCCATTCTAATTCATTCGCACGAATGTATCCATTCTAATTCATTCGTACGATCCATTCTAATTCATTCGTACGATCCATTCTAATTCATTCGTACGATCCATTCTAATTCATTCATATGATCCATTCTAATTAATTCGTATGATCCATTCTAATTCATTCGTACGATCCATTCTAATTCATTCATACAATCCATTCTAATTCATTCGTACGATCCATTCTAATTCACTCATACGATCCATTCTAATACATTCATACGATTCATTCTAATTCATTTGCACGAATATATCCATTCTAATTCATTCGTACGATCCATTCTAATTCCTTCGTACGATCCATTCTAATTCATTCGTACGATCTATTCTAATTCATTCGTACGATCCATTCTAATTCATTCGTACGATCCATTCTAATTCCTTCGTACGATCCATTCTAATTCATTTGTACGATCCATTCTAATTCATTCGTACAATCTATTCTAATTCATTCGTACGAACGGATACATTCGTGTGAATGAATTAGAATGGATCGTACGAATGAGTAAGAATGGATCGTACGAATGAAATAGAATGGATTGCACGAATGAATTAGAATGGATCGTACGAATGAATTCGAATGGATCGTGTGAAAGAATTAGAATGGATCGTACGAATGAATTAGAATGGATCGTACGAAGGAATTAGAATGGATCGTACGAATGAATTAGAATGGATATATTCGTGCAAATGAATTAGAATGGATCATACGAATGAGTAAGAATGGACCGTACGAATAAAATAGAATAGATTGTACGAATGAATTAGAATGGATCCTACGAATGAATTAGAATAGATCGTGTGAAAGAATTAGAATGGATTGTATGAATGAATTAGAATGGATCGTACGAATGAATTAGAATGGATCGTACGAAGGAATTACAATGGATCGTGCGAATGAATTAGAATGGATCGTACGAATGAATTAGAATAGATCGTACGAATGAATTAGAATGGATCGTACGAAGGAATTAGAATGGATCGTACGAATGAATTAGAATGGATATATTCGTGCAAATGAATTAGAATGGATCGTATGAATGTATTAGAATGGATCGTACGAATGAATTAGAATGGATCGTGTGAAAGAATTAGAATGGATCGTACGAATGAATTAGAATGGATCGTGCGAATGAATTAGAATGGATTGTACGAATGAATTAGAATGGATAAATTTGTGCAAATGAATTAGATTGGATCGTACGAATGAATTAGAATGGATCGTATGAATGAATTAGAATGGATACATTCGTGCGAATGAATTAGAATGAATCGGACGAATGAATTAGAATGGATCGTACGAATGAATTAGAATGGATCAAATGAATGAATTAGAATGGTTACATTCATGCGAATGAATTAGAATGGATCGTACGAATGGATTAGAATGGATACATTCGAGCGAATGAATTAGAATGGATTGTACGAATAAATTAGAATGGATCGTATGAATGGATTAGAATGGATCCTACGAATGGATTAGAATGGATACCTTTGTGCATATGAATTAGAATGGATCGTACGAATGAATTAGAATGGATCATATTAATGAATTAGAATGGATCGTACGAATGAATTAGAATGGATACATTCGTGCACGATCCATACTAATTCATTCGCACGAATGTATCCATTCTAATTCATTCGTACGATCCATTCTAATTCATTCGTATGATCCATTCTAATTCATTCGTAAGATCTATTCTAATTCATTCGTACGATCCATTCTAATTCATTCGTACGATCTATTCTATTCTAGTTCATTCGTACGATCCATTCTAATTCATTCGTACGATCCATTCTAATTCATTCGTACGATCAATTCTAACTCATTCGCACGAATGTATCGATTCTAATTCATTTGTACGATCCATTCTAATTCTAGTTCATTCGTAAGATCCATTCTAATTCATTCATACGATCTATTCTATTCTAGTTCATTCGTACGATCCATTCTAATTCATTCGTACGATCCATTCTAATTCATTCGCACGATCCATTCTAATTCATTCGTACGATCAATTCTAATTCATTCGCACGAATGTATCCATTCTAATTCATTCGTACAATCCATTCTAATTCATTCGTATGATCCATTCTAATTCATTCATACAATCCATTCTAATTCTTTCACACGATCCATTCTAATTCATTCGTAGGATCGATTCTAATTCATTCGTACAATCTATTCTATTTTATTCGTACGATCCATTCTTACTCATTCGTATGATCCATTCTAATTCATTCGCACGAATGTATCCATTCTAATTCATTCGTACGAATCCATTCTAATTCATTCGTACAATCCATTCTATTTCATTCGTACACTCCATTCTTACTCATTCGTACGATCCATTCTAATTCATTCGTAAGATCCATTCTAATTCATTCGTACGATCCATTCTAATTCATTCGCACGATCCATTCTAATTCATTCATACAATCCATTCTAATTCATTCCGTACGATCCATTCTAATTCATTCGCTCGAATGTATCCATTCTAATCCATTCGTACGATCCATTCTAATCCATTCGTACGATCCATTCTAATTCATTCGCATAATTGTAACCATTCTAATTCATTCATTTGATCCATTCTAATTCATTCGTACGATCCATTCTAATTCATTAGCATGATCCATGCTAATTCATTCATTCGATCAATTCTAATTCATTAGCACGATCCATTCTAATTCATTCGTACGATCCATTCTAATTCATTCGCACGATCCATTCTAATTCATTCATAGGATCCATTCTAATTCATTCATACGATCTATTCTAATTCTTTCGCACGAATGTATCCATTCTAATTCATTCGCACGAATGTATCCATTCTAATTCATTCGTACGAATCCATTCTAATTCATTCGTACAATCTATTCTATTTCATTCGTACGATCCATTCTAGTTCATTCGTACGATCCATTCTAATTCATTCGTACGATCCATTCTAATTCATTCGTATGATCCATTCTAATTAATTCGTATGATCCATTCTAATTCATTCGTAGGATCCATTCTAATTCACTCATACAATCCATTCTAATTCATTCGCACGAATGTATCCATTCTAATTAATTCGTACGATCCATTCTAATTCATTCGTATGATCCATTTTTATTCATTCGCACGATCCAGTCTAATGGATTCGCACGATCCATTCTAATTCATTCGCATGAATGTATCCATTCTAATTCATTCATACGATCCATTCTAATTCATTCGTACGATCTATTCTAATTCATTCGCACGAATGTATCCATTCTAATTCATTCGTACGATCCATTCTAATTCATTCGTACGATCCATTCTAATTCATTCGTACGATCCATTCTAATTCATTCGTACGATCAGTTCTAATTCATTCACAAAACCTATTCTAATTCATTCATACGATCCATTCTAATTCATTCGCACGATCCATTCTAATTCATTCGTACGATCCATTCTAATTCTTTCACACGATCCTTTCTAATTCATTCGTACGATCCATTCTAATTCATTCACACGATCCATTCTAATTCATTCGTACGATCCATTCTAATTCATTCATACAATCCATTCTAATTCATTTGTTTGATCCATCCTAATTCATTCGCACAAATGTGTCCATTCTAATTCATTCGTACGATCCATTCTAATTCATTCGCACGATCCATTCTAATTCATTCGTACGATCCATTCTAATTCATTCGTATGATCCATTCTAATTAATTCGTATGATCCATTCTAATTCATTCGTACGATCCATTCTAATTCATTCATACAATCCATTCTAATTCATTCGCACGAATGTATCCATTCTAATTAATTCGTACGATCCAATCTAATTCATTCGTATGATTTATTCTTATTCATTCGCACGATCCAGTCTAATTGATTCGCACGATCCATTCTAATTCATTCGCACGAATTTATCCATTCTAATTCATTCGTACGATCCATTCTAATTCATTAATATGATCCATTCTAATTCATTCGTACGATCCATTCTAATTCATATGCACAAAGGTATCCATTCTAATTCATTCGCACGAAAGAATTAGAATGGATTGTATGAAAGAATTAGAATGTATCGTGCGAATGAATTAGAATGGATCGTACGAAGGAATTAGAATGGATCGTACGAAGGAATTAGAATGGATTGTACGAATGAGTAAGAATGGATCGTACGAATGAATTAGAATGGATCGTACGAGTAAATTAGAATAGATACATTCGTCCGAATGAATTAGAATGGATCATACGAATGAGTAAGAATGGATCGTACGAATGAAATAGAATAGATTGTACGAATGAATTAGAATGAATTAGAATGAATCGTATGAATGAATTCGAATGGATCGTATGAGTGAATTAGAACGGATAGTACGAATGAAGTAGAATGGATCGTATGAATGAATTAGAATGGATCGTATAAATGAATTAGAATAGATTGTGCGAATGAATTAGAATGGATCGTACGAATGAATTAGAATGGATACATTCGTGCGAATAAATTAGAATGGATCGTACAAATGAATTAGAATGGATCGTACGAATGAAATAGAATGGATCATACGAATGAGTAAGAATGGATCGTACAAATGAAATAGAATGGATTTTATGAATGAATTAGAATGGATCCTACGAATGAATTAGAATAGATCGTGTGAAAGAATTAGAATGGATTGTATGAATGAATTAGAATGAATTCGTACGATCCATTCGAATTCATTCGTACGATCCATTCTAATTCATTCGTACGATCCATTCTAATTCATTCATACAATCCATTCTAATTCATTCGCACGATCCATTCTAATTCACTCATACGATCCATTCTAATATATTCATACGATCCATTCTAATTCATTTGCACGAATATATCCATTCTAATTCATTCGTACGATCCATTCTAATTCCTTCGTACGATCCATTCTAATTCATTCGTACGATCCATTCTAATTCATTCATACGATCCATTCTACTTCATTCGTACGATCCATTCTAATTCATTCGCACAAATGTATCTATTCTAATTAATTCGTATGATCCATTCTAATTCATTCGTACGATCCATTCTAATTCATTCGTAAGATCCATTCTAATTCATTCGTACGATCCATTCTAATTCATTCGTACGATCCATTCTAATTCATTCGCGAATGTATCCATTCTAATTCATTCGTACGATCCATTCTAATTCATTCGTACGATCCATTCTAATACATTCGTACGATCCATTCTAATTCATTCATACGATCTATTCTAATTCATTCATACAATCCATTCTAATTCTTTCACACGATCCATTCTAATTCATTCGTACGGTCCATTCTAATTCATTCACACAATCCATTCTATTTCATTCGTACGATCCATTCTTACTCATTTGTATGATCCATTCTAATTCATTCGCACGAATGTATCCATAATGGATCATACGAATGAGTAAGAATGGATCGTACGAATGAAATAGAATGGATTGTGCGAATGAATTAGAATGGACCGTACGAATGAATTAGACGTACGAATGAATTAGAATGGATACATTCGTGCGAATAAATTAGAATGGATCATACGAATGAGTAAGAATGGATCATGCGAATGAATTAGAATGGATCGTGCGAATGAATTAGAATGGATCATACGAATGAATTAGAATGGATCGTACGAATGAGTAAGAATGGATCGTACGAATGAAATAGAATGGATTGTACGAATGAATTACAATGGATTCGTACGAATGAATTAGAATGGATACATTCGTGCGAATGAATTAGAAGGGATCATACGAATGAGTAAGAATGGATCGTACGAATGAAATAGAATAGATTGTACGAATGAATTAGAATGGATCCTACGAATGAATTAGAATGGATCGTGTGAAAGAATTAGAATGGATTGTATGTATGAAGGAATTAGAATGGATCGTACGAAGGAATTAGAATGCATTCGTATGATCCATTCTAATTCATTCGGACGAATGTATCCATTCTAATTTATTCGTACGATCCATTCTAATTCATTCGTACGATCCATTCTAATTCATTCGTACGATTCATTCTTACTCATTCGTATGATCCATTAGAATTCATTCGTACGATCCATTCTAATTCATTCGCACGAATGTATCCATTCCATTCGTACGATCCATTCATACGATCCATTCTAATTCATTCATACAATCCATTCTAATTCTTTCACACGATCCATTCTATTTCATTCATACAATCCATTCTAATTCATTCGTACGATCCATTCTAATTCATTCGTACGATCCATTCTAATTCATTCGTACGATCCATTCTAATTCATTCGTACGATCCATTCTAATTCATTCTAATTCATTCGTACGATCCATTCTACGATCCATTCTAATTCATTTGTATATTCCATTCTAATTCATTAGCACGATCCATGCTAATGAATTAGAATGGATCGTACGAATGAATAAAAATGGATCGTGTGAAAGAATTAGAATGGATTGTATGAATGAATTAGAATGGATTGTATGAATGGATCGTACGAATGAAATGGATACATTCGTGCGAATGAATTAGAATAGATCGTACGAATGAATTAGAATGGATCATACGAATGAGTAAGAATGGATCGTACGAATGAATTAGAATGGATCGTACGAATAAATTAGAATGGATCGTATAAATAAATTAGAATGGATACATTCGTCCGAATGAATTAGAATGGATCATACGAATGCATTCTAATTCCTTCGTACGATCCATTCTATTTCATTCGTACGATCCATTCTATTTCATTCGTATGATCCATTCTAATTCCTTCGTACGATCCATTCTAATTCCTTCGTATCCATTCTAATTCACTCATACAATCCATTCTAATCCATTCGTACGATCCATTCTAATTCATTCGCATGAATGTAACCATTCTAATTCATTCATTTGATCCATTCTAATTCATTCGTACGATCCATTCTAATTCATTCGTACGATCCATTGTAATTCATTCATACAATCCATTTAGATTCATTCGCACAAATGTATCCATTCAAATTCATTCGTACGATCCAGGCTAATTCATTCGTACGATCCATTCTAATTCATTCGCACGAATATATCCATTCTAATTCTTTCGTACGATGCATTCTAATTCATTCGTACGATCCATTCTAATTCATTCGTACGATCCATTCTAATTCATTCGTACGATCCATTCTAATTCATTCGCACGAATGTATCCATTCTAATTCATTCGTACAATCCATTCTATTTCATTCGTACGATCCATTCTTACTCATTCGTATGATCCATTCTAATTCATTCGTTTGATCCATTCTAATTCATTCGTACGATCCATTCTAATTCATTCGTACGATCCATTCTAATTCATTCGCACGATCCATTCTAATTCATTCATACGATCCATTCTAATTCGTTCATACGATCTATTCTAATTCATTCCTACAATCCATTCTAATTCATTTGCCCGATCCATTCTAATTCATTCATACGATCCATTCTATTCGAATGGATCATGTGATCCATTCGAATTCATTCGCACGATCCATTCTAATTCATTCATACGATCCATTCTAATTCATTCATACAATGCATTCTAATTCTTTCACACGATCCATTCTAATTCATTCGTACGATCCATTCTAATTCATTAATATGATCCATTCTAATTCATTCGTACGATCCATTCTAATTCATATGCACAAAGGTATCCATTCTAATCCATTCGTAGGATCCATTCTAATCCGTTCGTACGATCCATTCTAATTCATTCGTACGATCCATTCTAATTCATTCACTCGAATGTATCCATTCTAATCCATTCGTACGATCCATTCTAATCCATTCGTACGATCCATTCTAATTCATTCGAATGAATGTAATCATTCTAATTCATTCACACAATCCATTCTAATTCATTCGTTGGATCCATTCTAATTCATTCGTACAATCTATTCAATTTCATTCGTACGATCCATTCGTACTCATTCGTATGATCCATTCTAATTCATTCAGACGAATGTATCTATTCTAATTTATTCGTACGATCTATTCTAATTCATTCGTACGATCCATTCTAATTCATTCGCTCGAATGTATCCATTCTAATCCATTCGTACGATCCATTCTAATCCATTCTAATTTATTTGCACGAATATATCCATTCTAATTAATTCGTACGATCCATTCTAATTCATTCGTATGATCCATTCTAATTTATTCTTACTCATTCGTGCACGATCCATTCTAATTCATTCGCACGAATGTATCCATTCTAATTCATTAGTACAATCTATTCTATTTCATTCGTACGATCCATTCTTACTCATTCGTATGATCCATTCTAATTCATTCGGAAGAATGTATCCATTCTAATTTATTCGTACGATCCATTCTAATTCATTCGTACGATCCATTCTAATTCATTCGTACGATAAATTCTTACTCATTCGTATGATCCATTCTAATCCATTCGTACGATCCATTCTAATTCATTCGTACGATCGATTCTAATTCATTCGCACTATCCATTCTAATTCATTCGTACGATCCATTTTAATTCATTCGTATGATCCATTCTAATTTATTCGTTCAAATATATCCATTCTAATTCATTTGTACGATCCATTCTAATTCATTCGCACGATCCATTCTAATTCATTCGCACGAATGTATCCATTCAAATTCATTTGCACGATCCATTCTAATTCATTCCTATGATCTATTCTAATTCATTCGTACGATCCATTCTAATTCATTCTAATTCATTCGTACGATCCATTCTACGGTCCATTCTAATTCATTCGTATATTCCATTCTAATTCATTAGCACGATCCATGCTAATGAATTAGAATGGATCGTACGATCCAATCTAATTCATTCATACGATCCATTCTTACTCATTCTTATGATCCATTCTAATTCAATCGTACGATCCATTCTAATTCATTCGAACGATCCATTCTAATTCCTTCGTACGATCCATTCTAATTCATTCGTACGATCCATTCTAATTCATTTGTACGATCCATTCTAATTCATTCGTACGATCCATTCTAATTCATTCGTACGATCCATTCTAATTCATTCGCGCAATCTATTCTAATTCATTCTTACGATCTATTCTAATTCATTCGTACGATCCATTCTAATTCATTCATACAATCCATTCTAATTTATTCGCATGAATGTATCCATTCTAATTAATTCGTACGATCCATTCTAATTCATTAATATGATCCATTCTAATTCATTCGTACGATCCATTCTAATTCATTCGTATGATCCATTCTAATTCATTCGGATGAATGTAACCATTCTAATTTATTCATTTGATCCATTCTAATTCATTCGTACGATCCATTCTAATTCTTTCACACGATCCATTCTAATTCATTCGTACGGTCCATTCTAATTCATTCACACAATCCATTCTATTTCATTCGTACGATCCATTCTTACTCATTTGTATGATCCATTCTAATTCATTCGCACGAATGTATCCATAATGGATCATACGAATGAGTAAGAATGGATCGTACGAATGAAATAGAATGGATTGTGCGAATGAATTAGAATGGACCGTACGAATGAATTAGACGTACGAATGAATTAGAATGGATACATTCGTGCGAATAAATTAGAATGGATCATACGAATGAGTAAGAATGGATCATGCGAATGAATTAGAATGGATCGTGCGAATGAATTAGAATGGATCATACGAATGAATTAGAATGGATCGTACGAATGAGTAAGAATGGATCGTACGAATGAAATAGAATGGATTGTACGAATGAATTACAATGGATTCGTACGAATGAATTAGAATGGATACATTCGTGCGAATGAATTAGAAGGGATCATACGAATGAGTAAGAATGGATCGTACGAATGAAATAGAATAGATTGTACGAATGAATTAGAATGGATCCTACGAATGAATTAGAATGGATCGTGTGAAAGAATTAGAATGGATTGTATGTATGAAGGAATTAGAATGGATCGTACGAAGGAATTAGAATGCATTCGTATAATCCATTCTAATTCATTCGGACGAATGTATCCATTCTAATTTATCCGTACGATCCATTCTAATTCATTCGTACGATCCATTCTAATTCATTCGTACGATTCATTCTTACTCATTCGTATGATCCATTATAATTCATTCGTACGATCCATTCTAATTCATTCGCACGAATGTATCCATTCCATTCGTACGATCCATTCATACGATCCATTCTAATTCATTCATACAATCCATTCTAATTCTTTCACACGATCCATTCTATTTCATTCATACAATCCATTCTAATTCATTCGTACGATCCATTCTAATTCATTCGTACGATCCATTCTAATTCATTCGTACGATCCATTCTAATTCATTCGTACGATCCATTCTAATTCATTCTAATTCATTCGTACGATCCATTCTACGATCCATTCTAATTCATTTGTATATTCCATTCTAATTCATTAGCACGATCCATGCTAATGAATTAGAATGGATCGTACGAATGAATAAAAATGGATCGTGTGAAAGAATTAGAATGGATTGTATGAATGAATTAGAATGGATTGTATGAATGGATCGTACGAATGAAATGGATACATTCGTGCGAATGAATTAGAATAGATCGTACGAATGAATTAGAATGGATCATACGAATGAGTAAGAATGGATCGTACGAATGAATTAGAATGGATCGTACGAATGAATTAGAATGGATCGTATCAATAAATTAGAATGGATACATTCGTCCGAATGAATTAGAATGGATCATACGAATGCATTCTAATTCCTTCGTACGATCCATTCTATTTCATTCGTACGATCCATTCTATTTCATTCGTATGATCCATTCTAATTCCTTCGTACGATCCATTCTAATTCCTTCGTATCCATTCTAATTCACTCATACAATCCATTCTAATCCATTCGTACGATCCATTCTAATTCATTCGCATGAATGTAACCATTCTAATTCATTCATTTGATCCATTCTAATTCATTCGTACGATCCATTCTAATTCATTCGTACGATCCATTGTAATTCATTCATACAATCCATTTAGATTCATTCGCACAAATGTATCCATTCAAATTCATTCGTACGATCCAGGCTAATTCATTCGTACGATCCATTCTAATTCATTCGCACGAATATATCCATTCTAATTCTTTCGTTCGATGCATTCTAATTCATTCATACGATCCATTCTAATTCATTCGTACGATCCATTCTAATTCATTCGTACGATCCATTCTAATTCATTCGCACGAATGTATCCATTCTAATTCATTCGTACAATCCATTCTATTTCATTCGTACGATCCATTCTTACTCATTCGTATGATCCATTCTAATTCATTCGTTTGATCCATTCTAATTCATTCGTACGATCCATTCTAATTCATTCGTACGATCCATTCTAATTCATTCGCACGATCCATTCTAATTCATTCATACGATCCATTCTAATTCATTCCTACAATCCATTCTAATTCATTTGCCCGATCCATTCTAATTCATTCATACGATCCATTCTATTCGAATGGATCATGTGATCCATTCGAATTCATTCGCACGATGCATTCTAATTCATTCATACGATCCATTCTAATTCATTCATACAATGCATTCTAATTCTTTCACACGATCCATTCTAATTCATTCGTAGGATCCATTCTAATTCATTAATATGATCCATTCTAATTCATTCGTACGATCCATTCTAATTCATATGCACAAAGGTATCCATTCTAATCCATTCGTAGGATCCATTCTAATCCGTTCGTACGATCCATTCTAATTCATTCGTACGATCCATTCCAATTCATTCACTCGAATGTATCCATTCTAATCCATTCGTACGATCCATTCTAATCCATTCGTACGATCCATTCTAATTCATTCGAATGAATGTAATCATTCTAATTCATTCACACAATCCATTCTAATTCATTCGTTGGATCCATTCTAATTCATTCGTACAATCTATTCAATTTCATTCGTACGATCCATTCGTACTCATTCGTATGATCCATTCTAATTCATTCAGACGAATGTATCTATTCTAATTTATTCGTACGATCTATTCTAATTCATTCGTACGATCCATTCTAATTCATTCGCTCGAATGTATCCATTCTAATCCATTCGTACGATCCATTCTAATCCATTCTAATTTATTTGCACGAATATATCCATTCTAATTAATTCGTACGATCCATTCTAATTCATTCGTATGATCCATTCTAATTTATTCTTACTCATTCGTGCACGATCCATTCTAATTCATTCGCACGAATGTATCCATTCTAATTCATTAGTACAATCTATTCTATTTCATTCGTACGATCCATTCTTACTCATTCGTATGATCCATTCTAATTCATTCGGAAGAATGTATCCATTCTAATTTATTCGTACGATCCATTCTAATTCATTCGTACGATCCATTCTAATTCATTCGTACGATCCATTCTTACTCATTCGTATGATCCATTCTAATCCATTCGTACGATCCATTCTAATTCATTCGTACGATCGATTCTAATTCATTCGCACTATCCATTCTAATTCATTCGTACGATCCATTTTAATTCATTCGTATGATCCATTCTAATTTATTCGTTCAAATATATCCATTCTAATTCATTTGTACGATCCATTCTAATTCATTCGCACGATCCATTCTAATTCATTCGCACGAATGTATCCATTCAAATTCATTTGCACGATCCATTCTAATTCATTCCTATGATCTATTCTAATTCATTCGTACGATCCATTCTAATTCATTCTAATTCATTCGTACGATCCATTCTACGGTCCATTCTAATTCATTCGTATATTCCATTCTAATTCATTAGCACGATCCATGCTAATGAATTAGAATGGATCGTACGATCCAATCTAATTCATTCATACGATCCATTCTTACTCATTCTTATGATCCATTCTAATTCAATCGTACGATCCATTCTAATTCATTCGAACGATCCATTCTAATTCCTTCGTACGATCCATTCTAATTCATTCGTACGATCCATTCTAATTCATTTGTACGATCCATTCTAATTCATTCGTACGATCCATTCTAATTCATTCGTACGATCCATTCTAATTCATTCGCGCAATCTATTCTAATTCATTCTTACGATCTATTCTAATTCATTCGTACGATCCATTCTAATTCATTCATACAATCCATTCTAATTTATTCGCACGAATGTATCCATTCTAATTAATTCGTACGATCCATTCTAATTCATTAATATGATCCATTCTAATTCATTCGTACGATCCATTCTAATTCATTCGTATGATCCATTCTAATTCATTCGGATGAATGTAACCATTCTAATTTATTCATTTGATCCATTCTAATTCATTCGTACGATCCATTCTAATTCATTCGTCCGATCCATTCTAATTCATTCGCACGAATGTATCCATTCTAAACCATTCATACGATCCATTCTAATTTATTCGTACGATCCATTCTAATTCATTCGTAAGATCCATTCTAATTCATTCATACGATCCATTCTAATTCATTCGTAAGATCCATTCTAATTCATTCGTCCGATCCATTCTAATTCATTCGTACGATCCATTCTAATTCATTCGCACGAATGTATCCAATCAAGTTCATTCGTACGATCCATTCTAATTCATTCGTACGATCCATTCTAATTCATTCACACGATCCATTCAAATTCATTCGTACGATCCATTCTAATTCATTCATACGATCTATTCTAATTCATTCATACGATCCATTCTAATTCATTCGCACAATTGTATCCATTCTAATTCATTCGTACGATCCATTCTAATTCATTTGCACGATCCATTTTAATTCATTCGTACGATCCTTTCTAATTCTTTCACACGATCCATTCTAATTCATTCGTACGATCCATTCTAATTCATTCGCACGATCCACTCTAATTCATTCGTACGATCCATTCTAACTCATTCATACGATCCATTCGAATTCATTCGTACGATTCATTCTAATTCATTCGCACAAATGTATCCATTCTAATTCATTCGTACGATCCATTCTAATTCATTCGCACGATCCATTCTAATACATTCGTACGATCCATTCTAATTCATTCGCACGATCTGTTCTTATTCATTCGCACAATCCATTCTAATTCATTCGCACGAATGTATCCATTCTAATTCATTCGTATGATCCATTCTAATTAATTCGTATGATCCATTCTAATTCATTCGTACGATCCATTCTAATTCATTCATACAATCCATTATAATTCATTCGTACGATCCATTCTAATTCACTCATACGATCCATTCTAATACATTCATACGATCCATTCTAATTCATTTGCACGAATATATCCATTCTAATTCATTCGTACGATCCATTCTAATTCCTTCGTACGATCCATTCTAATTCATTCGTACGATCTATTCTAATTCATTCGTACGATCCATTCTAATTCCTTCCTACGATCCATTCTAATTCATTCGCACGAATATACCCATTCTAATTCATTCGTACGATCCATTCTAATTCATTCGTACGATCCATTCTAATTCATTCGTTCGATCCATTCTAATTCATTCGGACGAATGTATCCATTCTAATTCATTCGTACGATCCATTCTAATTCATTCGCACAAATGTATCCATTCGTACGATCCATTCTAATTCATATGCACAAAGGTATCTATTCTAATTCATTCGTACGATCCATTCTAACTCAGGATCGTACGAACGAATTAGAATGGATACATTCGTGCGAATGAATTAGAATTGATCGTACGAATGAATTAGAATGGATCATGCGAATGAATTAGAATGGATCGTACGAATGAATTAGAATGGATCGTACGAATGAACTAGAATGGATACATTCGTGCGAATGAATTAGAATGGATCGTACGAATGAATTAAAATGGATCGTACGAATGAATTAGAATGGATCGTACGAATGAATTAGAATGGATCGTGCGAATGAACTAGAATGGATCGTACGAATGAATTAGAATGGATCGTGTGAAAGAATTAGAAAGGATCGTACGAATGAATTAAAATGGATCGTGCGAATGAATTAGAATGGATCGTACGAATGAATTAGAATGGATACAATTGTGCGAATGAATTAGAATGGATCGTACGAATGAATTAGAATGGATCGTATGAATGAATTAGAATGGATCGTACGAATGAATTAGAATGGATCGTGTGAATGAATTAGAATGGATCGTACGAACGAATTAGAATAGATCGTACGAATGAACTTGAATGGATACATTCGTGCGAATGAATTAGAATGGATCGTACGAATGAATTAGAATGGATCGGACGAATGAATTAGAATGGATCTTACGAATGAATTAGAATGGATCGTACAAAGGAATTAGAATGGATCGTTCGAATGAATTAGAATGGATCGTACGATTGAATTAGAATGGATCATAAGAATGAGTAAGAATGGATCGTATGAATGAATTAGATTGGATCGTACGTTCCATTCTAATTCATTCGTACGATCCATTCTAATTCATTCATAGGATCCATTCTAATTCATCCATACAATCCATTCTAATTCATTCGCACGAATGTATCCATTCTAATTCATTCGTAGGATCAGTTCTAATTCATTCACAAAATCTATTCTAATTCATTCATACGATCCATTCTAATTCATTCACACGAATGTATCCATTCTAATTCATTCATACGATCCATTCTAATTCATTCGTACGATCCATTCTAATTCCTTTGTACGATCCATTCTAATTCATTCGTACGATCTATTCTAATTCATTCGTACGATCCATTCTAATTCATTCGTACGATCCATTCTAATTCCTTCGTACGATCGATTCTAATTCATTCGTACGATCCATTCTAATTCATTCATACAATCCATTCTAATTCTTTCACATGATCCATTCTAATTCATTCGTACGATCCATTCTAATTCATTCGTGCAATCCATTCTATTTCATTCGTACGATCCATTCTTACTCATTCATACGATCCATTCTAATTCATTCACACGAATGTATCCATTCGTACGAATGAATTAGAATAGATTGTACGAATGAATTAGAATGGATCGTACGAATGAATTAGAATGGTTCGTACGAAGGAATTAGAATGGATCGTACGAATGAATTAGAATGGATCATACGAATGACTTAGAATAGATCGTACGAATGAATTAGAATGGATCGTACGAAGGAATTAGAATGGATCGTACGAATGAATTAGAATGGATATATTCGTGCAAATGAATTAGAATGGATCGTATGAATGTATTAGAATGGATCGTATGAGTGAATTAGAATGGATCGTACGAATGAATTAGAATGGATCGTATGAATGAATTAGAATAGATTTTGTGAAACTGATCGCACGAATGAATTAGAATGGATACATTCGTGCGAATGAATTAGAATGGATTGTATGAATGAATTAGAATGGATTGTACGAATGAATTAGAATTGATACATTCGTGCAAATGAATTAGAATGGATCGGACGAATGAATTAGAATGGATCGTACGAATGAATTAGAATGGATCGTACGAATGAATTAGAATGGATCGTACGAATAAATTAGAATGGATACATTCGTCCGAATGAATTATAATGGATCATACGAATCAGTAAGAATGGATCGTACGAATGAAATAGAATAGATTGTACGAATGAATTAGAATGGATTCGTACGAATGAATTAGAATGGATACATTCATGCGAATGAATTAGAATGGATCGTACCAATAAGTAAGAATGGATCGTACGAATGAAATAGAATGGATTGTGCAAAAGAATTAGAATGGATCGCACGAATCTATCCATTCTAATTCATTCGTACGATCCATTCTAATTCATTCGTACGATCCATTCTAATTCATTCGTATGATCCATTCTAATTAATTCGTATGATCCATTCTAATTAATTCGTACGATCCATTCTAATTCATTCATACAATCCATTCTAATTCATTCGTACGATCCATTCTAATTCACTCATACGATCCATTCTAATACATTCATACGATCCATTCTAATTCATTTGCACGAATATATCCATTCTAATTCATTCGTACGATCCATTCTAATTCCTTCGTACGATCCATTCTAATTCATTCGTACGATCTATTCTAATTCTTTCATACGATCCATTCTAATTCATTCGTACGATCCATTCTAATTCCTTCGTAAGATCCATTCTAATTCATTCGTACGATCCATTCTAATTCATTCGTACAATCTATTCTAATTCATTCGTACGAATGGATACATTCGTGTGAATGAATTAGAATGGATCGTACGAATGAGTATGAATGGATCGTACGAATGAAATAGAATGGATTGCACGAATGAATTAGAATGGATCGTACGAATGAATTAGAATGGATCGTACGAAGGAATTAGAATGGATCGTACAAATGAATTAGAATGGATCATGCTAATGAATTAGAATTGATCGAACGAATGAATTAGCATGGATCGTGCTTATGAATTAGAATGGAACGTACGAATGAATTAGAATGGATCGTGTGAAAGAATTAGAATGGATTGTATGAATGAATTAGAATGAATTCGTACGATCCATTCGAATTCATTCGCACGATCCATTCTAATTCATTCAAACGATCCATTATAATTCATTCATACAATCCATTCTAATTCATTCGCACGATCCATTCTAATTCACTCATACGATCCATTCTAATACATTCATACGATCCATTCTAATTCATTTGCACGAATATATCCATTCTAATTCATTCGTACGATCCATTCTAATTCCTTCGTATGATCCATTCTAATTCATTCGTACGATCCATTCTAATTCATTCATACGATCCATTCTAATTCATTCGTACGATCCATTCTAATTCATTCGCACAAATGTATCTATTCTAATTAATTCGTATGATCCATTCTAATTCATTCGTACGATCCATTCTAATTCATTCGTAAGATCCATTCTAATTCATTCGTACGATCCATTCTAATTCATTCGTATGATCCATTCTAATTCATTCGCGAATGTATCCATTCTAATTCATTCGTACGATCCATTCTAATTCATTCGTACGATCCATTCTAATACATTCGTACGATCCATTCTAATTCATTCATACGATCTATTCTAATTCATTCATACAATCCATTCTAATTCTTTCACACGATCCATTCTAATTCATTCGTACGGTCCATTCTAATTCATTCGCACAATCCATTCTATTTCATTCGTACGATCCATTCTTACTCATTTGTATGATCCATTCTAATTCATTCGCACGAATGTATCCATAATGGATCATACGAATGAGTAAGAATGGATCGTACGAATGAAATAGAATGGATTGTGCGAATGAATTAGAATGGACCGTACGAATGAATTAGACGTACGAATGAATTAGAATGGATACATTCGTGCGAATAAATTAGAATGGATCATACGAATGAGTAAGAATGGATCATGCGAATGAATTAGAATGGATCGTGCGAATGAATTAGAATGGATCATACGAATGAATTAGAATGGATCGTACGAATGAGTAAGAATGGATCGTACGAATGAAATAGAATGGATTGTACGAATGAATTCCAATGGATTCGTACGAACGAATTAGAATGGATACATTCGTGCGAATGAATTAGAAGGGATCATACGAATGAGTAAGAATGGATCGTACGAATGAAATAGAATAGATTGTACGAATGAATTAGAATGGATCCTACGAATGAATTAGAATGGATCGTGTGAAAGTATTAGAATGGATTGTATGTATGAAGGAATTAGAATGGATCGTACGAAGGAATTAGAATGCATTCGTATGATCCATTCTAATTCATTCGGACGAATGTATCCATTCTAATTTATTCGTACGATCCATTCTAATTCATTCGTACGATCCATTCTAATTCATTCGTACGATTCATTCTTACTCATTCGTATGATCCATTATAATTCATTCGTACGATCCATTCTAATTCATTCGCACGAATGTATCCATTCCATTCGTACGATCCATTCATACGATCCATTCTAATTCATTCATACAATCCATTCTAATTCTTTCACACGATCCATTCTATTTCATTCATACAATCCATTCTAATTCATTCATACGATCCATTCTAATTCATTCGTACGATCCATTCTAATTCATTCTAATTCATTCGTACGATCCATTCTACGATCCATTCTAATTCATTTGTATATTCCATTCTAATTCATTAGCACGATCCATGCTAATGAATTAGAATGGATCGTACGAATGAATAAAAATGGATCGTGTGAAAGAATTAGAATGGATTGTATGAATGAATTAGAATGGATTGTATGATGGATCGTACGAATGAAATGGATACATTCGTGCGAATGAATTAGAATAGATCGTACGAATGAATTAGAATGGATCATACGAATGAGTAAGAATGGATCGTACGAATGAATTAGAATGGATCGTACGAATGAATTAGAATGGATCGTACGAAGAAATTAGAATGGATACATTCGTCCGAATGAATTAGAATGGATCATACGAATGCATTCTAATTCCTTCGTACGATCCATTCTATTTCATTCGTACGATCCATTCTATTTCATTCGTATGATCCATTCTAATTCCTTCGTACGATCCATTCTAATTCCTTCGTATCCATTCTATTTCACTCATACAATCCATTCTAATCCATTCGTACGATCCATTCTAATTCATTCGCATGAATGTAACCATTCTAATTCATTCATTTGATCCATTCTAATTCATTCGTACGATCCATTCTAATTCATTCGTACGATCCATTGTAATTCATTCATACAATCCATTTAAATTCATTCGCACAAATGTATCCATTCAAATTCATTCGTACGATCCAGGCTAATTCATTCGTACGATCCATTCTAATTCATTCGCACGAATATATCCATTCTAATTCTTTCGTACGATGCATTCTAATTCATTCGTACGATCCATTCTAATTTATTCGTACGATCCATTCTAATTCATTCGTACGATCTATTCTAATTCATTCGTACGATCCATTCTAATTTCATTCGTACGATCCATTCTAATTCATTCGCTCGAATGTATCCAATCTAATCCATTCGTATGATCCATTCTAATCCATTCGTACGATCCATTCTAATTCATTCGCATGAATATAACCATTCTAATTCATTCAATTGATCCATTCTAATTCATTCGTACAATCCATTCTAATTCATTCGTCCGATCCATTCTAATTCATTCGCACGAATGTATCCATTCTAATTCATTCGTACGATCCATTCTAATTCATTCGTACGATCCATTCTAATTCATTCGTAAGATCCATTCTAATTCATTCGTACGATCCATTCTAATTCATTCGTACGATCCATTCTAATTCATTCGCACGAATGTATCCATTCTAGTTCATTCGTACGATCCATTCTAATTCATTCGTACGATCCATTCTAATTCATTCGCAAGATCCATTCTAATTCATTCGTACGATCAATTCTAATTCATTCGAACGAATGTATCCATTCTAATTCTTTCGTACGATCCTGAATTAGAATGGATCGTACGAATGAATTAGAATGGATACCTTTGTGCATATGAACTAGAATGGATCGTACGAATGAATTAGAATGGATCATATTAATGAATTAGAATGGATCGTACTAATGAATTAGAATGGATCGTACGAATGAATTAGAATGGATCTTACGAATGGATTATAATGGATACATTCGTGCGAATGAATTAGAATGGATCGGATGAATGAATTAGAATTGATCGTATGAATGAATTAGAATGGATCAAATGAATGAATTAGAATGGTTACATTCATGCGAATGTATTAGAATGGATCGTACGAATGGATTAGAATGGATCGTACGAATGGATTAGAATGGATACATTCGAGCGAATGAATTAGAATGGATCGTACGAATGAAATTAGAATGGATCGTACGAATGAATTAGAATAGATCGTACGAATGAATTAGAATGGATCGTACGAATGAATTAGAATGGATCGTGTGAAAGAATTAGAATGGATCGTACGAATGAATTAGAATGGATCGTGCTAATGAATTAGAATTGATCGAATGAATGAATTAACATGGATCGTGCATTCGTACGATCCATTCTAATTCATTCGTAAGATCCATTCTAATTCATTAGTACGATCCATTCTAATTCATTCATACGATCTATTCTAATTCATTCGCACGAATGTATCCATTCTAATTCATTCGTACGATCCATTCAAATTCATTCATACGATCTATTCTAATTCATTCATACAATCCATTCTAATTCTTTCACACGATCCATTCTAATTCATTCGTACGATACATTCTAATTCATTCGCACAATCCATTCTATTTCATTCGTACGATCCATTCTTACTCATTCGTATGATCCATTCTAATTCATTCGCACGAATGTATCCATAATGGATCATACGAATGAGTAAGAATGGATCGTACGAATGAAATAGAATGGATTGTGCGAATGAATTAGAATGGACCGTACGAATAAATTAGAATGGATACATTCGTGCGAATGAATTAGAATGGATCGGACGAATGAATTAGAATGGATCGTACGAATGAATTAGAATGGATCGTACGAATGAATTAGAATGGATCGTACGAAAGAATTAGAATGGATCGTACGAATAAATTAGAATGGATACATTCGTCCGAATGAATTAGAATGGATCATACGAATGAGTAAGAATGGATCGTACGAATGAAATAGAATAGATTGTATGAATAAATTAGAATGGATCGTGCGAATGAATTAGAATGGATCGTACGAATGAATTAGAATGGATCGGACGAATAAATTAGAATGGATCGTGCGAATGAATTAGAATGGATCATATTAATGAATTAGAATGGATCGTACGAATGAATTAGAATGGATACATTCGTGCGAATGAATTAGAATGGATCGTGCGAATCCATTAGACTGGATCGTGCGAATGAATAAGAATGGATCATACGAATGAATTAGAATGGATCGTACGAATTAATTAGAATGGATACATTCGTGCGAATGAATTAGAATCGACTGTATGAATGAATTAGAATGGATCGTACGAATGAATTAGAATGGATCATACGAATTAATTAGAATGGATCATACGAATGAATTAGAATGGATCGTACGAATGAATTAGAATGGATCATACGAATGAACTAGAATGGATCGTATGAATGAACTAGAATGGATACATTCGTGCGAATGAATTAGAATGGATCGTACGAATGAATTAGAATGGATCGTACGATTCATTCTAATTCATTCGTACGATCCATTCTAATACGTTCGTACGATTCATGCTAATTCATTCGCACGATCCATTCTAATTCATTCGTACGATCCATTCTTATTCATTCATACGATCCATTCTAATTCATTCGCACAATCCATTCTAATTCATTCGTACAATCCATTCTAATTCATTCGTATGATCCATTCTAACTCATTCGGTGGATCCATTCTAATTCATTCGTACGATACATTCTAATTCATTCCCACGATCCATTCTAATTTATTCGTACGATCCATTCTAATTCATTCGTACGATTTATTCTAATTCATTCGCACGAATGTGACCATTCAAATTCATTCATACGATTCATTCTAATTCATTCGTATGAGCTATTCTAATTCATTCGTACGATCCATTCTAATTCATTCGTACGATCCATTGTAATTCATTCATACAATCCATTTAGATTCATTCGCACAAATGTATCCATTCAAATTCATTTGTACGATCCAGTCTAATTCATTCGTACGATCCATTCTAATTCATTCGCACGAATATATCCATTCTAATTCTTTCGTACGATGTATTCTAATTCATTCGTACGATCCATTCTAATTCATTCGTACGATCCATTCTAATTCATTCATACGATCCATTCTAATTCATTCGCACAAATGTATCCATTCTAATTCATTCGTACAATCCATTCTATTTCATTCGTACGATCCAATCTTACTAATTCGTATGATCCATTCTAATTCATTCGTATGATCCATTCTAATTCATTCGTACGATCCATTCTAATTCATTCGTACGATCCATTCTAATTCATTCGCACGATCCATTCTAATTCATTCATACGATCCATTCTAATTCATTCATACGATCCATTCTAATTCATTCCTACAATCCATTCTAATTCATTCGCCCAATCCATTCTAATTCATTCATACGATCCATTCTATTCGAATGGATCATGCGATCCATTCGAATTCATTCGCACGATCCATTCTAATTCAATCATACGATCCGTTCTAATTCATTCGTAAGATCCATTCTAATTCATTCGTACGATCCATTCTAATTCATTCGTACGATCCATTCTAATTCATTCGCACGAATGTATCCATTCTAGTTCATTCGTACGATCCATTCTAGTTCATTCATACGATCCATTCTAATTCATTCGTACGATCCATTCTAATTCATTCGTATGATCCATTCTAATTAATTCATATGATCCATTCTAATTCATTCGTACGATCCATTCTAATTCATTCGCACGAATGTATCCATTCTAGTTCATTCGTACGATCCATTCTAATTCATTCGTACGATCGATTCTAATTCATTCACACGATTCATTCTAATTCATTCATGCGATCAATTCTAATTCATTCACACGAATGTATCCATTCTAATTTATTCGTACGATCCTGAATTAGAATGGATCGTACGAATGAATTAGAATGGATACCTTTGTGCATATGAATTAGAATGGATCGTACGAATGAATTAGAATGGATCGTATGATCCATTATAATTCATTCGTATGATCCATTCTAATTCATTCGTACGATCCATTCTAATTCATTCGCACAATCTATTCTAATTCATTCATACGATCCATTCTAATTCATTCGTACGATCGTACGAATGAATTAGAATGGATCGTATGGAATGAATTAGAATGGATTGTATGAATGAATTAGAATGGATACATTCGTGCGAATGAATTAGAATGGATCATACGAATGAGTAAGAATGGATCGTACGAATGAAATAGAATGGATTGTATGAGTGAATTAGAATGGATCGTACAAATGAATTAGAATGGATCGTACGAATGAATTAGAATGGATCATACGAATGAGTAAGAATGGATCGTACAAATGAAATAGAATGGATTATACGAATGAATTAGAATGGATCATACGAATGAATTAGAATGGATCGTGTGAAAGAATTAGAATGTATTGTATGAATGAATTAGAATGGATCGTATGAATGAATTAGAATGGATCGTGCAAATGAATTCGAATGGATCGCATGATCCGTTCGAATAGAATGGATCGTATGAATGAATTAGAATGGATCGGGCGAATGAATTAGAATGGATTGTAGGAATGAATTAGAATGGATCGTATGAATGAATTAGAATGGATCATGCGAATGAATTAGAATGGATCGTACGAATGAATTATAATGGATCATACGAATGAATTAGAATGGATCATACGAATGAATTAGAATGGATCATACGAATGAGTAAGAATGGATCGTACGAATGAAATAGAATGGATTGTACGAATGAATTAGAATGGATACATTCATGCGAATGAATTAGAATGGATCGGACGATTGAATTAGAATGGATCGTACGATTCATTCTAATTCATTCGTACGATCCATTCTAATACATTCATACGATTCATGCTAATTCATTCGCATGATCCATTCTAATTCATTCGTACGATCCATTCTTATTCATTCATACAATCCATTCTAATTCATTCGCACAATCCATTCTAATTCATTCTTACAATCCATTCTAATTCATTCGTATGATCCATTCTAACTCATTCGGTGGATCCATTCTAATTCATTCGTACGATCCATTCTAATTCATTCCCACGATCCATTCTAATTTATTCGTACGATCAATTCTAATTCATTCGTACGATCTATTCTAATTCATTCGCACGAATATAACCATTCTAATTCATTCATATGATTCATTCTAATTCATTCGTATGAGCTTTTCTAATTCTTCGTACGATCCATTCTAATTCATTCGTACGATCCATTGTAATTCATTCATACAATCCATTTAGATTCATTCGCACAAATGTATCCATTCAAATTCATTCGTAAGATCTAGTCTAATTCATTCGTACGATCCATTCTAATTCACTCGCACGAATATATCCATTCTAATTCTTTCATACGATGCATTCTAATTCATTCGTACGATCCATTCTAATTCATTCTCACAAATGTATCCATTCTAATTCATTCGTACGATCCATTCTAATTCATTCCTACGATCTATTCTAATTCATTCCCTCGAATGTATCCATTTTAATTCATTCGTACGATCCATTCTAATTCATTCGTACGATCCATTCTAATTCATTCGTACGATCGATTCTAATTCATTCGCACTATCCATTCTAATTCATTCGTACGATCCACTCTAATTCATTCGTATGATCCATTCTAATTTATTCGTTCAAATATATCCATTCTAATTCATTCGTACGATCCATTCTAATTCATTCGCACGATCCATTCTAATTCATTCGCATGAATGCATCCATTCTAATTCATTTGCACGATCCATTCTAATTCATTCCTATGATCTATTCTAATTCATTTGTATGATCCATTCTAATTCATTCGCTCGAATGTATCCATTCTAATTCATTCGTACGATCCATTCTAATTCGTTCATATGATCCATTCTAATTCGTTCGTACGATCCATTCTAATTTGTTCGTACGATCCATTCTAATTCATTCGTATGATCCATTCTAATTCATTCCTATGATCTATTCTAATTCATTCGCTCGAATATATCCATTCTAATTTATTCGTTCGATCCATTCTAATTCATTCGCACGATCCATTCTAATTCATTCGTATGATCCATTCTAATACATTCGTACGATCCATTCTAATTCATTCGTACGATCCATTCTAATTCATTCGTACGATCCATTCTAATTCATTCGCACGAATGTATCCATTCTAGTTCATTCGTACGATCCATTCTAATTCATTCGTACGATCCATTCTAATTCATTCGTACGATCAATTCTAATTCATTCGCACGAATGTATCCATTCTAATTCATTCGTACGATCCTGAATTAGAATGGATCGTACGAATGAATTAGAATGGATACCTTTGTGCATATGAATTAGAATGGATCGTACGAATGTATACATTTGTGCGAATGAATTAGAATGGATCGTACGAATGAATTAGAATGGATACATTCGTCCGAATGAATTGGAATGGATCGGACGAATGAATTAGAATGGACCGTACGAATGAATTAGAATGGATCGTACGAAGGAATTAGAATGGATCGTACGAATGAATTAGAATGGATATATTCGTGCAAATGAATTAGAATGGATCGTATGAATGTATTAGAATGGATCGTATGAGTGAATTAGAATGGATCGTACGAATGAATTAGAATGGATTGTATGAATGAATTAGAATGGATACATTCGTGTGAATGAATTAGAATGGATCGTATGAATGAATTAGAATAAATTTTGTGAATGAATTAGAACTGATCGTACGAATGAATTAGAATGGATACATTCGTGCGAATGAATTAGAATGGATTGTATGAATGAATTAGAATGGATCGTACGAATGAATTAGAATGGATCGTATGAATGAATTAGAATGGATACATTCGTGCGAATGAATTAGAATGGATCGGACGAATGAATTAGAATGGATCGTACGAATGAATTAGAATGGATCGTACGAATGAATTAGAATAGATTGTACGAATGAATTAGAATGGATTCGTACGAATGAATTAGAATGGATACATTCATGCGAATGAATTAGAATGGATCGTACCAATGAGTAAGAATGGATCATACGAATGAAATAGAATGGATTGTGCAAAAGAATTAGAATAGTTCGCACGAATGTATCCATTCTAATTAATTCGTACGATCCATTCTAATTCATTCGTACAATCCATTCTAATTTATTCGTATGATCCATTCTAATTAATTCGTATGATCCATTCTAATTCATTCGTACGATCCATTCTAATTCATTCATACAATCCATTCTAATTCATTCGTACGATCCATTCTAATTCACTCATACGATCCATTCTAATACATTAATACGATCCATTCTAATTCATTTGCACGAATATATCCATTCTAATTCATTCGTACGATCCATTCTAATTCCTTCGTACGATCCATTCTAATTCATTCGTACGATCTATTCTAATTCATTCGTACGATCCATTCTAATTCATTCGTACGATCCATTCTAATTCCTTCGTACGATCCATTCTAATTCATTCGTACGATCCATTCTAATTCATTCGTACAATCTATTCTAATTCATTCGTACGAATGGATACATTCGTGTGAATGAATTAGAATGGATCGTACGAATGAGTATGAATGGATCGTACGAATGAAATAGAATGGATTGCATGAATGAATTAGAATGGATCGTACGAATGAATTAGAATGGATCGTACGAAGGAATTAGAATGGATCGTACAAATGAATTAGAATGGATCGTGCTAATGAATTAGAATTGATCGAACGAGTGAATTAGCATGGATCGTGCTAATGAATTAGAATGGAACGTACGGATGAATTAGAATGGATCGTGTGAAAGAATTAGAATGGATTGTATGAATGAATTAGAATGAATTTGTACGATCCATTCGAATTCATTCGCACGATCCATTCTAATTCATTCATACGATCCATTCTAATTCATTCATACAATCCATTCTAATTCTTTCACACGTTCCATTCTAATTCATTCGTAGGATCCATTCTAATTCATTCGTACAATCTATTCTATTTCATTCGTACGATCCATTCTTACTCATTTGTATGATCCATTCTAATTTATTCGGATGAATGTATCCATTCTAATTTATTCGTACGATCCATTCTAATTCATTCGTACGATCTATTCTAATTCATTCGTACGATCCATTCTAATTTCATTCGTACGATCCATTCTAATTCATTCGCTCGAATGTATCCATTCTAATCCATTCGTATGATCCATTCTAATCCATTCGTACGATCCATTCTAATTCATTCGCATGAATGTAACCATTCTAATTCATTCATTTGATCCATTCTAATTCATTCGTACGATCCATTCTAATTCATTCGTCCGATCCATTCTAATCCATTCGCACGAATGTATCCATTCTAATTCATTCGTACGATCCATTCTAATTCATTCGTACGATCCATTCTAATTCATTCGTAAGATCCATTCTAATTCATTCGTACGATCCATTCTAATTCATTCGTACGATCCATTCTAATTCATTCGCACGAATGTATCCATTCTAGTTCATTCGTACGATCCATTCTAATTCATTCGTACGATCCATTCTAATTCATTCGCACGATCCATTCTAATTCATTCGTACGATCAATTCTAATTCATTCGCACGAATGTATCCATTCTAATTCATTCGTACGATCCTGAATTAGAATGGATCGTACGAATGAATTAGAATAGATACCTTTGTGCATATGAACTAGAATGGATCATACGAATGAATTAGAATGGATCATATTAATGAATTAGAATGGATCGTACGAATGAATTAGAATGGATCGTACGAATGAATTAGAATGGATTATATTAATGAATTAGAATGGATCGTACGAATGAATTAGAATTGATCGTACGAATGAATTAGAATGGATCTTACGAATGGATTAGAATGGATACATTCGTGCGAATGAATTAGAATGGATCGGACGAATGAATCAGAATTGATCGTACGAATGAATTAGAATGGATCAAATGAATGAATTAGAATGGTTACATTCATGCGAATGAATTAGAATGGATTGTACGAATGGATTAGAATGGATCGTACGAATGGATTAGAATGGATACATTCGAGCGAATGAATTAGAATGGATCGTACGAATGAAATTAGAATGGATCGTACGAATGAATTAGAATAGATCGTTTGAATGAATTAGAATGGATCGTACGAATGAATTAGAATGGATCGTGTGAAAGAATTAGAATGGATCTTACGAATGAATTAGAATGGATCGTGCTAATGAATTAGAATTGATCGAACGAATGAATTAGCATGGATCGTGCATTCGTACGATCCATTCTAATTCATTCGTAAGATCCATTCTAATTCATTCGTACGATCCATTCTAATTCATTCGTACGATCCATTCTAATTCATTCGCACGAATGTATCCATTTTAGTTCATTTGTACGATCTATTCTAATTCATTCGTACGATCCATTCTAATTCATTCATACGATCTATTCTAATTCATTCATACAATCCATTCTAATTCTTTCACACGATCCATTCTAATTCATTCGTACGATACATTCTAATTCATTCGCACAATCCATTCTATTTCATTCGTACGATCCATTCTTACTCATTCGTATGATCCATTCTAATTCATTCGCACGAATGTATCCATAATGGATCATACGAATGAGTAAGAATGGATCGTACGAATGAAATAGAATGGATTGTGCGAATGAATCAGAATGGACCGTACGAATAAATTAGAATGGATACATTCGTGCGAATGAATTAGAATGGATTGGATGAATGAATTAGAATGGATCATACGAATGAATTAGAATGGATCGTACGAATAAATTAGAATGGATACATTGGTCCGAATGAATTAGAATGGATCATACGAATGAGTAAGAATGGATCGTACGAATGAAATAGAATAGATCGTACGAATGAATTAGAATGGATCGTGCAAATGAATTAGAATGGATCGTACGAATGAATTAGAATGGATCGTATGAATGAATTAGAATGGATCGTGCGAATGAGTTAGAATGGATCATATTAATGAATTAGAATGGATCGTACGAATGAATTAGAATGGATACATTCGTGCGAATGAATTAGAATGGATCGTGCGAATCCATTAGACTGGATCGTGCGAATGAATAAGAATGGATCATACGAATGAATTAGAATGGATCGTACGAATTAATTAAAATGGATACATTCGTGCGAATGAATTAGAATGGATTGTATGAATGATTTAGAATGGATCGTACGAATGAATTAGAATGGATCATACGAATTAATTAGAATGGATCATACGAATGAATTAGAATGGATCGTACGATTGAATTAGAATGGATCGTACGAATGAACTAGAATGGATCGTACGAATGAACTAGAATGGATACATTCGTGCGAATGAATTAGAATGGATCGTATGAATGAATTAGAATGGATCTTACGATTCATTCTAATTCATTCGTACGATCCATTCTAAAACATTCGTATGATTCATGCTAATTCATTCGCACGATCCATTCTAATTCATTCATACGATCCATTCTTATTCATTCATACGATCCATTCAAATTCATTCGCACAATCCATTCTAATTCATTCGTACAATCCATTCTAATTCATTCGTATGATCCATTCTAACTCATTCGGTGGATCCATTCTAATTCATTCATACGATCCATTCTAATTCATTCCCACGATCCATTCTAATTTATTCGTACGATCCATTCTAATTCATTCGTACGATTTATTCTAATTCATTCGCACGAATGTAACCATTCAAATTCATTCATACGACTCATTCTAATTCATTCGTATGAGTTATTCTAATTCATTCGTACGATCCATTCTAATTCATTCGTACGATCCATTGTAATTCATTCATACAATCCATTTAGATTCATTCGCACAAATGTATCCATTCAAATTCATTCGTACGATCCAGTCTAATTCATTCGTACGATCCATTCTAATTCATTCGCACGAATATATCCATTCTAATTCTTTCATACGATGCATTCTAATTCATTTGTACGATCCATTCTAATTCATTCGTACGATCCATTCTAATTCATTCATACGATCCATTCTAATTCATTCGCACGAATGTATCCATTCTAATTCATTCGTACAATCCATTCTATTTCATTCGTACGATCCATTCTTACTCATTTGTATGATCCATTCTAATTCATTCGTATGATCCATTCTAATTCATTCGTACGATCCATTCTAATTCATTCGCACGATCCATTCTAATTCATTCATACGATCCATTCTAATTCATTCATACGATCCATTCTAATTCATTCCTACAATCCATTCTAATTCATTCCCCCACTCCATTCTAATTCATACATACGATCCATTCTATTCGAATGGATCAAGCGATCCATTCGAATTCATTCGCACGATCCATTCTAATTCATTCATACGATCCATTCTAATTCATTCGTAAGACCCATTCTAATTCATTCGTACGATCCATTCTAATTCATTCGTACGATCCATTCTAATTCATTCGCACGAATGTATCCATTCTAGTTCATTCGTCCGATCCATTCTAGTTCATTCGTACGATCCATTCTAATTCATTCGTACAATCCATTCTAATTCATTCGTATGATCCATTCTAATTAATTCGTATGATCTATTCTAATTCATTCGTACGATACATTCTAATTCATTCGCACGAATGTATCCATTCTAGTTCATTCGTACGATCCATTCTAATTCATTCGTACGATCGATTCTAATTCATTCGCACGATCCATTCTAATTCATTCTTGTGATCAATTCTAATTCATTCGCACGAATATATCCATTCTAATTTTTTCATACGATCCTGAATTAGAATGGATCGTACGAATGAATTAGAATGGATACCTTTGTGCATATGAATTAGAATGGATCGTACGAATGAATTAGAATGGATCATATTAATGAATTAGAAAGGATCGTACGAATGAATTCGAATGGATACATTCGTGCGAATGAATTAGAATGGATCGTGCATGAATGTATCCATTCTAATTCATTCGTACGATCCATTCTAATTCATTAATATGATCCATTCTAATTCATTCGTACGATCCATTCTAATTCATATGCACAAAGGTATCCATTCTAATCCATTCGTAGGATCCATTCTAATCCATTCGTACGATCCATTCTAATTCATTCGTACGATCCATTCTAATTAATTCGCTCGAATGTATCCATTCTAATCCATTCGTACGATCCATTCTAATCCATTCGTACGATCCATTCTAATTCATTCGCATGAATGTAACCATTCTAATTCATTCACTTGATCCATTCTAATCCATTCGTACGATCCATTCTAATTCATTCGTCCGATCCATTCTTACTCATTCGTATGATCCATTCTAATTCATTCGGACGAATGTATCCATTCTAATTATTCGTACGATCCATTCTAATTTATTCGTACGATCCATTCTAATTCATTCGTAAGATCCATTCTAATTCTTTCGTACAATCCATTCTAATTCATTCGTACGATCCATTCTAATTCATTTGTACGATCCATTCTAGTTCATTCGTACGATCCATTCTAATTCATTCGTACGATCCATTCTAATTCATTTGTATGATCCATTCTAATTAATTCGTATGATCCATTCTAATTCATTCATACGATCCATTCTAATTCATTCATACAATCCATTCTAATTCATTCGCACGAATGTATCCATTCTAATTAATTCGTACGATCCATTCTAATTCATTCGTATGATCCATTCTTATTCATTCGCACGATCCAGTCTAATGGATTCGCACGATCCATTCTAATTCATTCGCACGAATGTATCCATTCTAATTTATTCGTACGATCCATTCTAATTCATTCGTACGATCCATTCTAATTCATTCGTACGATCCATTCTTACTCATTCGTATGATCCATTCTAATTTATTCGTACGATCCATTCTAATTCATTCAAACGATCGATTCTAATTCATTCGCACTATCCATTCTAATTCATTCGTACGATCCATTCTAATTCATTCGTATGATTCATTCTAATTTATTCGTTCAAATATATCCATTCTAATTCATTCGTACGATCCATTCTAATTCATTCGCACGATCCATTGTAATTCATTCGCACGAATGTATCTATTCTAATTCATTTGCACGATCCATTCTAATTCATTCCTATGATCTATTCTAATTCATTCGTACGATCCATTATAATTCATTCTAATTCATTCGTACGATCCATTCTACGATCCATTCTAATTCATTCGTATATTCCATTCTAATTCATTAGCACGATCCATGCTAATGAATTAGAATGGATCGTACGATCCATTCTAATTCATTCGTACGATCTATTCTAATTCATTCGTACGATCCATTCTAATTCATTCGTACGATCCATTCTAATTCCTTCGTACGATCCATTCTTATTCATTCGTACGATCCATTCTAATTCATTCATATAATCCATTCTAATTCTTTCACACGATCCATTCTAATTCATTCGTACGATCCATTCTAATTCATTCGTGCAATCCATTCTATTTCATTCGTACGATCCATTCTTACTCATTCGTACAATCCATTCTAATTCATTCACACGAATGTATCCATTCGGACGGATGAATTAGAATAGATTGTACGAATGAATTAGAATGGATCGTACGAATGAATTAGAATGGATCGTACGAAGGAATTAGAATGGATCGTACGAATGAATTAGAATGGATCGTACGAATGAATTAGAATAGATCATACGAATGAATTAGAATGGATCGTACGAAGGAATTAGAATGGATCGTACGAAGGAATTAGAATGGATCGTACGAATGAATTAGAATGGATATATTCGTGCAAATGAATTAGAATGGATCGTATGAATGTATTAGAATGGATCGTATGAGTGAATTAGAATGGATCATACGAATTAATTAGATTGGATCATACGAATGAATTAGAATGGATCGTACGAATGTATCTATTCTAATTCATTCGGACGAATGTATCCATTCTAATTTATTCGTACGATCCATTCTAATTCATTCGTACGATCCATTCTAATTCATTCGTACGATCCATTCTAATTCATTCGTCCGATCCATTCTAATTCATTCGCACGAATGTATCCATTCTAATTCATTCATACGGTCCATTCTAATTCATTCGCACAATCCATTCTATTTCATTAATACGATCCATTCTTAATCATTCGTATGATCCATTACGGATACATTCGTGCGAATGAATTAGAATGGATCATACGAATGAGTAAGAATGGATCGTACGAATGAAATAGAATGGATTGTGCGAATGAATTAGAATGGATCGTACGAATGAATTAGAATGGATCGTGTGAAAGAATTAGAATGGATTGTATGAATGAATTAGAATAGATCGTATGAATGAATTAGAATGGATCGTACGAATGAATTACTATGGATCGTACGAATGAACTAGAATGGATACATTCGTGTGAATGAATTAAAATGGATCGTACGAATGAATTAGAATGGATCGTACGAATGAATTAGAACGGATCATACGAATGAATTAGAATGGATCGTACGAATGCACGATCCATGCTAATTCATTCGTTCGATCAATTCTAATTCATTAGCACGATCCATTCTAATTCATTCGTACGATCCATTCTAATTCATTCGCACGATCCATTCTAATTCATTCGTACGATCCATTCTAATTCCTTCACACAATCCATTCTAATTCATTCGTATGATCCATTCTAATTCATTCGTACGATCTATTCTAATTCATTCATACGATCCATTCTAATTCATTCGTACGATCCATTCAAATTCCTTCGTACGATCCATTCTAATTCATTCATACAATCCATTCTAATTCTTTCACACGATCCATTCTAATTCATTCGTACGATCCATTCTAATTCATTCGTGCAATCCATTCTATTTGATTCGTACGATCCATTCTTACTCATTCGTACGATCCATTCTAATTCATTCACACGAATGTATCCATTCGTACGAATGAATTAGAATAGTTTGTACGAATGAATTAGAATGGATCGTACGAATGAATTAGAATGGATCGTGCGAATGAATTAGAATGGATCGTACGAATGAATTAGAATGGATCGTGCGAATGAATTAGAATGGATCGTACGAATGAATTAGAATGGATTGTACGAATGAACTAGAATGGATACATTCGTGCGAATGAATTAGAATGGATCGTACGAATGAATTAGAATGGATCGTACGAATGAATTAGAGTGGATCATACGAATGAATTAGAATAGATCATACGAATGAGTAAGAATGGATCGTACGAATGAAATAGAATGGATGGTACGAATGAATTAGAATGGATCGTACGAATGAATTAGAATGGATCGTGTGAAAGAATTAGAATGGATTGTATGAATGAATTAGAATGGATCATACGAATGAATTAGAATGGATCATACGAATGAATTAGAATGGATCATACGAATGAATTAGAATGGATATATTCGTGTGAATGAATTAGAATGGATACATTCGTGCGAAAGAATTAGAATAGATCGTATGAATGAATTAGAATGGATCCTATGAATGAATAAGAATGGATCGTGCGAATGAATTAGAATGGATCGTACGAATGAATTAGAATGGATCGTGCTAATGAATTAGAATTGATCGAACGAATGAATTAGCATGGATCGTGCTAATGAATTAGAATGGAACATACGAATGAATTAGAATGGATCGTGTGAAAGAATTAGAATGGATTGTATGAATGAATTAGAATGAATTCGTACGATCCATTCGAATTCATTCACACGATCCATTCTAATTCATTCATACGATCCATTCTAATTCATTCATACAATCCATTCTAATTCTTTCACACGATCCATTCTAATTCATTCGTAGGATCCATTCTAATTCATTCGTACAATCTATTCTATTTCATTCGTACAATCCATTCTTACTCATTCGTATGATCCATTCTAATTTATTCGGACGAATGTATCCATTCTAATTTATTCGTACGATCCATTCTAATTCAGTCGTACGATCCATTCTAATTCATTCGTACGATCGCATGATCCATTCGAATAGAATGGATCGTATGAATGAATTAGAATGGATCGGGCGAATGAATTAGAATGGATTGTAGGAATGAATTAGAATGGATCATATGAATGAGTAAGAATGGATCGTACGAATGAAATAGAATGGGTTATACGAATGAATTAGAATGGATACATTCGTGCGAATGAATTAGAATGGATCGTACGAATGAATTAGAATGGATCGTACGAAAGAATTAGAATGGATCTTACAAATGAATTAGAATGGATCGTACGAATGATTTAGAATGGATCGTACGAATGAATTAGAATGGATACATTCGTGCGAATGAATTAGAATGGATCGGACGAATGAATTAGAATGGATCGTACGTATGAATTAGAATGGATCGTAGGAATGAATTAGAATGGATCGTACGAATAATTAGAATGGATACATTCATCCGAATGAATTAGAATGGATCATACGAATGAGTAAGAATGGATCGTACGAATGAAATAGAATAGATTGTACGAATGAATTACAATGGATTCGTACGAATGAATTAGAATGGATACATTCGTGCGAATGAATTAGAATGGATCGTACCAATGAGTAAGAATGGATCGTACGAATGAAATAGAATGGATTGTGTGAATGAATTAGAATAGATCGTACGAATGAATTAGAATGGATCGTACGAATGAATTAGAATGGATCCGATGAATGAATTAGAATGGATCGTGTGAATGAATTAGAATGGATCGTACGAATGAATTAGAATGGATCGTGCTAATGAATTAGAATTGATCGAACGAATGAATTAGAATGGATACATTCGTGCGAATGAATTAGAATGGATCGGACGAATGAATTAGAATGGATCGTACGGATGAGTAAGAATGGATCGTACGAATGAAATAGAATAGATCGTACGAATGAATTAGAATGGATCGTACGAAGGAATTAGAATGGATCGTACGAATGAATTAGAATTGATATATTCGTGCTAATGAATTAGAATGGATCGTATGAATGTATTAGAATGGATCGTATGAGTTCCTTAGAATGGATAGTACGAATGAATTAGAATGGATCGTATGAATGAATTAGAATGGATACATTCGTGTGAATAAATTAGAATGGATCGTATGAATGAATTAGAATAGATTTTGTGAATGAATTAGAACTGATCGTACGAATGAATTAGAATGGATACATTAGTGCGAATGAATTAGAATGGATTGTATGAATGAATTAGAATGAATCCTATGAATGAATTAGAATGGATCGTGCGAATGAATTAGAATGGATCGTACGAATGAATTAGAATGGATCGTGCTAATGAATTAGAATTGATCGAACGAATGAATTAGCCTGGATCGTGCTAATGAATTAGAATGGAACGTACGAATGAATTAGAATGGATCGTGTGAAACAATTAGAATGGATTGTATGAATGAATTAGAATGAATTCGTACGATCCATTCGAATTCATTCGCACGATCCATTCTAATTCATTCATACGATCCATTCTAATTCATTCATACAATCCATTCTAATTCTTTCACACGATCCATTCTAATTCATTCGTAGGATCCATTCTAATTCATTCGTACGATCCATTCTAATTCATTCGTACGATCCATTCTAATTCTTTCGTACGATCGCATGATCCATTCGAATAGAATGGATCATATGAATGAATTAGAATGGATCGGGCGAATGAATTAGAATGGATTGTAGGAATGAATTAGAATGGATCGTATGAATGAATTAGAATAGATCGTATGAATGAATTTGAATGGATCATGCGAATGAATTAGAATGGATCGTACGAATGAATTAGAATGGATCGTATGAATGAATTAGAATGGATCAAACGAATGAATTAGAATGGATTATACGAATGAGTAAGAATGGATTGTACGAATGAAATAGAATGGATTATATGAATGAATTAGAATGGATACATTCGTGCGAATGAATTAGAATGGATCGTACGAATGAATTAGAATGGATCGTACGAATGAATTAGAATGGATCGTACGAATGAATTAGAATGGATCTTACGAATGAATTAGAATGGATCGTACGAATGAATTAGAATGGATCGTACGAATGAATTAGAATGGATACATTCGTGCGAATGAATTAGAATGGATCGGACGAATGAATTAGAATGGATCGTACGAATGAATTAGAATGGATCGTCCGAATAAATTAGAATGGATACATTCGTCCGAATGAATTAGAATGGATCATACAAATGAGTAAGAATGGTTCGTACGAATGAAATAGAATAGATCATACGAATAAATTAGAATGGATTCGTACGAATGAATTAGAATGGATACATTCGTGCGAATGAATTAGAATGGATCGTACCAATGAGTAAGAATGGATCGTACGAATGAAATAGAATGGATTGTGTGAATGAATTAGAATAGATCGTACGAATGAATTAGAATGGATCGTACGAATGAATTAGAATGGATCCTATGAATGAATTAGAATGGATCGTGTGAATAAATTAGAATGGATCGTACGAATGAATTAGAATGGATCGTGCTAATTAATTAGAATTGATCGAACGAATGAATTAGAATGGATACATTCGTGCGAATGAATTAGAATGGATCGGACGAATGAATTAGAATGGATCGTACGGATGAGTAAGAATGGATCGTACGAATGAAATAGAATAGATCGTACGAATGAATTAGAATGGATCGTACGAAGGAATTAGAATGGATCGTACGAATGAATTAGAATGGATATATTCGTGCAAATGAATTAGAATGGATCGTATGAATGTATTAGAATGGATCGTATGAGTTCATTAGAATGGATCGTACGAATGAATTAGAATGGATCGTATGAATGAATTAGAATGGATACATTCGTGTGAATGAATTAGAACGGATCGTATGAATGAATTAGAATAGATTTTGTGAATGAATTAGAACTGATCGTACGAATGAATTAGAATGGATACATTCGTGCGAATGAATTAGAATGGATTGTATGAATGAATTAGAATGGATTCTATGAATGAATTAGAATGGATCGTGCGAATGAATTAGAATGGATCGTACGAATGAATTAGAATGGATCGTGCTAATGAATTAGAATTGATCGAATGAATGAATTAGCATGGATCGTGCTAATGAATTAGAATGGAACGTACGAATGAATTTGAATGGATCGTGTGAAAGAATTAGAATGGATTGTATGAATGAATTAGAATGAATTCGTACGATCCATTCGAATTCATTCGCACGATCCATTCTAATTCATTCATACGATCCATTCTAATTAATTTATACAATCCATTCTAATTTTTTCACACGATCCATTCTAATTCATTCGTAAAATCCATTCTAATTCATTCGTACAATCTATTCTATTACTCATTCGTATGATCCATTCTAATTCATTCGGACGAATGTATCCATTCTAATTTATTCGTATGATCCATTCTAATTCATTCGTACGATCCATTCTAATTCATTCGTACGATCCATTCTAATTCATTCGTCCGATCCATTCTAATTCATTCGCACGAATGTATCCATTCTAATTCATTCATACGATCCATTCTAATTCATTCGTACGATCCATTCTAATTCATTCGTACGATCCATTCTAATTCATTTGCACGAATGTATCCATTCTAGTTCATTCGTACGATCCATTCTAATTCATTCATACAATCCATTCTAATTCATTCGCACGAATGTATCCATTCTAATTCATTCGAACGATTAGTTCTAATTCATTCTCAAAATCTATTCTAATTCATTCATACGATCCATTCTAATTCATTCACACGAATGTATCCATTCTAATTCATTCATACGATCCATTCTAATTCATTCGTACGATCCATTCTAATTCACTCATACGATCCATTCTAATACATTCATACGATCCATTCTATTTCATTTGCACGAATATATCCATTCTAATTCATTCGTACGATCCATTCTAATTCCTTCGTATGATCCATTCTAATTCATTCGTACGATCTATTCTAATTCATTCGTACGATCCATTCTAATTCATTCGTACGATCAATTCTAATTCCTTCGTACGATCCATTCTAATTCATTCGTACGATCCATTCTAATTCATTCATACAATCCATTCTAATTCTTTCACACGATCCATTCTAATTCATTCATACGATCCATTCTAATTCATTCGTGCAATCCATTCTATTTCATTCGTACGATCCATTCTTACTCATTCGTACGATCCATTCTAATTCATTCACACGAATGTATCCATTCGTACGAATGAATTAGAATAGATTGTACGAATGAATTAGAATGGATCGTACGAATGAAGTAGAATGGATCGTACGAAGGAATTAGAATGTATCGTACGAATGAGTAAGAATGGATCGTACGAATGAAATAGAATAGATCGTACGAATGAATTAGAATGGATCGTACGAAGGAATTAGAATGGATCGTACGAATGAATTAGAATGGATATATTCATGCAAATGAATTAGAATGGATCGTATGAATGTATTAGAATTGATCGTATGAGTGAATTAGAATGGATCGTACGAATGAATTAGAATGGATCGTATGAATGAATTAGAATGGATACATTCGTGTGAATGAATTAGAATGGATCGTATGAATGAATTAGAATAGATTTTGTGAATGAATTAGAACTGATCGTACGAATGAATTAGAATGGATACATTCGTGTGAATGAATTAGAATGGATTGTATGAATGAATTAGAATGGATCCTATGAATGAATTAGAATGGATCGTACGAATGAATTAGAATGGATACATTCATGCGAATAAATTAGAATTGATCGTACGAATGAATTAGAATGGATCGTGCGAATGAATTAGAATGGATCGTACGAATGAATTAGAATGGATACATTCGTGCGAATGAATTAGATGGATACATTCGTGCGAAAGAATTAGAATAGATCGTATGAATGAATTAGAATGGATCCTATGAATGAATTAGAATGGATCGTGCGAATGAATTAGAATGGATCGTACGAATGAATTAGAATGGATCGTGCTAATGAATTAGAATTGATCGAACGAATGAATTAGCATGGATCGTGCTAATGAATTAGAATGGATCGTACGAATGAATTAGAATGGATCAAATGAATGAATTAGAATGGTTACATTCATGCGAATGAATTAGAATGGATCGTACGAATGGATTAGAATGGATACATTCGAGCGAATGAATTAGAATGGATCGTACGAATGAATTAGAATGGATCGTACGAATGGATTAGATAGGATCCTACGAATGGATTAGAATGGATACCTTTGTGCATATGAATTAGAATGGATCGTACGAATGAATTAGAATGGATCATATTAATGAATTAGAATGGATCGTACGAATGAATTAGAATGGATACATTCGTGCACGATCCATTCTAATTCATTCGCACGAATGTATCCATTCTAATTCATTCATACGATCCATTCTAATTCATTAATATGATCCATTCTAATTCATTCGTACGATCCATCATAATTCATATGCACAAAGGTATCCATTCTAATTCATTCATACGATCCATTCTAATTCAGGATCGTACGAATGAATTAGAATGGATACATTCGTGCGAATGAATTAGAATTGATCATACGAATAAATTAGAATGGATCGTACGAATGAATTAGAATGGATCGTACAAATGAACTAGAATGGATACATTCGTGCGAATGAATTAGAATGGATCGTACGAATGAATTAGAATGGATCGTACGAATGAATTAAAATGGATCTTACGAATGAATTAGAATGGATCGTACGAATGAATTAGAATGAATATATTTGTGCAAATGAATTAGAAGGGATCGGATGAATGAATTAGAATGGATCGGACGAATGAATTAGAATGGATCAAATGAATGAATTAGAATGGTTACATTCATGCGAATGAATTAGAATGGATCGTACAAATGGATTAGAATGGATCGTACGAATGGATTAGAATGGATACATTCGAGTGAATGAATTAGAATGGATCGCACAAATGAATTAGAATGGATCGTACGAATGGATTAGAATGGATCCTACGAATGGATTAGAATGGATACCTTTGTGCATATGAATTAGAATGGATCGTACGAATGAATTAGAATGGATCCTACGAATGAGTAAGGATGGATCGAATGAATGAATTAGAATGGATCGTACGAATGAATTAGAATGGATACATTCGTGCGAATGAATTAGAATGTATACATTCGTGCGAAAGAATTAGAATAGATCGTATGAATGAATTAGAATGGATCCTATGAATGAATTAGAATGGATCGTGCGAATGAATTAGAATGGATCGTACGAATGAATTAGAATGGATCGTGCTAATGAATTAGAATTGATCGAACGAATGAATTAGCATGGATCGTGCTAATGAATTAGAATGGAACGTACGAATGAATTAGAATGGATCGTGTGAAAGAATTAGAATGGATTGTATGAATGAATTATAATGAATTCGTACGATCCATTCGAATTCATTCGCACGATCCATTGTAATTCATTCATACGATCCATTCTAATTTATTCATATAATCCATTCTAATTCTTCCACACAATCCATTCTAATTCATTCGTAGGATCCATTCTAATTCATTCGTACAATCTATTCTATTTCATTCGTGCGATCCATTCTTACTCATTTGTATGAACCATTCTAATTCATTCGGACGAATGTATCCATTCTAATTTATTCGTACGATCCATTCTAATTCATTCGTACGATCCATTCTAATTCATTTGTCCGATCCATTCTAATTCATTCGCACGAATGTATCCATTCTAAATCATTCGTACGATCCATTCTAACTCATTCGTACAATCCATTCTAATTCATTCGTAAGATCCATTCTAATTCATTCGTACGATCCATTCTAATTCATTCGTATGATCCATTCTAATTCATTCGCACGAATGTATCCATTCTAGTTCATTCGTAAGATCCATTCTAATTCATTCGTACGATCCATTCTAATTCATTCGCACGATCCATTCTAATTCATTCATACGATCCATTCTAATTCATTCATACGATCCATTCTAACTCATTCGTACGATCCATTCTAATTCATTCGCACAAATATATCCATTCTAATTCATTCGTACGATCCATTCTAATTCAATTACACGATCCATTCTAATTCATTCGTACGATCCATTCTAATTCATTCGCACGATCTGTTCTTATTCATTCGCACAATCCATTCTAATTCATTCGCACGAATGTATCCATTCTAATTCATTCATACGATCCATTCTAATTCATTCGTACGATCCATTCTAATTCATTCGTATGATCCATTCTAATTCATTCGTACGATCCATTCTAATTCACTCATACGATCCAGTCTAATTGATTCGCACGATCCATTCTAATTCATTCGCATGAATGTATCCATTCTAATTCATTCGTACGATCCATTCTAATTCATTAATATGATCCATTCTAATTCATTCGTACGATCCATTCTAATTCATATGCACAAAGGTATCCATTCTAATCCATTCGTAGGATCCATTCTAATCCATTCGTACGATCCATTCTAATTCATTCGTACGATCCATTCTAATTCATTCGCTCGAATGTATCCATTCTAATCCATTCGTACGATCCATTCTAGTCCATTCGTACGATCCATTCTAATTCATTCGCATGAATATAACCATTCTAAATCATTCATTTGATCCATTCTAATTCATTCGTACGATCCATTCTAATTCATTCGTCCGATCCATTCTAATTCATTCGCACGAATGTATCCATTCTAATTCATTCGTACGATCCATTCTAATTCATTCGTACGATCCATTCTAATTCATTCGTACGATCCATTCTAGTCCATTCGTACGATCCATTCTAATTCATTCGCATGAATATAACCATTCTAAATCATTCATTTCATCCATTCTAATTCATTCGTACGATCCATTCTAATTCATTCGTCCGATCCATTCTAATTCATTCGCACGAATGTATCCATTCTAATTCATTCGTACGATCCATTCTAATTCATTCGTACGATCCATTCTAATTCATTCGTAAGATCCATTCTAATTCATTCGTACGATCCATTCTAATTCATTCGTACGATCTATTCTAATTCATTCACACGAATGTATCCATTCTAGTTCATTCGTACGATCCATTCTAATTCATCCGCACGATCCATTCTAATTCATTCGTAGGATCCATTCTAATTCATTCATACAATCCATTCTAATTCATTCGCACGAATGTATCCATTCTAATTCATTCGTACGATCAGTTCTAATTCATTCACAAAATCTATTCTAATTCATTCATACGATCCATTCTAATTCATTCACACGAATGTATGCATTCTAATTCATTCATAGGATCCATTCTAATTCATTCGTACGATCCATTCTAATTCACTCATACGATCCATTCTAATACATTCATACGATCCATTCTAATTCATTTGCACGAATATATCCATTCTAATTCATTCGTACGATCCATTCTAATTCCTTTGTACGATCCATTCTAATTCATTCGTACGATCTATTCTAATTCATTCACACGAAAGTATCCATTCTAATTCATTCGTACGATCCATTCTAATTCATTCGTACGATCCATTCTAATTCATTCGTACGATCCATTCGAATTCATTCATACGACCTATTCTAATTCATTCATACAATCCATTCTAATTCTTTCACACGATCCATTCTAATTCATTCGTACAATTCATTCTAATTCAATCGCACAATCCATTCTATTTCATTCGTACGATCCATTCTTACTCATTCGTATGATCCATTCTAATTCATTCGCACGAATGTATCCATAATGGATCATACGAATGAGTAAGAATGGATCGTACGAATGAAATAGAATGGATTGTGCGAATGAATTAGAATGGATCGTACGAATGAATTAGAATGGATCGTACGAATGAATTAGAATGGATACATTCGTGCGAATGAATTAGAATGGATACATTCGTGCGAAAGAATTAGAATAGATCGTATGAATGAATTAGAATGGATCCTATGAATGAATTGGAATGGATCGTGCGAATGAATTAGAATGGATCGTACGAATGAATTAGAATGGATCGTGCTAATGAATAAGAATTGATCGAACGAATGAATTAGCATGGATCGTGCTAATGATTTAGAATGGAACGTACGAATGAATTAGAATGGATCGTGTGAAAGAATTAGAATGGATTGTATGAATGAATTAGAATGAATTCGTACGATCCATTCGAATTCATTCGCACGATCCATTCTAATTCATTCATACGATCCATTCTAATTCATTCATACAATCCATTCTAATTCATTCGTTGGATCCATTCTAATTCATTCGTACAATCTATTTTATTTCATTCTTACAATCCATTCTTACTCATTCGTATGATCCATTCTAATTCATTCGGACGAATGTATCCATTCTAATTTATTCGTACGATCCATTCTAATTCATTCGTAGGATCCATTCTAATTCATTCATACGATCCATTCTTACTCATTCGTATGATCCATTCTAATTCATTCGTACGATCCATTCTAATTCATTCGTACGATCGATTCTAATTCATTCGCACTATCCATTCTAATTCATTCGTACGATCCATTCTAATTCATTCGTATGATCCATTCTAATTTATTCGTTCAAATATATCCATTTTAATTCATTCATACGATCCATTCTAATTCCTTCGCACGATCCATTCTAATTCATTCGCTCGAATGTATCCATTCTAATTCATTTGCACGATCCATTCTAATTCATTCCTATGATCTATTCTAATTCATTCGTACAATCCATTCTAATTCATTCTAATTCATTCGTACGATCCATTCTACGATCCATTCTAATTCATTCCTATATTCCATTCTAATTCATTAGCACGATCCATGCTAATGAATTAGAATGGATCGTACGATCGGACGAATGAATTAGAATGGATCAAATGAATTAGAATGGATCGGACGAATGAATTAGAATGAATCGTACGAATGAATTAGAATGGATCAAATGAATGAATTAGAATGGTTACATTCATGCGAATGAATTAGAATGGATCGTACGAATGGATTAGAATGGATCGTACGAATGGATTAGAATGGATACATTCGAGCAAATGAATTAGAATGGATCGTACGAATGAATTAGAATGGATCGTACGAATGGATTAGAATGGATCCTACGAATGGATTAGAATGGATACCTTTGTGCATATGAATTAGAATGGATCGTACGAATGAATTAGAATGGATCATATTAATGAATTAGAATGGATCGTACGAATGAATTAGAATGGATAGTACGAATGAATTAGAATGGATACATTCGTGCGAATGAATTAGAATGGATATATTCGTGCGAAAGAATTAGAATAGATCGTATGAATGAATTAGAATGGATCCTATGAATGAATTAGAATGGATCGTGCGAATGAATTAGAATGGATCGTATGAATGAATTAGAATGGATCATGCTAATGAATTAGAATTGATCGAACGAATGAATTAGAATGCATACATTCGTGCGAATGAATTAGAATGGATCGGACAAATGAATTAGAATGGATCGTACTAATGAGTAAGAATGGATCGTACGAATGAAATAGAATAGATCGTACGAATGAATTATAATGGATCGTACGAAGGAATTAGAATTGATCGTACGAATGAATTAGAATGGATATATTCGTGCAAATGAATAAGAATGATTGTATGAATGTTTTAGAATGGATGGTATGAGTGAATTAGAATGGATACATTCTTGTGAATGAATTAGAATGGATCGTACGAATGAATTAGAATAGCTCATACGAATGAATTAGAATGAATCGTATGAATGAATTAGAATGGTTACATTCGTGCGAATGAATTAGAATAGATCGTACGAATGAATTAGAATGGATCGTACGAATAAATTAGAATGGATCGTGGGAATGAATTAGAATGGATTGTACGAATGAATTAGAATGGATCAACCGAATGAGTTAGAATGGATCATACGAATGAATTAGAATGGATTGTACGAATGAATTAGAATGGATTGTGCGAATAAATTAGAATGGATCGTATAAATGAATAAGAATGGATCGTACGAATGAATTAGAATGGATCGTGCGAATAAATTAGCATGAATCCTACGAATGTATTATAATGGATCGTACGAATGAATTAGAATGAATCGTATGATCCATTCTAATTCAATCATCCGATCCATTCTAATTCATTCGCATGAATGTATCCATTCTAATTCATTCGTACAATCCATTCTATTTCATTCGTACGATCCATTCTTACTCATTCGTATGATCCATCCTAATTCATTCGTATGATCCATTCTAATTCATTCGTACGATCCATTCTAATTCATTCGTACGATCCATTCTAATTCATTCGCACGATCCATTCTAATTCATTCATACGATCCATTCTAATTCATTCATACGATCCATTCTAATTCATTCCTACAATCCATTCTAATTCATTCGCCCGATCCATTCTAATTCATTCATACGATCCATTCTATTTGAATGGATCATGCGATCCATTCGAATTCATTCACACGATCCATTCTAATTCATTCATACGATCTATTCAAATTCATTCATACAATGCATTCTAATTCTTTCACATGATCCATTCTAATTCATTCGTACGATCCATTCTAATTCATTCGTACAATCCAGTCTATTTCATTTGTACGATCCATTCTTACTCATTCGTATGATCCATTCTAATTCATTCGTATGATCCATTCTAATTCATTTGTACGATCCATTCTAATTCATTCGTACAATCCATTCTATTTCATTCGTACGATCCATTCTTACTCATTCGTATGATCCATTCTAATTCATTCTCACGAATGTATCCATTCTAATTCATTCATACAATCCATTCTAATTCATTCATAGAATGGATCGTACGAATGAATTAGAATAGATTGTGCGAATGAATTAGAATGGATCGTACGAATGAATTAGAATGGATCGTACGAATGAATTAGAATGGATCATACGAATGAGTAAGAATGGATCGTACGAATGAATTAGAATGGATCATACGAATGAATTAGAATTGATCGTACGAATAAATTAGAATGGATACATTCGTCCGAATGAATTAGAATGGATCATATGAATGAGTAAGAATGGATCGTACGAATGAAATAGAATAGATTGTACGAATGAATTAGAATGGACCCTACGAATGAATTAGAATGGATCGTGTGAAAGAATTAGAATGGATTGTATGAATGAATTAGAATGGATCGTATGAATGAATTAGAATGGATCGTGCGAATGAATTCAAATGGATCGTACGAATTCATTCTAATTCATTCATACAATCCATTCTAATTCTTTCACACGATCCATTCTAATTCATTCGTACGTTCCATTCTAATTCATTAGCACGATCCATGCTAATTCATTCGTTCGATCAATTCAAATTCATTAGCACGATCCATTCTAATTCATTCGTACGATCCATTCTAATTCATTCGTACGATCCATTCTAATTCATTCGCACGATCCATTCTAGTTCATTCATAGGATCCATTCTAATTCATTCATACGATCTATTCTAATTCTTTCGCACGAATGTATCCATTCTAATTCATTCGCTCGAATGTATCCATTCTAATTCATTCGTACGATCCATTTAATTCATTCGTACGATCCATTCTAATTCATTCATACGATCTATTCTAATTCATTCATACAATCCATTCTAATTCTTTCACACGATCCATTCTAATTCATTCGTACGATACATTCTAATTCATTCGCACAATCCATTCTATTTCATTCGTACGATCCATTCTTACTCATTGGTACGATCCATTCTAATTCATTCGCATGAATGTATCCATTCTAATTCATTCGTACGAATCCATTCTAATTCATTCGTACAATCTATTCTATTTCATTCGTACGATCCATTCTTACTCATTCGTATGATCCATTCTAATTCATTCGAACGAATGTATCCATTCTAATTTATTCGTACGATCCATTCTAATTCATTCGTACGATCCATTCTAATTCATTCGTACGATCCATTCTAATTCATTCATCCGATCCATTATAATTCATTCGCACGAATGTATCCATTCTAATTCATTCGTACGATCCATTCTAATTCATTCGTAAGATCCATTCTAATTCATTCGTACGATCCATTCTAATTCACTCATACGATCCATTCTAATACATTCATACGATCCATTCTAATTCATTTGCACGAATATATCCATTCTAATTCCTTCGTACGATCCATTCTAATTCATTTGTACGATCTATTCTAATTCATTCGTACGATCCATTCTAATTCATTCGCACGATCCATTCTAATTCATTCATAGGATCCATTCTAATTCTTTCATACGATCTATTCTAATTCTTTCGCACGAATGTATCCATTCTAATTCATTCGCACGAATGTATCCACTCTAATTCATTCGTACGGTCCATTCTATTTCATTCGTACGATCCATTCTAATTCATTCGTACGATCTATTCTAATTCATTCATACGATCTATTCTAATTTATTCGTACGATCTATTCTAATTCATTCGCACAAATGTAACCATTCTAATTCATTCATATGATACATTCTAATTCATTCGTATGAGCTATTCTAATTCATTCGTACGATCCTTTCTAATTCATTCGTAAGATCCATTGTAATTCATTCATACAATCCATTTAGATTCATTCGCACAAATGTATCCATTCAAATTCATTCGTACGATCCAGTCTAATTCATTCGTACGATCCATTCTAATTCCTTCGTACGATCCATTCTAATTCATTCGTACGATCTATTCTAATTCATTCATACGATCCATTCTAATTCATTCGTACGATCTATTATAATTCCTTCGTACGATCCATTCTAAGTCATTCGTACGATCCATTCTAATTCATTCGTACAATCTATTCTAATTCATTCATACGAATGGATACATTCGTGTGAATGAATTAGAATGGATCGTACGAGTGAGTAAGAATGGATCGTACGAATGAAATAGAATGGATTGCACAAATGAATTAGAATGGATTGTACGAATGAATTAGAATAGATCGTGTGAAAGAATTAGAATGGATTGTATGAATGAATTAGAATGGATCGTACGAATGAATTAGAATGGATCGTACGAAGGAATTAGAATGGATCATTCGAATGAATTAGAATGGATCGTACGAATGAATTAGAATAGATCGTACGAATGAATTAGAATGGATCGTACGAAGGAATTAGAATGGATCGTACGAATGAATTAGAATGGATATATTCGTGCAAATGAATTAGAATGGATCGTATAAATGTATTAGAATGGATCGTATGAGTGAATTAGAATGGATCGTACGAATGAATTAGAATGGATCGTATGAATGAATTAGAATCGATACATTCGTGTGAATGAATTAGAATGCATCGTATGAATGAATTAGAATAGATTTTGTGAATAAATAAGAACTTATCGTACGAATGAATTAGAATGGATACATTGGTGCGAATAAATTAGAATGGATTGTATGAATGAATTAGAATGGATCGTACGAATGAACTAGAATGGATACATTCGTGCGAATGAATTAGAATGGATCGTACGAATGAATTAGAATGGATCGTACGAATGAATTAGAATGGATCTTACGAATGAATTAGAATGGATCGTATGAATGAATTAGAATGGATCGTACGAATGAATTAGAATGGATACATTCGTGCGAATGAATTAGAATGGATCGGACGAATGAATTAGAATGGATCGTTCGAATGAATTAGAATGGATCGTACGAATGAATTAGAATCGATCGTACGAATAAATTAGAATGGATACATTCGTCCGAATGAATTAGAATGGATCATACGAATGAGTAAGAATGGATCGTACGAATGAAATAGAATAGATTGTACGAATGAATTAGAATGGATCCTACGAATGAATTAGAATGGATCATGTGAAAGAATTAGAATGGATTGTATGAATGAATTAGAATGGATCGTATGAATGAATTAGAATGGATCGTGCGAATGAATTCGAATGGATCGTACGAATTCATTCTAATTCATTCATACAATCCATTCTAATTCTTTCACACTATCCATTCTAATTCATTCGTACGTTCCATTCTAATTCATTAGCACGATCCATGCTAATTCATTCATTCGATCAATTCTAATTCATTAGCACGATCCATTCTAATTCATTCGTACGATCCATTCTAATTCATTCGCACGATCCATTCTAATTCATTCATTGGATCCATTCTAATTCATTCATACGATCTATTCTAATTCATTCGCACGAATGTATCCATTCTAATTCATTCGCACGAATGTATCTATTCTAATTCATTCGTACGATCCATTCTAATTCATTCGTACGATCCATTCGAATTCATTCGCACGATCCATTCTAATTCATTCATATGATCCATTCTAATTCATTCATACAATCCATTCTAATTCTTTCACACGATCCATTCTAATTCATTCGTACGATCCATTCTAATTCATTCGTACAATCCATTCTATTTCATTCGTACGAACCATTCTTACTCATTCGTATGATCCATTCTAATTCAGTCGTACGATCCATTCTAATTCTTTCGTACGATCCATTCTAATTCATTCGTACGATCCATTCTAATTCATTCGCACGAATGTATCCATTCTAGTTCATTCGTACGATCCATTCTAATTCATTCGTACGATCCATTCTAATTCATTCGCACGATCCATTCTAATTCATTCGTACGATCCATTCTAATTCATTCATACGATCCATTCTAATTCATTCGTACGATCCATTCTAATTCATTCGTACAATCTATTCTAATTCATTCGTACGAATGGATACATTCGTGTGAATGAATTAGAATGGATCGTATGAATGAGTAAGAATGGATCGTACGAATGAAATAGAATGGATTGCACGAATGAATTAGAATGGATCGTACGAATGAATTAGAATGGATCGTGTGAAAGAATTAGAATGGATTGTATGAATGAATTAGAATGGATCGTGCGAATGAATTCGAATGGATCGTATGAAGGAATTAGAATGGATCGTACGAATTCATTCTAATTCATTCATACAATCCATTCTAATTCTTTCACACGATCCATTCTAATTCATTCGTACGTTCCATTCTAATTCATTAGCACGATCCATACTAATTCATTCGTTCGATCAATTCTAATTCATTAGCACGATCCATTCTAATTCATTCGTATGATCCATTCTAATTCATTCGCACGATCCATTCTAATTCATTCATAGGATCCATTCTAATTCATTCATACAATCCATTCTAATTCATTTGCACGAATGTATCCATTCTAATTCATTCGTACGATCAGTTCTAATTCATTCACAAAATCTATTCTAATTCATTCATACGATCCATTCTAATTCATTCACACGAATGTATCCATTCTAATTCATTCATACGATCCATTCTAATTCATTCGTACGATCCATTCTAATTCACTCATACGATCCATTCTAATACATTCAAACGATCCATTCTAATTCATTTGCATGAATATATCCATTCTAATTCATTCGTACGATCTATTCTAATTCATTCGTACGATCTATTCTAATTCATTCACACGAATGTATCCATTCTAATTCATTCGTACGATCCATTCTAATTCATTCGTACGATCCATTCTAATTCATTCGTACGATCCATTCTAATTCATTCATACGACCTATTCTAATTCATTCATACAATCCATTCTAATTCTTTCACACGATCCATTCTAATTCATTCGTACGATTTATTCTAATTCATTCGCACAATCCATTCTATTTCATTCGTACGATCCATTCTTACTCATTCGTATGATCCATTCTAATTCATTCGCACGAATGTATCCATAATGGATCATACGAATGAGTAAGAATGGATCGTACGAATGAAATAGAATGGATTGTGCGAATGAATTAGAATGGATCGTACGAATGAATTAGAATGGATCGTACAAATGAATTAGAATGGATCATACGAATGAATTAGAATGGATACATTCGTGCGAATGAATTAGAATGGATACATTCGTGCGAAAGAATTAGAATAGATCGTATGAATGAATTAGAATGGATCCTATGAATGAATTGGAATGGATCGTGCGAATGAATTAGAATGGATCGTACGAATGAATTAGAATGGATCGTGCTAATGAATTAGAATTGATCGAACGAATGAATTAGCATGGATCGTGCTAATGATTTAGAATGGAACGTACGAATGAATTAGAATGGATCGTGTGAAAGAATTAGAATGGATTGTACGAATGAATTAGAATGAATTCGTACGATCCATTCGAATTCATTCGCACGATCCATTCTAATTCATTCATACGATCCATTCTAATTCCTTCATACAATCCATTCTAATTCTTTCACACGATCCATTCTAATTCATTCGTTGGATCCATTCTAATTCATTCGTACAATCTATTTTATTTCATTCGTATGATCTATTCTTACTCATTCGTATGATCCATTCTAATTCATTCGGACGAATGTATCCATTCTAATTTATTCGTACGATCCATTCTAATTCATTCGTACGATCCATTCTAATTCATTCGTACGATCCATTCTTACTCATTCGTATGATCCATTCTAATTCGTTCGTACGATCCATTCTAATTCATTCGTACGATCGATTCTAATTCATTCGCACTATCCTTTCTAATTCATTCGTACGATCCATTCTAATTCATTCGTATGATCCATTCTAATTTATTCGTTCACATATATCCATTCTAATCCATTCGTACGATCCATTCTAATTCCTTCGCACGATCCATTCTAATTCATTCGCTCGAATGTATCCATTCTAATTCATTTGCACGATCCATTCTAATTCATTCCTATGATCTATTCTAATTCATTCATACAATCCATTCTAAATCATTCGTACGATCCATTCTACGATCCATTCTAATTCATTCCTATATTCCATTCTAATTCATTAGCATGATCCATGCTAATGAATTAGAATGGATCGTACGATCGGACGAATGAATTAGAATGGATCAAATGAATTAGAATGGATCGGACGAATGAATTAGAATGAATCGTACGAATGAATTAGAATGGATCAAATGAATGAATTAGAATGGTTACATTCATGCGAATGAATTAGAATGGATTGTACGAATGGATTAGAATGGATCGTACGAATGGATTAGAATGGATACATTCGAGCAAATGAATTAGAATGGATCGTACGAATGAATTAGAATGGATCGTACGAATGGATTAGAATGGATCCTACGAATGGATTAGAATGGATACCTTTGTGCATATGAATTAGAATGGATCGTACGAATGAATTAGAATGGATCATATTAATGAATTAGAATGGATCGTACGAATGAATTATAATGGATCGTACGAATGAATTAGAATGGATACATTCGTGCGAATGAATTAGAATGGATACATTCGTGCCAAAGAATTAGAATAGATCGTATGAATGAGTTAGAATGGATCCTATGAATGAATTAGAATGGATCGTGCGAATGAATTAGAATGGATCGTATGAATGAATTAGAATGGATCGTGCTAATGAATTAGAATTGATCGAACGAATGAATTAGAATGCATACATTCGTGCGAATGAATTAGAATGGATCGGACGAATGAATTAGAATGGATCGTATGAATGAGTAAGAATGGATCGTACGAATGAAATAGAATAGATCGTACGAATGAATTATAATGGATCGTACGAAGGAATTAGAATTGATCGTACGAATGGATTAGAATGGATATATTCGTGCAAATGAATTAGAATGATCGTATAAATGTATTAGAATGGATCGTATGAGTGAATTAGAATGGATACATTCGTGTGAATGAATTAGAATGGGTCGTACGAATGAATTAGAATAGCTCATACGAATGAATTAGAATAAATCGTATGAATGAATTAGAATGGTTACATTCGTGCGAATGAATTAGAATAGATCGTATGAATGAATTAGAATGGATCGTACGAATAAATTAGAATGGATCATGGGAATGAATTAGAATCGATTGTACGAATGAATTAGAATGGATCCACCGAATGAGTTAGAATGGATCATACGAATGAATTAGAATGGATTGTACGAATGAATTAGAATGGATTGTGCGAATAAATTAGAATGGATCGTATAAATGAATAAGAATGGATCGTACGAATGAATTAGAATGGAACGTGCGAATGAATTAGCATGAATCGTACGAATGTATTATAATGGATCGTACGAACGAATTAGAATGAATCGTACGATCCCTTCTAATTCAATCATCCGATCCATTCTAATTCATTCGCATGAATGTATCCATTCTAATTCATTCGTACAATCCATTCTATTTCATTCGTACGATCCATTCTTACTCATTCGTATGATCCATCCTAATTCATTCGTATGATCCATTCTAATTCATACGTACGATCCATTCTAATTTATTCGTACGATCCATTCTAATTCATTCGCACGATCCATTCTAATTCATTCATACGATCCATTCTAATTCATTCATACGATCCATTCTAATTCATTCCTACAATCCATTCTAGTTCATTCGCCCGATCCATTCTAATTCATTCATACGATCCATTCTATTTGAATGGATCATGCGATCCATTCGAATTCATTCACACGATCCATTCTAATTCATTCATACGATCTATTCAAATTCATTCATACAATGCATTGTAATTCTTTCACACGATCCATTCTAATTCATTCGTACGATCCATTCTAATTCATTCGTACAATCCAGTCTATTTCATTTGTACGATCCATTCTTACTCATTCGTATGATCCATTCTAATTCATTCGTACGATCCATTCTAATTCATTTGTACGATCCATTCTAATTCATTCGTATAATCCATTCTATTTCATTCGTACGATCCATTCTTACTCATTCGTATAATCCATTCTAATTCATTCTCACGAATGTATCCATTCTAATTCATTCATACAATCCATTCTAATTCATTCATAGAATGGATCGTACGAATGAATTAGAATAGATTGTGCGAATGAATTAGAATGGATCGTACGAATGAATTAGAATGGATCGTACGAATGAATTAGAATGGATCATACGAATGAGTAAGAATGGATCGTACGAATGAATTAGAATGGATCGTACGAATGAATTAGAATTGTTCGTACGAATAAATTAGAATGGATACATTCGTCCGAATGAATTAGAATGGATCATACGAATGAGTAAGAATGGATCGTACGAATGAAATAGAATAGATTATACGAATGAATTAGAATGGATCCTACGAATGAATTAGAATGGATCGTGTGAAAGAATTAGAATGGATTGTATGAATGAATTATAATGGATCGTATGAATGAATTAGAATGGATCGTGCGAATGAATTCGAATGGATCGTACGAATTCATTCTAATTCATTCATACAATCCATTCTAATTCTTTCACACGATCCATTCTAATTCATTCGTACGTTCCATTCTAATTCATTAGCACGATCCATGCTAATTCATTCGTTCGATCAATTCTAATTCATTAGCACGATCCATTCTAATTCATTCGTACGATCCATTGTAATTCATTCGTACGATCCATTCTAATTCATTCGCACGATCCATTCTAATTCATTCATAGGATCCATTCTAATTCATTCATACGATCTATTCTAATTCTTTCGCACGAATGTATCCATTCTAATTCATTCGCTCGAATGTATCCATTCTAATTCATTCGTACGATCCATTCTAATTCATTCGTACGATCCATTCTAATTCATTCATACGATCTATTCTAATTCATTCATACAATCCATTCTAATTCTTTCACACGATCCATTCTAATTCATTCGTACGATACATTCTAATTAATTCGCACAATCCATTCTATTTCATTCGTACGATCCATTCTTACTCATTGGTACGATCCATTCTAATTCATTCGCATGAATGTATCCATTATAATTCATTCGTACGAATCCATTCTAATTCATTCGTACTATCTATTCTATTTCATTCGTACGATCCATTCTTACTCATTCGTATGATCCATTCTAATTCATTCGGACGAATGTATCCATTCTAATTTATTCGTACGATCCATTCTAATTCATTCATACGATCCATTCTAATTCATTCGTACGATCCATTCTAATTCATTCGTCCGATCCATTCTAATTCATTCGCACGAATGTATCCATTCTAATTCATTCGTACGATCCATTCTAATTCATTCGTATGATCCATTCTAATTCATTCGTAAGATCCATTCTAATTCATTCGTACGATCCATTCTAATTCACTCATACGATCCATTCTAATACCTTCATACGATCCATTCTAATTCATTTGCACGAATATATCCATTCTAATTCCTTCGTACGATCCATTCTAATTCATTCGTACGATCTATTCTAATTCATTCGTACGATCCATTCTAATTCATTCGCACGATCCATTCTAATTCATTCATAGGATCCATTCTAATTCTTTCATACGATCTATTCAAATTCTTTCGCACGAATGTATCCATTCTAATTCATTCGCACGAATGTATCCATTCTAATTCATTCGTACGATCCATTCTATTTAATTCGTACGATCCATTCTAATTCATTCGTACGATCCATTCTAATTCATTCATACGATCTATTCTAATTTATTCGTACGATCTATTCTAATTCATTCGCACGAATGTAACCATTCTAATTCATTCATATGATTCATTCTAATTCATTCGTATGAGCTATTCTAATTCATTCGTATGATCCTTTCTAATTCATTCGTAAGATCCATTGTAATTCATTCATACAATCAATTTAGATTCATTCACATAAATGTATCCATTCAAATTCATTCGTACGATCCAGTCTAATTCATTCGTATGATCCATTCTAATTCCTTCGTACGATCCATTCTAATTCATTCGTACGATCTATTCTAATTCATTCATACGATCCATTCTAATTCATTCGTACGATCTATTCTAATTCCTTCGTACAATCCATTCTAATTCATTCGTACGATCCATTCTAATTCATTCGTACAATCTATTCTAATTCATTCATACGAATGGATACATTCGTGTGAAAGAATTAGAATGGATTGTATGAATGAATTAGAATGGATCGTATGAATGAATTAGAATGGATCGTACGAATGAATTAGAATGGATCGTACGAATGAATTAGAATAGATCGTACGAATGAATTAGAATGGATCGTACGAATGAATTACAATGGATATATTCATGCAAATGAATTAGAATGGATCGTATAAATGTATTAGAATGGATCGTATGAGTGAATTAGAATGGATCGTACGAATGAATTAGAATGGATCGTATGAATGAATTAGAATGGATACATTCGTGTGAATGAATTAGAATGCATCGTATGAATGAATTAGAATAGATTTTGTGAATAAATAAGAACTTATCGTACGAATGAATTAGAATGGATACATTGGTGCGAATAAATTAGAATGGATTGTATGAATGAATTAGAATGGATCGTACGAATGAACTAGAATGGATACATTCTTGCGAATGAATTAGAATGGATCGTACGAATGAATTAGAATGGATCTTACGAATGAATTAGAATGGATCTTACGAATGAATTAGAATGGATCGTACGAATGAATTAGAATGGATACATTCGTGCGAATGAATTAGAATGGATTGGACAAATGAATTAGAATGGATCGTACGAATGAATTAGAATGGATCGTACGAATGAATTAGAATGGATCGTATGAATAAATTAGAATGGATACATTCGTCCGAATGAATTAGAATGGATCATACGAATGAGTAAGAATGGATCGTACGAATGAAATAGAATAGATTGTACGAATGAATTAGAATGGATCCTACGAATGAATTAAAATGGATCGTGTGAAAGAATTAGAATGGATTGTATGAATGAATTAGAATGGATCGTATGAATGAATTAGAATGGATCGTGCGAATGAATTCGAATGGATCGTACGAATTCATTCTAATTCATTCATACAATCCATTCTAATTCTTTCACACGATCCATTCTAATTCATTCGTACGTTCCATTCTAATTCATTAGCACGATCCATGCTAATTCATTCGTTCGATCAATTCTAATTCATTAGCATGATCCATTCTAATTCATTCGTACGATCCATTCTAATTCATTCGCACGATCCATTCTAATTCATTCATAGGATCCATTCTAATTCATTCATACAATCCATTCTAATTCATTCGCACGAATGTATCCATTCTAATTCATTCGTACGATCAGTTCTAATTCATTCAACAAATCTATTCTAATTCATTCATACGATTTATTCTAATTCATTCACACGAATGTATCCATTCTAATTCATTCATACGATCCATTCTAATTCATTCGTACGATCCATTCTAATTCACTCATACGATCCATTCTAATACATTCAAACGATCCATTCTAATTCATTTGCACGAATATATCCATTCTAATTCATTCGTACGATCCATTCTAATTCCTTCGTATGATCCATTCTAATTCATTCGTACGATCTATTCTATTTCATTCGTACGATCCATTCTTACTCATTCGTACGATCCATTCTAATTCATTCGTCCGATCCATTCTAATTCATTCGTACGAATGTATCCATTCTAATTCATTCGTTCGATCAATTCTAATTCATTAGCACGATCCATTCTAATTTATTCGTACGATCCATTCTAATTCATTCGCACAATCCATTCTAGTTCATTCGTAAGATCCATTCTAATTCATTCGTACGATCCATTCTAATTCATTCGTACGATCCATTCTAATTCATTCGCACGAATGTATCCATTCTAGTTCATTCGTACGATCCATTCTAATTCATTCATACAATCCATTCTAATTCATTCGCACGAATGTATCCATTCTAATTCATTCGTACGATCAGTTCTAATTCATTCGTGCGAATGAATTACAATGGATCCACCGAATGAGTTAGAATGGATCATACGAATGAATTAGAATGGATTGTACGAATGAATTAGAATGGATTGTGCGAATGAATTAGAATGGATCGTATGAACAAATAAAAATGGATCGTACGAATGAATTAGAATGGATCGTATGAATGAATTAGAATGGATCGTACGAATGAATTAGAATGGATCGTGTGAAAGAATTAGAATGGATTGTATGAATGAATTAGAATGGATCGTACGAAGGAATTAGAATGGATCGTATGAATGAAATAGAATGGATTGCACGAATGAATTAGAATGTATCGTACGAATGAATTAGAATGGATCGTGTGAAAGAATTAGAATGGATTGTATGATTGAATTAGAATGGATCGTCCGAAGGAATTAGAATGGATCGTACGAAGGAATTAGAATTGATCGTACGAATGAATTAGAATAGATCGTACGAATGAATTATAATGGATCGTACGAATGAATTAGAATGGATCATGTGAAAGAATTAGAATGGATCATACGAATGAATTAGAATGGATCGCGCGAATGAATTAGAATGGATCGTACAAATGAATTAGAATGGATCGTGCTAATGAATTAGAATTGATCGAACGAATGAATTAGCATGGATCGTGCATTCGTACGATCCATTCTAATTCATTCGTAAGATCCATTCTAATTCATTCATACGATCCATTCTAATTCATTCGTACGATCCATTCTAATTCATTCGCACGAATGTATCCATTCTAGTTCATTCATACGATCCATTCTAATTCATTCGTACGATCCATTCTAATTCATTCATACGATCTATTCTAATTCATTCATACAAACCATTCTAATTCTTTCACAAGATCCATTCTAATTCATTCGTACGATCCATTCTAATTCATTCGCACAATCCATTCTATTTCATTCGTACGATCCATTCTTACTCATTCGTATGATCCATTCTAATTCATTCGCACGAATGTATCCATAATGGATCATACGAATGAGTAAGAATGGATCGTACGAATGAAATAGAATGGATTGTGCGAATGAATTAGAATGGACCGTACGAATGAATTAGAATGGATACATTCGTGCGAATGAATTAGAATGGATCGGACGAATGAATTAGAATGGATCGTACGAATGAATTAGAATAGATCGTACGAATGAATTAGAATGGATCGTACGAATAAATTAGAATGGATACATTCGTCCGAATGAATTAGAATGGATCATACGAATGAGTAAGAATGGATCGTACGAATGAAATAGAATAGATTGTACGAATGAATTAGAATGGATCCTACGAATGAATTAGAATAGATCGTGTGAAAGAATTAGAATGGATTGTATGAATGAATTAGAATGAATTCGTACGATCCATTCGAATTCATTCGCACGATCCATTCTAATTCATTCATACGATCCATTCTAATTCATTCATACAATCCATTCTAATTCTTTCACACGATCCATTCTAATTCATTCGTAGGATCCATTCTAATTCATTCATACAATCTATTCTATTTCATTCGTACGATCCATTCTTACTCATTCGTATGATCCATTCTAATTCATTCGGACGAATGTATCCATTGTAATTTATTCATATGATCATTCTAATTCATTCGTACGATCCATTCTAATTCATTCGTCCGATCCATTCTAATTCATTCGCACGAATGTATCCATTCTAATTCATTCGTACGTTCTATTCTAATTCATTCGTACGATCCATTCTAATTCATTCATAAGATCCATTCTAATTCATTCGTACGATCCATTCTAATTCATTCGTACGATCCATTCTAATTCATTCGCACGAATGTATCCATTCTAGTTCATTCGTACGATCCATTCTAATTCATTCGTACGATCCATTCTAATTCATTCGCACGATCCATTCTAATTCATTCGTACGAATTAGAATGGATCGTATGAATGAATTAGAATGGATACATTAGCGAATGAATTAGAATGGATCGTACGAATGAATTAGAATGGATCGTACGAATGAATTAGAATGGATCTTACGAATGAATTAGAATGGATCGTACGAATGAATTAGAATGGATCGTACGAATGAATTAGAATGGATACATTTGTGCGAATGAATTAGAATGGATCGTACGAATGAATTAGAATGGATTGTATGAATGAATTAGAATGGATCGTACGAATGAATTAGAATGGATCGTACGAAGGAATTAGAATGGATCGTACGAATGAATTAGAATGGATATATTCGTGCAAATGAATTAGAATGGATCGTATGAATGTATTAGAATGGATCGTATGAGTGAATTAGAATGGATCGTGCGAATGAATTAGAATGGATTGTATGAATGAATTAGAATGGATCGTACGAATGAATTAGAATGGATCGTACGAATGAATTAGAATGGATCGTACGAATGAACTAGAATGGATACATTCGTGCGAATGAATTAGAATGGATCGTACGAATGAATTAGAATGGATCGTGCGAATGAATTAGAATGGATCGTACGAATGAACTAGAATGGATCGTACGAATGAACTAGAATGGATACATTCGTGCGAATGAAATAGAATGGATCGTACGAATGAATTAGAATGGATCGTACGATTCATTCTAATTCATTCGTACGATCCATTCTAATACATTCGTTCGATTCATGCTAATTTATTCGCACGATCCATTCTAATTCATTCGTACAATCCATTCTTATTCATTCATACAATCCATTCTAATTCATTCGTATGATCCATTCTAATTAATTCGTATGATCCATTCGAATTCATTCTCACGATCCATTCTAATTCATTCATACGATCCATTCTAATTCATTCATACAATCCATTCTAATTCATTCGTATGATCCATTCTAATTCATTCATACGATCCATTCTAATTCATTCATATGATCCATTCTAATTCATTCATACAATCCATTTTAATTCTTTCACACGATCCATTCTAATTCATTCGAAGGATCTATTCTAATTCATTCGTACAATCTATTCTATTTCATTCGTACGATCCATTCTTACTCATTCATATGATCCATTCTAATTCATTCGGACGAATGTATGCATTCTAATTTATTCGTACGATCCATTCTAATTCATTCGTACGATCCATTCTAATTCATTCGTACGATCCATTCTAATTCATTCGCCCGATCCATTCTAATTCATTCGCACGAATGTATCCATTCTAATTCATTCGTACGATCCATTCTAATTCATTCGTACGATCCATTCTAATTCATTCGTAAGATCCATTCTAATTCATTCGTACGATCCATTCTAATTCCTTCGTACGATCCATTCTAATTCATTCGTATGATCTATTCTAATTCATTTGCACGAATGTATCCATTCTAATTCAGTCGTACGATCCATTCTAATTCATTAATATGATCCATTCTAATTCATTCGTACGATCCATTCTAATTCATTCGTATGATCCATTCTAATTCATTCGTACGATCCATTCTAATTCTTTCACACGATCCATTCTAATTCATTCGTACGATCCATTCTAATTCATTCGCACGAATGTATCCATTCTAGTTCATTCGTACGATCCATTCTAGTTCATTCGTACGATCCATTCTAATTCATTCGTACGATCCATTCTAATTCATTCGTATGATCCATTCTAATTAATTCGTATGATCCATTCTAATTCATTCGTACGATCCATTCTAATTCATTCATACAATCCATTATAATTCATTCGCACGAATGTATCCATTCTAGTTAATTCTTACGATCCATTCTAATTCATTCGTATGATCCATTCTTATTCATTCGCACGATCCAGTCTAATGGATTCGCACGATCCATTCTAATTCATTCGCACGAATGTATCCATTCTAATTCATTCGTACGATCCATTCTAATTCATTAATATAATCCATTCTAATTCATTCGTACGATCCATTCTAATTCATTAATATGATCCATTCTAATTCATTCATACGATCCATTCTAATTCATTCACACGAATGTATCCATTCTAATTCATTCATACGATCCATTCTAATTCATTCGTACGATCCATTCTAATTCACTCATACGATCCATTCTAATACATTCATACGATCCATTCTAATTCATTTGCACGAATATATCCATTCTAATTCATTCGTACGATCCATTCTAATTCCTTCGTACGATCCATTCTAATTCATTTGTACGATCTATTCTAATTCATTCGTATGATCCATTCTAATTCATTCGTACGATCCATTCTAATTCCTTCGTACGATCTATTCTAATTCATTCGTACGATCCATTATAATTCATTCATACAATCCATTCTAATTCTTTCACACGATCCAGTCTAATTCATTCGTACGATCCATTCTAAATCATTCGTGCAATCCATTCTATTTCATTCGTACGATCTATTCTAATTCATTAGAATGGATCGTACGAATGAATTAGAATGGATCATATTAATGAATTAGAATGGATCGTACGGATAAATTAGAATGGATCGTACGAATGAATTAGAATGGATCTTACAAATGGATTAGAATGGATACATTCGTGCGAATGAATTAGAATGGATCGGACGAATGAATTAGAATAGATCGTACGAATGAATTAGAATGGATCAAATGAATGAATTAGAATGGTTACATTCATGCGAATGAATTAGAATGGATCGTACGAATGGATTAGAATAGATCGTACGAATGGATTAGAATGGATACATTCGAGCGAATGAATTAGAATGGATCGTACGAATGAAATTAGAATGGATCGTATGAATGAATTAGAATAGATCGTACGAATGAATTAGAATGGATCGTACGAATGAATTAGAATGGATCGTGTGAAAGAATTAGAATGGATCGTACGAATGAATTAGAATGGATCGTGCGAATGAATTAGAATGGATCGTACGAATGAATTAGAATGGATACATTCGTGTGATCCATTCTAATTCATTCGCACGAATGTATCCATTCTAGTTCATTCGTACGATCCATTCTAATTCATTCGTACGATCTATTCTAATTCATTCATACGATCTATTCTAATTCATTCATACAATCCATTCTAATTCTTTCACACGATCCATTCTAATTCATTCGTACGATCCATTCTAATTCATTCGCACAATCCATTCTATTTCATTCGTACGATCCATTCTTACTCATTCGTATGATCCATTCTAATTCATTCGCACGAATGTATTCATAATGGATCAAACGAATGAGTAAGAATGGATCGTACGAATGAAATAGAATGGATTGTGCGAATGAATTAGAATGGACCATACGAATGAATTAGATTGGATACATTCGTGCGAATGAATTAGAATGGATCGGACGAATGAATTAGAATGGATCGTACGAATGAATAAGAATGGATCGTACGAATGAATTAGAATGGATCGTACGAATAAATTAGAATGGATACATTCGTCCGAATGAATTAGAATGGATCATACGAATGAGTAAGAATGGATCGTACGAATGAAATAGAATAGATTGTACGAATGAATTAGAATGGATCGTGCGAATGAATTAAAATGGATCGTATGAATGAATTAGAATAGATCGTACGAATGAATTAGAATGGATCATGCGAATGAATTAGAATGGATCATATTAACGAATTAGAATGGATCGTACGAATGAATTAGAATGGATACATTCGTGCGAATGAATTAGAATGGATCGTGCGAATCCATTAGACTGGATCGTGCGAATGAATAAGAATGGATCATACGAATGAATTAGAATGGATCGTACGAATTAATTAGAATGGATACATTCGTGCGAATGAATTAGAATGGATTGTATGAATGAATTAGAATGGATCGTGCGAATGAATTAGAATGGATCGTACGAATGAATTAAAATAGCTCATACGAATGAATTAGAATGAATCGTATGAATGAATTAGAATGGTTACATTCGTGCGAATGAATTAGAATAGATCGTACGAATGAATTAGAATGGATCGTACGAATGAATTAGAATGGATCTTACGAGTGAATTAGAATGGATCGTACGAATGAATTAGAATGGATCGTACGAATGAATTAGAATGGATACATTCGTGTGAATGAATTAGAATGGATCGAACGAATGAATTAGAATGGATCGTACGAATGAATTAGAATGGATCGTACGAACGAATCCATTCTAATTTATTCGTACGATCCATTCTAATTCATTCGCACGATCCATTCTAATTCATTCGTACGATCCATTCTAATTCATTCGCACGAATGTATCAATTCTAATTCATTCGTATAATCCATTCTAATTCATTCGTACGATCCATTCTAATTCATTCGTACGATCTATTCTAATTCATTCGTACAATCCATTCTAATTCATTCGTACGATCCATTCTAATTCCTTCGTACGATCCATTCTAATTCATTCGTACGATCCATTCTAATTCATTCATACAATCCATTCTAATTCTTTCACACGATCCATTCTAATTCATTCGTACGATCCATTCTAAATCATTCGTGCAATCCATTTGATTTCATTCATACAATCCATTCTAATTCTTTCACACGATCCATTCTAATTCATTCGTACGATCCATTCTAATTCATTCGCATAATCCATTCTATTTCATTCGTACGATCCATTCTTACTCATTCGTATGATCCATTCTAATTCATTCGCACGAATGTATCCATAATGGATCATACGAATGAGTAAGAATGGATCGTACGAATGAAATAGAATGGATTGTGCGAATGAATTAGAATGGACCGTACGAATGAATTAGACGTACGAATGAATTAGAATGGATACATTCGTGCGAATAAATTAGAATGGATCATACGAATGAGTAAGAATGGATCGTTATTCTAATTCATTCGTATGATCCAATTCTAATTCATTTGTATCCATTCTATTTCATTCGCACGATCCATTCTAATTCATTCGCGCAACCTATTCTAATTCATTCGTACGATCCACTCTAATTCATTCGTACGATCCATTCTAATTCATTCATACAATCCATTCTAATTTATTCGCACGAATGTATCCATTCTAATTCATTCGTACGATCCATTCTAATTCATTCGCACAATCTATTCTAATTCATTCATACGATCCATTCTAATTCATTCGCACGAATGTATCCTTTCTAATTCATTCATACGATCCATTCTACTTCATTCGTACTATCCGTTCTAATTCACTCATACGATCCATTCTAATTCATTCATATGATCTATTCTAATTCATTTGCACGAATGTATCCATTCTAATTCATTCGTACGATCCTGAATTAGAATGGATCGTACGAATGAATTAGAATGGATACCATTGTGCAAATGAATTAGAATGGATCGTACGAATGAATTAGAATGGATCATATTAATGAATTAGAATGGATCGTACGAATGAATTAGAATGGATACATTCGTGCGAATGAATTAGAATGGATCATATGAATGAATTAGAATAGATTTTGTGAATGAATTAGAACTGATCGTACGAATGAATTAGAATGGATACATTCGTGCGAATGAATTAGAATGGATTGTATGAATGAATTAGAATGGATCCTATGAATGAATTAGAATGGATCGTACGAATGAGTAAGAATGGATTGTACGAATGAATTAGAATAGATTGCACGAATGAATTAGAATGGATCGTGCGAATAAAATAGAATGGATACAAATGAATTAGAATGGATCATACGAATGAATTAGAATGACGATCCATTCTTACTCATTCGTATGATCCATTCTAATTTATTTGCACGAATGTATCCATTCTAATTCATTCGTACGTCTAATTCATTCATACGGTCCATTCTAATTCATTCGCACAATCCATTCTATTTCATTCGTACGATCCATTCTTACGCATTCGTATGATCCATTATGGATACATTCGTGCGAATGAATTAGAATGGATCATACGAATGAGTAAGAATGGATCGTACGAATGAAATAGAATGGATTGTGCGAATGAATTAGAATGGATCGTACGAATGAATTAGAATGGATACATTCGCGAATGAATTAGAATGGATCGTACGAATGAATTAGAATGGATTGTACGAATGAATTAGAATGGATCTTACGAATGAATTAGAATGGATCGTACGAATGAATTAGAATGGATCGTACGAATGAATTAGAATGGATACATTTGTGCGAATGAATTAGAATGGATCGTACGAATGAATTACAATGGACCATATGAATGAATTAGAATGGATCGTATGAATGAATTAGAATGGATCGTACGAATGAATTAGAATGGATATATTCGTGCAAATGAATTAGAATGGATCGTATGAATGTATTAGAATGGATCGTATGAGTGAATTCGATTGGATCGTGCGAATGAATTAGAATGGATTGTATGAAAGAACTAGAAAGGATCGTACGAATGAATTAGAATGGATCATACGAATTAATTAGAATGGATCATACGAATGAATTAGAATGGATCGTACGAATGAATTAGAATTAGAATGGATATATTCGTGCGAATGAATTAGAAAGGATACATTCGTGCGAAAGAATTAGAATAGATCGTATGAATGAATTAGAATGGATCCTATGAATGAATTAGAATGGATCGTACGAATGAATTAGAATGGATACATTCATGCGAATGAATTAGAATGGATCGGACGAATGAATTAGAATGGATCAAATGAATGAATTAGAATGGTTACATTCATGCGAATGAATTACAATGGATCGTACGAATGGATTAGAATGGATCGTACGAATGGATTAGAATGGATACATTCGAGCGAATGAATTAGAATGGATCGTACGAATGAATTAGAATGGATCATACGAATGGATTAGAATGGATCCTACGAATGGATTAGAATGGATACCTTTGTGCATATGAATTAGAATGGATCGTACGAATGAATTAGAATGAATCATATGAATGAATTAGAATGGATCGTGCGAATGAATTCGAATGGATCGTACGAATTCATTCTAATTCATTCATACAATCCATTCTAATTCTTTCACACGATCCATTCTAATTCATTCGTACGTTCCATTTTAATTCATTAGCACGATCCATGCTAATTCATTCGTTCGATCAATTCTAATTCATTAGCACGATCCATTCTAATTCATTCGTACGATCCATTCTAATTCATTCGCACGATCCATTCTAATTCATTCATAGGATCCATTCTAATTCATTCATACGATCTATTCTAATTCTTTCGCATGAATGTATCCATTCTAATTCATTCGCACGAATGTATCTATTCTAATTCATCCGTACGATCCATTCTAATTCATTCGTACGATCCATTCTAATTCATTCATACGATCTATTCTAATTCATTCATACAATCCATTCTAATTCTTTCACACGATCCATTCTAATTCATTCGTACGATCCATTCTAATTTCGAATGTATCCATTCTAATTCATTCGTACGATCCATTCTAATTCATTCGCACAATCTATTCTAATTCATTCATACGATCCATTCTAATTCATTCGCACGAATGTATCCATTCTAATTCATTCATACGATCCATTCTACTTCATTCGTACTATCCGTTCTAATTCACTCATACGATCCATTCTAATTCATTCATACGATCCATTCTAATTCATTTGCACAATGGTATCCATTCTAATTCATTCGTACGATCCATTCGAATTTATTCGCACGATCCATTCTAATTCATTTGTACGATCCATTCTAATTCATTCGTACGATCCATTCTAATTCATTCGCACGATCCATTCTAATTCATTCGTACAATCTATTATATTTCATTCGTACGATCCATTCTTACTCATTCGTATGATCCATTCTAATTCATTCGGACCAATGTATCCATTCTAATTTATTCGTACGATCCATTCTAATTCATTCATACGATCCATTCTAATTCATTCGTACGATCCATTCTAATTCATTCGTCCGATCCATTCTAATTCATTCACACGATCCATTATAATTCATTCGTACGATCCATTCTAATTCATTCATACAATCCATTCTAATTCATTCGTACGATCCATTCTAATTCACTCATATGATCCATTCTAATACATTCATACGATCCATTCTAATTCATTTGGACGAATATATCCATTCTAATTCATTCGTATGATCCATTCTAATTCCTTCGTACGATCCATTCTAATTCATTCGTACGATCTATTCTAATTCCTTCGTACGATCCATTCTAATTCCTTCGTACGATCCATTCTAATTCCTTCGTATGATCCATTCTAATTCATTCGTACGATCCATTCTAATTCATTCGTACAATCTATTCTAATTCATTCGTACGAATGGATACATTCGTCTGAATGAATTAGAATGGATCGTACGAATGAGTAAGAATGGATCGTACGAATGAAATAGAATGGATTGCACGAATGAATTAGAATGGATCGTACGAATGAATTAGAATGGATCGTGTGAAAGAATTAGAATGGATTGTATGAATGAATTAGAATGGATCGTACGAAGGAATTATAATGGATCGTACGAATGAATTAGAATGGATCGTACGAATAAATTAGAATAGATCGTACGAATGAATTAGAATGGATCGTACGAATGAATTAGAATGGATCGTGTGAAAGAATTAGAATGGATCGTACGAATGAATTAGAATGGATCGTGGGAATGAATTAGAATGGATCGTACGAATGAATTAGAAAGGATCATGCTAATGAATTAGAATTGATCGAACGAATCAATTAGCATGGATCGTGCATTCGTACGATCCATTCTAATTCATTCGTATGATCCATTCTAATTCATTCGTACGATCCATTCTAATTCATTCGTACGATCCATTCTAATTTATTCGCGCGAATGTATCCATTCTAGTTCATTCGTACGATCCATTCTAATTCATTCGTACGATCCGTTCTAATTCATTCATACGATCTATTCTAATTCATTCATACAATCCATTCTAATTCTTTCACACGATCCATTCTAATTCATTCGTACGATCCATTCTAATTCATTCGCACAATCCATTCTATTTCATTCGTACGATCCATTCTTACTCATTCGTATGATCCATTCTAATTCATTCGCACGAATGTATCCATAATGGATCATACGAATGAGTAAGAATAGATCGTACGAATGAAATATAATGGATTGTGCGAATAAATTAGAATAGACCGTACGAATGATTTAGAATGGATACATTCGTGCGAATGAATTAGAATGGATCGGACGAATGAATTAGAATGGATCGTACGAATGAATTAGAATGGATCGTACGAATAAATTAGAATGGATACATTCGTCCGAATGAATTAGAATGGATCATACGAATGAGTAAGAATGGATCATACGAATGTAATAGAATAGATTGTACGAATGAATTAGAATGGATCCTACGAATGAATTAGAATAGATCGTGTGAAAGAATTAGAATGGATTGTATGAATGAATTAGAATGAATTTGTATGATCCATTCAAATTCATTCGCACGATCCATTTTAATTCATTCATACGATCCATTCTAATTCATTCATACAATCCATTCTAATTCTTTCACACGATCCATTCTAATTCATTCGTACGATCCATTCTAATTCATTCGCACAATCCATTCTAATTCATTCATACGATCCATTCTAATTCATTCGCACAATCCATTCTATTTCATTCTTACTCATTCGTATGATCCTTTCTAATTCATTCGCACGAATGTATCCATTCTAATTTATTCATACGATCCATTCTAATTCATTCGTACGATCCATTCTAATTCATTCGTACGATCCATTCTAATTCATTCGTCCGATCCATTCTAATTCATTCGCACGAATGTATCCATTCTAATTCATTCGTACGATCCATTCTAATTCATTCGTACGATCCATTCTAATTCATTCGTAAGATCCATTCTAATTCATTCATACGATCCATTCTAATTCATTCGTACGATCCATTCTAATTCATTCGCACGAATGTGTCCATTCTAGTTCATTCGTACGATCCATTCTAATTCTTTCGTACGATCCATTCTAATTCATTCGCACGATCCATTCTAATTCATTCGTACGATCCATTCTAATTCATTCATACGATCCATTCTAATTCATTCGCACAAATGTATCCATTCTAATTTATTCGTACGATCCATTCTAATTCATTCGCACGATCCATTCTAATTCATTCGTACGATCCATTCTAATTCATTCGCACGATCTGTTCTTATTCATTCGCACAATCCATTCTAATTCATTCGCACGAATGTATCCATTCTAATTCATTCGTAGGATCCATTCTAATCCATTCGTACGATCCATTCTAATTCATTCGTACGATCCATTCTAATTCATTCGTACAATCCATTCTAATTCATTCGCACGAATGTATCCATTCTAATTCATTCGTACGATCCATTCTAATTCATTCGTACGATCCATTCTAATTCATTCATACGATCTATTCTAATTCATTCACACAATCCATTCTAATTCTTTCACACGATCCATTCTAATTCATTCGTACGATCCATTCTAATTCATTCGCACAATCCATTCTATTTCATTCGTACGATCCATTCTTACTCATTCGTATGATCCATTCTAATTCATTCGCACGAATGTATCCATAATGGATCATACGAATGAGTAAGAATGGATCGTATGAATGAAATAGAATGGATTGTGCGAATGAATTAGAATGGACCGTACGAATGAATTAGACGTACGAATGAATTAGAATGGATACATTCGTGCGAATAAATTAGAATGGATCATACGAATGAGTAAGAATGGATCGTCATTCTAAATCATTCGTATGATCCATTCTAATTCATTTGTATCCATTCTATTTCATTCGCACGATCCATTCTAATTCATTCGCGCAATCTATTCTAATTCATTCGTACGATCCATTCTAATTCATTCGTACGACCCATTCTAATTCATTCATACAATCCATTCTAATTTATTCGCACGAATGTATCCATTCTAATTCATTCGTACGATCCATTCTAATTCATTCGCACAATCTATTCTAATTCATTCATACGGTCCATTCTATTTCATTCGCACGAATGTATCCATTCTAATTCATTCATACGATCCATTCTACTTCATTCGTACTATCCGTTCTAATTCACTCATACGATCCATTCTAATTCATTCATACGATCCATTCTAATTCATTTGCACGAATATATCCATTCTAATTCATTCGTATGATCCATTCTAATTCCTTCGTACGATCCATTCTAATTCCTTCGTATGATCCATTCTAATTCCTTCGTACGATCCATTCTATTTCATTCGTATGATCCATTCTAATTCCTTCGTATGATCCATTCTAATTCACTCATACGATCCATTCTAATTCATTCGTATGATCCATTCTAATTCATTCATACAATCCATTCTAATTCATTCGCACGAATGTGTCCATTCTAATCCAATCGTACGATCCATTCTAATCCATTCGTACGATCCATTCTAATTCATTCGCATGAATGTAACCATTGTAATTCATTCATTTGATCCATTCTAATTCATTTGTACGATCCATTCTAATTCATTCGTCCGATCCATTCTAATTCATTCGCACGAATGTATCCATTCAACTTCATTCGTACGATCCATTCTAATTCATTCGTACGATCCATTCAAATTCATTCGTAAGATCCATTCTAATTCATTCGTACGATCCATTCTAATTCATTCGTATGATCCATTCTAATTCATTCGCACGAATGTATCCATTCTAGTTCATTCGTACGATCTATTCTAATTCATTCGTACGATCCATTCTAATTCATTTGTATGATCCATTCTAATTAATTCGTATGATCTATTCTAATTCATTCGTACGATCCATTCTAATTCATTCATACAATCCATTCTAATTCATTCGCACGAATGTATCCATTCTAATTAATTCGTACGATCCATTCTAATTCATTCATATGATCCGTTCTTATTCATTCGCACGATCCAGTCTAATGGATTCGCACGATCCATTCTAATTCATTCGCACGAATGTATCCATTCTAATTCATTCGTACGAACCATTCTAATTCATTAATATGATCCATTCTAATTCATTCGTACAATCCATTCTAATTCATATGCACAAAGGTATCCATTCTAATCCATTCGTAGGATCTATTCTAATCCATTCGTACGATCCATTCTAATTCATTCGTACGGTCTATTCTAATTCATTCGCTCAAATGTATCCATTCTAATCCATTCGTACGATCCATTCTAATCCATTCGTACGATCCATTCTAATCCATTCGTACGATCCATTCTAATTCATTCGCATGAATGTAACCATTCTAATTCATTCATTTGATCCATTCTAATTCATTCGTACGATCCATTCTAATTCATTCGTCCGATCCATTCTAATTCATTCGCACGAATGTATCCATTCTAATTCATTCGTACGATCCATTCTAATTCATTCGTACGATCCATTCTAATTCATTCGTACGATCCATTCTAATTCATTCATACGATCCATTCTAATTCATTCGCACGATCCATTCTAATTCATTCACACGATCTGTTCTTATTCATTCGCACAATCCATTCTAATTCATTCGCACGAATGTATCCATTCTAATTCATTCGTACGATCCATTCTAATTCATTCGTACGATCCATTCTAATTCATTCGTATGATCTATTCTAATTCATTCGTAAAATCCATTCTAATTCATTCATACAATCCATTCTAATTCATTCGCACGAATGTATCTACTCTAATTAATTCGTACGATCCATTCTAATTCCTTCGTATGATCTATTCTTATTCATTCGCACGATCCAGTCTAATTGATTCGCACGATCCATTCTAATTCATTCGCACGAATGTATCCATTCTAATTCATTCGTACGATCCATTCTAATTCATTCATACAATCTATTCTATTTCATTCATACGATCCATTCTTACTCATTCGTATGATCCATTCTAATTCATTCGGACGAATGTATCCATTCTAATTTATTCGTACGATCCATTCTAATTCATTCGTACGATCCATTCTAATTCATTCGTATGATCCATTCTAATTCATTAGCACAAATGTATCCATTCTAATTCTTTCGTACGATTCATTCTAATTCATTCGTATGATCCATTCTAATTCATTCGTAAGATCCATTCTAATTCATTCGTACGATCCATTCTAATTCATTCGTACGATCCATTCTAATTCATTCGCACGAATGTATCCATTCTAGTTCATTCGTACGATCCATTCTAATTCATTCGTACGATCCATTCTAATTCATTCGCACGATCCATGCTAATTCATTCGTTCGATCAATTCTAATTCATTAGCACGATCCATTCTAATTCATTCGTACGATCCATTCTAATTCATTCGCACAAATGTATCCATTCTAATTCATTCGTACGATCCATTCTAATTCATTCGCACGATCCATTCTAATTCATTCGTACGATCCATTCTAATTCATTCGCACGATCTGTTCTTATTCATTCGCACAATCCATTCTAATTCATTCGCACGAATGTATCCATTCTAATTCATTCGTACGATCCATCCTAATTCATTCGTACGATCCATTCTAATTCATTCGTATGATCCAATCTAATTAATTCGTATGATCCATTCTAATTCACTCATACGATCCATTCTAATACATTCATACGATCCACTCTAATTCATTTGCACGAATATATCCATTCTAATTCATTCGTACGATCCATTCTAATTCCTTCGTACGATCCATTCTAATTCATTCGTACGATCTATTCTAATTCATTCGTACGATCCATTCTAATTCATTCGTACGATCCATTCTAATTCCTTCGTACGATCCATTCTAATTCATTCGTACGATCCATTCTAATTCATTCGTGCAATCTATTCTAATTCATTCGTACGAATGGATACATTCGTGTGAATGAATTAGAATGGATCGTACGAATGAGTAAGAATGGATCGTACGAATGAAATAGAATGGATTGCACGAATGAATTAGAATGGATCGTACGAATGAATTAGAATGGATCGTGTGAAAGAATTAGAATGGATTGTATGAATGAATTAGAATGGATCGTACGAATGAATTAGAATGGATCGTACTAGGATCCATTCTAATTCATTCGTACAATCTATTCTATTTCATACTTACGATCCATTCTTACTCATTCGTATGATCCATTCTAATTCATTCGGACGATCCATTCTTACTCATTCGTATGATCCATTCTAATTCATTCGTATGATCCATTCTAATTCATTCGTACGATCGATTCTAATTCATTCGCATGATCCATTTTTACTCATTCATATGATCAATTCTAATTCATTCGTACGATCCATTCTTACTCATTCGTATGATCCATTCTAATTCATTCGTACGATCCATTCTAATTCATTCGTACGATCGATTCTAATTCATTCGTACGATCCATTCTAATTCATTCGTATGATCCATTCTAATTTATTCGTTCAAATATATCCATTCTAATTCATTCGTACGATCCATTCTAATTCATTCGCACGATCCATTCTAATTCATTCACACGAATGTATCCATTCTAATTCATTTGGACGATCCATTCTAATTCATTCCTATGATCTATTCTAATTCATTCGTACGATCCATTCTAATTCATTCTAATTCATTCATACGATCCATTCTACGATCCATTCTAATTCATTCGTATATTCCATTCTAATTCATTAGCACGATCCATGCTAATGAATTAGAATGGATCGTACAATCCAATCTAATTCATTCATACGATCCATTCTTACTCATTCGTATGATCCATTCTAATTCAATCGTACGATCCATTCTAATTCATTCGTACGATCCATTCTAATTCATTCGTACGATCCATTCTAATTCCTTCGTACGATCGATTCTAATTCATTCGTATGATCCATTCTAATTCATTCGCGCAATCTATTCTAATTCATTCGTACGATCCATTCTAATTCATTCGTACGATCCATTCTAATTCATTCATACAATCCATTCTAATTTATTCGCACGAATGTATCCATTCTAATTCATTCGTACGATCCATTCTAATTCATTCGCACAATCTATTCTAATTCATTCATACGATCCATTCTAATTCATTCGCACAAATGTATCCATTCTAATTCATTCATACGATCCATTCTACTTCATTCGTACTATCCGTTCTAATTCACTCATACGATCCATTCTAATTCATTCATACGATCCATTCTAATTCATTTGCACGAATATATCCATTCTAATTCATTCGTACGATCCATTCTAATTCATTCGTACGATCCATTCTAATTCATTCGTACGATCCATTTTAATTCATTCGTCCGATCCATTCTAATTCATTCACACGAATGTATCCATTCTAATTCATTCGTATGATCCATTCTAATTCATTCGAACGATCCATTCTAAGTCATTCGTAAGATCCATTCTAATTCATTCGTACGATTCATTCTAATTCATTTGTACGATCTATTCTAATTCATTCGCACGAATGTATCCATTCTAGTTCATTCGTATGATCCATTCTAATTCATTCGTACGATCCATTCTAATTCATTCGCACGATCCATTCTAATTCATTCGTACGATCCATTCTAATTCATTCGTACGATCCATTCTAATTCATTCGCACGATCCATTCAAATTCATTCGTACGATCCATTCTAATCCATTCTAATTCATTCGTATATTCCATTCTAATTCATTAGCACGATCCATGCTAATGAATTAGAATGGATCGTACGATCCAATCTAATTCATTCATACGATCCATTCTTACTCATTCGTATGATCCATTCTAATTCAATCGTACGATCCATTCTAATTCCTTCATACGATCCATTCTAATTCATTCGTACGATCCATTCTAATTCATTCGTACGATCCATTCTAATTCATTCGTACGATCCATTCTAATTCCTTCGTACGATCGATTCGAATTCATTCGTATGATCCATTCTAATTCATTCACGCAATCTATTCTAATTCATTCGTACGATCCATTCTAATTCATTCGTATGATCCATTCTAATTCATTCATACAATCCATTCTAATTTATTCGCACGAATGTATCCATTCTAATTCATTCGTACGATCCATTCTAATTCATTCGCACAATCTATTCTAATTCATTCATACGATCCAATCTAATTCATTCGCACGAATGTATCCATTCTAATTCATTCATACGATCATTCTACTTCATTCGTACTATCCGTTCTAATTCACTCATACGATCCATTCTAATTCATTCATACGATCCATTCTAATTCATTTTCACGAATATATCCATTCTAATTCATTCGTACGATCCATTCTAATTCATTCGTACGATCCATTCTAATTCATTCGTACGATCCATTCTAATTCATTCGTCCGATCCATTCTAATTCATTCACACGAATGTATCCATTCTAATTCATTCGTATGATCCATTCTAATTCATTCGAACGATCCATTCTAATTCATTCGTAAGATCCATTCTAATTCATTCGTACGATTCATTCTAATTCATTCGTACGATCTATTCTAATTCATTCGCACGAATGTATCCATTCTAGTTCATTCGTACGATCCATTCTAATTCATTCGTACGATCCATTCTAATTGATTCGCACGATCCATTCTAATTCATTCGTACGATCCATTCTAATTCATTTATACGATCCATTCTAATTCATTCGTACGATCCATTCTAATTCATTCGCACGATCCATTCTAATTCATTCGTACGATCCATTCTAATTCATTTGCACGATCTGTTCTTATTCATTCGCACAATCCATTCTAATTCATTCGCACGAATGTATCCATTCTAATTCATTCGTACGATCCATTCTAATTCATTCGTATGATCCATTCTAATTAATTCATATGATCCATTCTAATTCATTCGTACGATCCATTCTAATTCATTCAAACAATCCATTCTAATTCATTCGCACGAATGTATCCATTCTAATTAATTCGTACGATCCATTCTAATTCATTCGTATGATCTATTCTTATTCATTCGCACGATCCAGTCTAATTGATTCGCACGATCCATTCTAATTCATTCGCACGAATGTATCCATTCTAATTCATTCGTACGATCCATTCTAATTCATTAATATGATCCATTCTAATTCATTCGTACGATCCATTCTAATTCATATGCACAAAGGTATCCATTCTAATCCATTCGTAGGATCCATTCTAATCCATTCGTACGATCCATTCTAATTCATTCGTACGATCCATTCTAATTATGAATTAGAATGGATCATATGAATGAATTAGAATGGATCGTACGAACGAATTAGAATGGATCGTACGAACGAATTAGAATGGATCATATGAACGAATTAGAATGGATCGTACGAATGAATTAGAATGGATACATTCGAGCGAATGAATTAGAATGGATCGTACGAATGAATTAGAATAGATCATAGGAATGAATTAGAATGGATCGTGCAAATGAATTAGAATGGATACATTCGTGCGAATGAATTAGAATGGATCGTGCGAATGAATTAAAATGGATCGTACGAATGAATTAGAATGGATATATTTGAACGAATAAATTAGAATGGATCATACGAATGAATTAGAATGGATCGTACGAATTAATTAGAATAGATAGTGCGAATGAATCAGAATCGATCGTATGAATGAATTAGAATGGATCCTACGAATGAATTAGATCGTACGAATGAATTAGAATGGATCGTACGAATGAATTAAAATGGATACATTCGAGCGAATGAATTAGAATAGATCGTAGGAATGAATTAGAATGGATCGTACGAATGAATTAGAATGGATACATTTATGAGAATGAATTAGAATGGATCGTACGAATGAATTAGAATGCATCGTACGAAAGAATTAGAATGGATATATTCGTGCGAATGAATTAGAATGGATCGTACGAATGAATTAGACTGGATCGTACGAATGAATTTGAATGGATACATTTGTGCGAATGAATCTAAATGGATTGTATGAATGAATTGCAATGGATCGTACGAATGAATTAGAATGGATCGTACGAATGAATTAGAATAGCTCATACGAATGAATTAGAATGAATCGTATGAATGAATTAGAATGGTTACATTCGTGCGAATGAATTAGAATAGATCGTAAGAATGAATTAGAATGTATCGTACGAATAAATTAGAATGGATCGTGGGAATGAATTAGAATGGATCGTACGAATGAATTAGAATGGATCCACCGAATGAGTTAGAATGGATCATACGAATGAATTAGAAAGGATTGTACGAATGAATTAGAATGGATTGTGTGAATGAATTAGAATGGATCGTATGAATGAATAAGAATGGATCGTACGAATGAATTAGAATGGATCGTGCGAATGAATTAGCATGAATCGTACGAATGTATTAGAATGGATCGTACGAATGAATTAGAATGAATTGTACGATCCATTCTAATTCAATCGTCCGATCCATTCTAATTCATTCGCATGAATGTATCCATTCTAATTCATTCGTACAATCCATTCTGTTTCATTCGTACGATCCATTCTTACTCATTCGTATGATCCATTCTAATGCATTCGTACGATCCATTCTAATTCATTCGTACGATCCATTCTAATTCATTCGTACGATCCATTCTAATTCATTCGTACGATCCATTCTAATTCATTCGTACAATCTATTCTAATTCATTCATACGAATGGATACATTCGTGTGAATGAATTAGAATGGATCGTACGAATGAGTAAGAATGGATCGTACGAATGAAATAGAATGGACTGCACAAATGAATTAGAATGGATCGTACGAATGAATTAGAATAGATCGTGTGATCCATTCTAATTCATTCGCCCGATCCATTCTAATTCATTCATACGATCCATTCTATTCTAATGGATCATGCGATCCATTCGAATTCATTCGCACGATCCATTCTAATTCATTCATACGATCCATTCTAATTCATTCATACAATCCATTCTATTTCATTTGTACGATCCATTCTTACTCATTCATATGATCCATTCTAATTCATTCGTACGATCCATTCTAATTTATTTGTACAATCCATTCTAATTCATTCGTACAATCCATTCTATTTCATTCGTACGATCCATTCTTACTCATTCGTATGATCCATTCTAATTTATTCGCACGAATGTATCCATTCTAATTCATTCATACAATCCATTCTAATTCATTCCGTACGATCCATTCTAATTCCTTCGTACGATCGTACGAATGAATTAGAATGGATCGTACGAATGAATTAGAATAGATTATGTGAATGAATTAGAATGGATCGTACGAATGAATTAGAATGGATCGTACGAATGAATTAGAATGGATCATACGAATGAGTAAGAATGGATCGTACGAATGAATTAGAATGGATCATACGAATGAATTAGAATGGATCGTAGGAATAAATTAGAATGGATACATTCGTCCGAATGAATTAGAATGGATCATACGAATGAGTAAGAATGGACCGTACAAATGAAATAGAATAGATTGTACGAATGAATTAGAATGGATCCTACGAATGAATTAGAATGGATCGTGTGAAAGAATTAGAATGGATTGTATGAATGAATAAGAATGGATCGTATGAATGAATTAGAATGGATCGTGCGAATGAATTCGAATGGATCGTACGAATTCATTCTAATTCATTCATACAATCCATTCTAATTCTTTCACACGATCCATTCTAATTCATTCGTACATTCCATTCTAATTTATTAGCACGATCCATGCTAATTCGTTCATTCGATCAATTCTAATTCATTAGCCGATCCATTCTAATTCATTTGTACGATCCATTCTAATTCATTCCCACGATCCATTCTAATTCATTCATAGGATCCATTCTAATTCATTCATACGATCTATTCTAATTCTTTCGCACGAATGTATCCATTCTAATTCATTCGTACGATCCATTCTAATTCATTCGTACGATCCATTCGAATTCATTCGCACGATCCATTCTAATTCATTCATATGATCCATTCTAATTCATTCCTACAATCCATTCTAATTCTTTCACACGATCCATTCTAATTCATTCGTACGATCCATTCTAATTCATTCGTACAATCCATTCTATTTCATTCGTACGATCCATTCTTACTCATTCGTATGATCCATTATAATTCATTCGTATGATCCATTCTAATTCATTCGTACGATCCATTCTAATTCATTCATACGATGCATTCTAATTCATTCGCACGATCCATTCTAATTCATTCATAGGATCCATTCTAATTCATTCATACGATCTATTCTATTTCTTTCGCACGAATGTATCCATTCTAATTCATTCGCACGAATATATCCATTCTAATTCATTCGTATGATCCAATCTAATTCATTCGTACGATCCATTCTAATTCATTCGTACGATCCATTCTAATTCATTCATACGATCTATTCTAATTTATTCATACAATCCATTCTAATTCTTTCACACGATCCATTCTAATTCATTCGTACGATCCATTCTAATTCATTCGCACAATCCATTCTATTTCATTCGTACGATCCATTCTTACTCATTGGTACGATCCATTCTAATTCATTCGCACGAATGTATCCATTCTAATTCATTCGTACGAATCCATTCTAATTCATTCGTACAATCCATTCTATTTCATTCGTACGATCCATTCTTACTCATTCGTATGATCCATTCTAATTCATTCGCACGAATGTATCAATTCTAAATCATTCGTACGATCCATTCTAATTCATTCGTACGATCCATTCTAAATCATTCGTACAATCCATTCTATTTCATTCGTACGATCAATTCTAATTCATTAGCACGATCCATTCTAATTCATTTGTACGATCCATTCAAATTCATTCGCACGATCCATTCTAATTCATTCGTACAATCAATTCTATTTCATTCGTACGATCCATTCTTACTCATTCGTATGATCCATTCTAATTTATTCGCATGATTGTATCCATTCTAATTCATTCGTACGATCTATTCTAATTCATTCATACAATCCATTCTAATTCTTTCACACGATCCATTCTAATTTATTCGTACGATCCATTCTAATTCATTCGTACTATCCATTCTATTTCATTCGTACGATCCATTCTTACTCATTCGTATGATCCACTATAATTCATTCGCACGAATGTATCCATTCTAATTCATTCGTACGATCCATTCTAATTCATTCGCACGATCCATTCGAATTCATTCGAACGATCCATTCTAATTCATTCATACGATCCATTCTAATTCATTCGCACGATCCATTCGAATTCATTCGCATTATCCATTCTAATTCATTCGCATGAATATATCCATTCTAATTCATTCGTATGATCCATTCTAATTCATTCGTACAATCCATTCTTATTCCTTCGTACGATCCATTCTAATTTATTAATTCATTCTTACGATCCATTCTAATTCATTCGCACAATCTATTCTAATTCATTCATATGATCCATTCTAATTCATTCATACGATCCATTCTAATTTCATTCATACGATCCATTCTAATTCATTCGCACGAATGTATCCATTCTAATTCATTCGTACGATCCATTCTAATTCATTCGTACAATCCATTCTATTTCATTCGTACGAATGAATTAGAATGGATATATTCATGCAAATGAATTAGAATGGATCATACGAATGAGTAAGAATGCATCGTATGAATGAAATAGAATGGATTGTATGGAGGAATTAGAATGGATCATACGAATGAATTAGAATGGATCGTATGAATGAATTAGAATGGATCGTGTGAAAGAATTAGAATGGATTGAATTAGAATGGATCGTACGAATGAGTAAGAATGGATCGTACGAATGAAATAGAATGGATTGTACGAATGAATTAGAATGGATCGTACGAATGAATTAGAATGGATCGTGTGAAAGAATTAGAATGGATTGTATGAAAGAATTAGAATGGATCGTATGAATGAATTAGAATGGATCGTACGAATGAAATAGAATGGACCGTACGTATCAATTAGAATGGATACATTCCAATTCATTCATACAATCTATTCTAATTCATTCGTATGATCCATTCTAATTCATTCGTACAATCCATTCTATTTCATTCGTACGATCCATTCTTACTCATTCGTATGATCCATTCTAATTCATTCGCACGAATGTATCCATTCTAATTCATTCGTACGATCCATTCTAATTCATTCGTACGATCCATTCTAATTCATTCACACGATCCATTCTAATTCATTCGTTTGATCCATTCTAATTCATTCGTGCAATCCATTCTATTTCATTCGTACGATCCATTCTTACTCATTCGTACGATCCATTCTAATTCATTCACACGAATGTATCCATTCGTACGAATGAATCAGAATAGATTGTACGAATGAATTAGAATGGATCGTACGAATGAATTAGAATGGATCTTACGAAGGAATTAGAATGGATCGTACGAATGAATTAGAATGGATCGTATGAAAGAATTAGAATAGATCGTACGAATGAATTAGAATGGATCGTACGAAGGAATTAGAATGGATCGTACGAATGAATTAGAATGGATATATTCGTGCAAATGAATTAGAATGGATCGTATGAATGTATTAGAATGGATCGTATGAGTGAATTAGAATGGATCGTACGAATGAATTAGAATGGATCGTATGAATGAATTAGAATGGATACATTCGTGTGAATGAATTAGAATGGATCGTATGAATGAATTAGAATAGATTTTGTGAATGAATTAGAACTGATCGTACGAATGAATTGGAATGGATACATTCATGCGAATGGATTAGAATGGATTGTATGAATGAATTAGAATGGATCGTACGAATGAATTAGAATGGATCGTATGAGTGAATTAGAATGGATACGAAGGAATTAGAATGGATCGTACGAAGGAATTAGAACGGATCATACGAATGAAATAGAATGGATCGTACGAAGGAATTAGAATGGATCGTACGAAGGAATTAGAATGGATCGTACGAATGAATTAGAATGGATATATTCGTGCAAATGAATTAGAATGGATCGTATGAATGAATTAGAATGGATCGTATGAGTGAATTAGAACGGATAGTACGAATGAAGTAGAATGGATCGTATGAATGAATTAGAATGGATACATTCGTGCGAATGAATTAGAATGGATCGTATGAATGAATTAGAATAGATTGTGCGAATGAATTAGAATGGATCGTACGAATAAATTAGAATGGATACATTCGTGCGAATAAATTAGAATGGATTGTATGAATGAATTAGAATGGATCGTACGAATGAATTAGAATGGATCGTACGAATGAATTAGAATAGATTGCGCGAATGAATTAGAATGGATCGTACGAATGAATTAGAATGGATCGTACGAAGGAATTAGAATGGATCGTACGAATGAATTAGAATGGATCGTACGAATGAATTAGAATGGATCGTACGAAGGAATTAGAATGGATCGTACGATTGAATTAGAATGGATCATACGAATGAGTAAGAATAGATCGTATGAATGAATTAGATTGGAATGTACGATCCATTCTAATTCATTAGCATGGATCGTACTAATGAATTAGAATGGAATATACGAATGAATTAGAATGGATCGTAGAATGGATCGTACGAATGAATTAGAATGGATTATACGAATGAATTAGAATCGATCGTACGAATGAAATAGAATGGATTGTACGAATGAATAAGAATGGATTGTACGAATGAATTAGAATGGATCATACGAATGAGTAAGAATTGATCGTATGAATGAATTAGATTGGATCGTATGAATGAATTAGAATGGATCGTGCGAATGAATTAGAATGGATCGTACCGTACGATCCATAATTAGAATGGATCGTACCGTACGATCCATTCTAATTCATTCGCACGATCCATTCTAATTCATTCGCATAATCTATTCTAATTAATTCGTACGATCCATTCTAATTCATTCGCACGATCCATTCTAATTAGAATGGATCATACGAATGAATTAGAATGGATCGTATGAATGAAGTAGAATGGATCGTATGAATGAATTAGAATGGATCGTGCGAATGAATTAAAATGGATCGTACGAAGGAATTAGAATGGATCGTACGAATGAATTAGAATAGATCGTGCGAATGAATTAGAATGGATCGTGCGAATGAATTAAGATGGATCATAGGAATGAATTAGATTGGATCGTATGAATGAATTAGAATGGATCGTACGAAGGAATTAGAATGGATCGTACAAAGGAATTAGATTGGACCATACGAATAAATTAGAATGGATCGTATGAATGAATTAGAATGAATCGTGCGAATGAATTAGAATGAATCGTACGAATGAATTAGAATGGAAGGAATTAGAATGGATCGTACGAAGGAATTAGAATGGATCGTACGAATGAATTAGAATGGATCGTACGAATGAATTGGAATGAATCTTGGAATGGATCGTACAAATGAAGTAGAATGGATCGTGCAAATGAATTAGAATGAATCATACGCATGAATTAGAATGGATCGTACGAATGAATTAGAATGGATCGTGTGAAAGAATTAGAATGGATTATACGAATGAATTAGAATGGATCGTACGAATGAATTAGAATGGATCGTACGAATGAGTGAGAATGGATCGTATGAATGAATTAGAATGGATCGTATGAATGAAATAGAATGGATTTGCACGAATGTATCCATTCTAATTCATTCGTACGATCCATTTTAATTCACTAGCACGATCGTACGAATTAATTAGAATGGATCGTGCGAATGAATTAGAATAGATCGTGCGAATGAATTAGAATTGATATATTCGTGCAAATGAATTAGAATGGATCGTACGAATGAATTAGAATGGATCGTTTTAGTGAATTAGAATGGATACGAAGGAATTAGAATGGATCGTACGAAGGAATTAGAATGGATCATACGAATGAAATAGAATGGATCGTACGAAGGAATTAGAATGGATCGTACGAATTAGTAAGAATAGATCATACGAATGAAATAGAATGGATTGTGCGAAAGAATTAGAATGGATTGTACGAATGAATTAGAATGGATACATTCGTGCGAATGAATTAGAATTGATCGTACGAATGAATTAGAATGGATCGTACGAATCAATTAGAATGGATCGTACGAATGAATTAGAATGGATCGTACGAATGAATTAGAATGGATACATTCGTGCGAATGAATTAGAATGGATACATTCGTGCGAAAGAATTAGAATAGATCGTATGAATGAATTAGAATGGATACTATGAATGAATTAGAATGGATCGTGCGAATGAATTAGAATGGATCGTACGAATGAATTAGAATGGATCGTGCTAATGAATTAGAATTGATCGAACGAATGAATTAGCATGGATCGTGCTAATGAATTAGAATGGAACGTACGAATGAATTAGAATGGATCGTGTGAAAGAATTAGAATGGATTGTATGAATGAATTAGAATGAATTTGTATGATCCATTTGAATTCATTCGCACGATCCATTCTAATTCATTCATACGATCCATTCTAATTCATTCATAAAATCCATTCTAATTCTTTCACATGATCCATTCTAATTCATTCGTACGATCCATTCTAATTAATAAGATCCATTCTAATTCATTCGTACGATCCATTCTAATTCATTCGTACGATCCATTCTAATTCATTCGCATGAATGTATCCATTCTAGTTCATTCGTACGATCCATTCTAATTCATTTGTACGATCCATTCTAATTCTTTCGCACGATCCATTCTAATTCATTCGTACGATCCATTCTAATTCATTCATACGATCCATTCTAATTCATTCGTACGATCCATTCTAATTCATTCGCACAAATGTATCCATTCTAATTCATTCGTACGATCCATTCTAATTCATTCGCATGATCCATTCTAATTGATTCGTACGATCCATTCTAATTCTTTCACACGATCCATTCTAATTCATTCGTACGATCCATTCTAATTCATTCGCACGATCCATTCTAATTCATTCGTATGATCCATTCTAATTCATTCATACGATCCATTCTAATTCATTCGTACGATCCATTCTAATTCATTCGCACAAATGTATCCATTCTAATTCATTCGTACGATCCATTCTAATTCATTCGCACGATCCATTCTAATTCATTCGTACGATCCATTCTAATTCATTCGCACGATCTGTTCTTATTCATTCGCACAATCCATTCTAATTCATTCGCACGAATGTATCCATTCTAATTCATTCTAATCCATTCTAATCCATTCTAATTCATTCTAATTCATTCATACAATCCATTCTAATTCTTTCACACGATCCATTCTAATTCATTCGTACGTTCCATTCTAATTCATTAGCACGATCCATGCTAATTCATTCGTTCGATCAATTCTAATTCATTAGCAAGATCCATTCAAATTCATTCGTACGATCCATTCTAATTCATTCGTACGATCCATTCTAATTCATTCATAGGATCCATTCTAATTCATTCATACGATCTATTATAATTCTTTCGCACGAATGTATCCATTCTAATTCATTCGCACGAATGTATCCATTCTAATTCATTCGTACGATCCATTCTAATTCATTCGTACGATCCATTCTAATTCATTCATACGATCTATTCTAATTCATTCATATAATCCATTCTAATTCTTTCACATGATCTATTCTAATTCATTCGTACAATCCATTCTAATTCATTCGCACAATCCATTCTATTTCATTCGTACGATCCATTCTTACTCATTGGTACGATCCATTCTAATTCATTCGCACGAATGTATCCATTCTAATTCATTCGTACGAATCCATTCTAATTCATTCGTACAATCTATTGTATTTCATTCGTACGATCCATTCTTACTCATTTGTATGATCCATTCTAATTCATTCGGACGAATGTATCCATTCTAATTTATTCGTACGATCCATTCTAATTCATTCGTACGATCCATTCTAATTCATTCGTCCGATCCATTCTAATTCATTCGCACGAATGTATCCATTCTAATTCATTCGTACGATCCATTCTAATTCATTCGTATGATCCATTCTAATTCATTCGTAAGATCCATTCTAATTCATTCGTACGATCCATTCTAATTCATTCGTACGATCCATTCTAATTCATTCACACGAATGTATCCATTCTAGTTCATTCGCAGGATCCATTCTAATTCATTCGTACGATCCATTCTAATTCATTCGCACGATCCATTCTAATTCATTCGTACGATCCATTCTAATTCATTCATACGATCCATTCTAATTCATTCGTACGATCCATTCTAATTCATTCGCACAAATGTATCCATTCTAATTCATTCGCATGATCCATTCTAATTCATTCGCACGATCCATTCTAATTCATTCGTACGATCCATTCTAATTCTTTCATACGATCCATTCTAATTCATTCGTACGATCCATTCTAATTCATTCGCACGATCCATTCTAATTCATTCGTACGATCCAATCTAATTCATTCATACGATCCATTCTAATTCATTCGTACGATCTATTCTAATTCATTCGCACAAATGTATCCATTCTAATTCATTCGTACGATCCATTCTAATTCATTCGCACGATCCATTCTAATTCATTCGTACGATCCATTCTAATTCATTCGTACGATCCATTCTAATTCATTCGTACGATCCATTCTAATTAATTCGTATGATCCATTCTAATTCATTCGTACGATCCATTCTAATTCATTCATACAATCCATTCTAATTCATTCGCACGAATGTATCCATTCTAATTAATTTGTACGATCCATTCTAATTCATTCTTATGATCTATTCTTATTCATTCGCACGATCCAGTCTAATTGATTCGCACGATCCATTCTAATTCATTCGCACGAATGTATCCATTCTAATTCATTCGTATGATCCATTCTAATTCATTAATATGATCCATTCAAATTCATTCGTATGATCCATTCTAAGTCATATGCACAAAGGTATCCATTCTAATTCATTCGCACGAAAGAATTAGAATGGATTGTATGAAAGAATTAGAATGGATCGTGCGAATGAATTAGAATGGATCGTACGAAGGAATTAGAATGGATCGTACGAAGGAATTAGAATGGATCGTACGAATGAGTAAGAATGGATCATACGAATGAATTAGAATGGATCATACGAATGAATTAGAATGTATCATACGAATTAATTAGAATGGATCGTACGAATGAATTAGAATGGATCGTACGAATGAATTAGAATGGATACATTCGTGCGAATGAATTAGAATGGATCGTACGAATGAATTAGAATGGATCGTACGAATGAATTAGAATGGATGCATTTGTGCGAATGAATTAGAATGGATCGTACGAATGAATTAGAATGGATCGTATGAATGAATTAGAATGGATCGTACGAATGAATTAGAATGGATCGTGCGAATGAATTAGAATGGATCGTACGAGTGAATTAGAATGGATCGTACGAATGAACTAGAATGGATACATTCGTGCGAATGAATTAGAATGGATCGTACGAATGAATTAGAATGGATCGTACGAATGAATTAGAATGGATCTTACCAATGAATTAGAATGGATCGTACGAATGAATTAGAATGGATCGTACGAATGAATTAGAATGGATACATTCGTGCGAATGAATTAGAATGGATCGGACGAATGAATTAGAATGGACCGTACGAATGAATTAGAATGGATCGTACGAATAAATTACAATGGATACATTCGTCCGAATGAATTAGAATGGATCATACGAATGAGTAAGAATGGATCGTACAAATGAAATAGAATAGATTGTACGAATGAATTAGAATGGATCTTACGAATGAATTAGAATGGATCGTGTGAAAGAATTAGAATGGATTGTATGAATGAATTAGAATGGATCGTATGAATGAATTAGAATGGATCGTGCGAATGAATTCGAATGGATCGTACGAATTCATTCTATTTCATTCGTACGATCCATTATAATTCATATGCACAAAGGTATCCATTCTAATTCATTCGTACGATCCATTCTAATTCAGGATCGTACGAATGAATTAGAATGGATACATTCGTGCGAATGAATTAGAATTGATCATACGAATGAGTAAGAATGGATCGGACGAATGAATTAGAATGGATTGTACGAATGAATTAGAATGGATCAAATGAATGAATTAGAATGGTTACATTCATGCGAATGAATTAGAATGGATCGTACGAATGAAGTAGAATGGATCGTATGAATGAATTAGAATGGATACATTCGTGCGAATGAATTAGAATGGATCGTATGAATGAATTAGAATAGATTGTGCGAATGAATTAGAATGGATCTTACGAATGAATTAGAATGGATCGTACGAATGAAATAGAATGGATAGTGCGAATGAATTAGAATCGATCGTACGAATGAATTAGAATGGATTGTACGAATGAATTAGAATGGATCATACGAATGAGTAAGAATGGATCGTACGAATGAATTAGAATGGATCGTACGAATGGATCGTATGAATGAATTAGAATAGATCGTGCGAATGAATTCGAATGGATTGAACGAATTCATTCTAATTCATTCATACAATCCATTCTAATTCTTTAACACGATCCATTCTAATTCATTCGTACATTCCATTCTAATTCATTAGCACGATCCATGCTAATTCATTCGTTCGATCAATTCTAATTCATTAGCACGATCCATTCTGATTCATTCGTTCGATCAATTCTAATTCATTAGCACGATCCATTCTAATTCATTCGTACGATCCATTCTAATTCATTCGCACGAATGTATCCATTCTAGTTCATTCGTACGATCCATTCTAGTTCATTTGTACGATCCATTCTAATTCATTCGTACGATCCATTCTAATTCATTCGTATGATCCATTGTAATTAATTCGTATGATCCATTCTAATTCATTCGTATGATCCATTCTAACTCATTCATACAATCCATTCTAATTCATTCGCACGAATGTATCCATTCTAATTAATTTGTACGATCCATTCTAATTCATTCTTATGATCTATTCTTATTCATTCGCACGATCCAGTCTAATTGATTCGCACGATCCATTCTAATTCATTCGCACGAATGTATCCATTCTAATTCATTCGTATGATCCATTCTAATTCATTAATATGATCCATTTTAATTCATTCGTACGATCCATTCTAATTCATATGCACAAAGGTATCCATTCTAATTCATTCGCACGAAAGAATTAGAATGGATTGTATGAAAGAATTAGAATGGATCGTGCGAATGAATTAGAATGGATCGTACGAAAGAATTAGAATGGATCGTACGAAGGAATTAGAATGGATCGTATGAATGAGTAAGAATGGATCATACGAATGAATTAGAATGGATCATACGAATGAATTAGAATGTATCATACGAATTAATTAGAATGGATCGTACGAATGAATTAGAATGGATCGTACGAATGAATTAGAATGGATACATTCGTGCGAATGAATTAGAATGGATCGTACGAATGAATTAGAATGGATCGTACGAATGAATTAGAATGGATACATTTGTGCGAATGAATTAGAATGGATCGTACGAATGAATTAGAATGGATCGTATGAATGAATTAGAATGGATCGTACGAATGAATTAGAATGGATCGTGCGAATGAATTAGAATGGATCGTACGAATGAATTAGAATGGATCGTACGAATGAACTAGAATGGATACATTCGTGCGAATGAATTAGAATGGATCGTACGAATGAATTAGAATGGATCGTACGAATGAATTAGAATGGATCTTACGAATGAATTAGAATGGATCGTACGAATGAATTAGAATGGATCGTACGAATGAACTAGAATGGATACATTCGTGCGAATGAATTAGAATGGATCGGACGAATGAATTAGAATGGACCGTACGAATGAATTAGAATGGATCGTACGAATAAATTACAATGGATACATTCGTCCGAATGAATTAGAATGGATCATACGAATGAGTAAGAATGGATCGTACAAATGAAATTGAATAGATTGTACGAATGAATTAGAATGGATCCTACGAATGAATTAGAATGGATCGTGTGAAAGAATTAGAATGGATTGTATGAATGAATTAGAATGGATCGTATGAATGAATTAGAATGGATCGTGCGAATGAATTCGAATGGATCGTACGAATTCATTCTATTTCATTCGTACGATCCATTCTAATTCATATGCACAAAGGTATCCATTCTAATTCATTCGTACGATCCATTCTAATTCAGGATCGTACGAATGAATTAGAATGGATACATTCGTGCGAATGAATTAGAATTGATCATACGAATGAGTAAGAATGGATCGGACAAATGAATTAGAATGGATCGTACGAATGAATTAGAATGGATCAAATGAATGAATTAGAATGGTTACATTCATGCGAATGAATTAGAATGGATCGTACGAATGAAGTAGAATGGATCGTATGAATGAATTAGAATGGATACATTCGTGCGAATGAATTAGAATGGATCGTATGAATGAATTAGAATAGATTGTGCGAATGAATTAGAATGGATCTTACGAATGAATTAGAATGGATCGTACGAACGAAATAGAATGGATAGTGTGAATGAATTAGAATCGATCGTACGAATGAATTAGAATGGATTGTACGAATGAATTAGAATGGAACATACGAATGAGTAAGAATGGATCGTACGAATGAATTAGAATGGATCGTACGAATGGATCGTATGAATGAATTAGAATGGATCGTGCGAATGAATTCGAATGGATCGAACGAATTCATTCTAATTCATTCATACAATCCATTCTAATTCTTTAACACGATCCATTCTAATTCATTCGTACATTCCATTCTAATTCATTAGCACGATCCAAGCTAATTCATTCGTTCGATCAATTCTAATTCATTAGCACGATCCATTCTAATTCATTTGTACGATCCATTCTAATTCATTCGCACGATCCATTCTAATTCATTCATAGGATCCATTCTAATTCATTCATATGATCTATTCTAATTCTTTCGCACGAATGTATCCATTCTAATTCATTCACACGAATGTATCCATTCTAATTCATTCGTACGATCCATTCTAATTCATTCGTACGATCCATTCTAATTCATTCGTAAGATCCATTCTAATTCATTCGTACGATCCATTCTAATTCATTCGTATGATCCATTCAAATTCATTCGCACGAATGTATCCATTCTAGTTCATTCGTACGATCCATTCTAATTCATTCGCATAATCCATTCTATTTCATTCGTACGATCCATTCTTACTCATTCGTATGATCCATTATGGATACATTCATGCGAATGAATTAGAATGGATCATACGAATGAGTAAGAATGGATTGTACGAATGAAATAGAATGGATTGTGCGAATGAATTAGAATGGATCGTACGAATGAATTAGAATGGATCGTACGAATGAATTAGAATGGATCGTACGAATGAATTAGAATGGATACATTCGTGCGAAAGAATTAGAATAGATCGTATTAATGAATTAGAATGGATTCTATGAATGAATTAGAATGGATCGTGTGAATGAATTAGAATGGATCGTACGAATAAATTAGAATGGATCGTGCTAATGAATTAGAATTGATCGAACGAATGAATTAGCATGGATCGTGCGAATGAATTAGAATGGAACGTACGAATGAATTAGAATGGATCGTGTGAAAGAATTAGAATGGATTGTATGAATGAATTAGAATGAATTTGTACGATCCATTCGAATTCATTCGCACGATCCATTCTAATTCATTCATACGATCCATTCTAATTCATTCATACAATCCATTCTAATTCTTTCACACGATCCATTCTAATTCATTCATAGGATCCATTCTAATTCATTCATACAATCTATTCTATTTCATTCGTACGATCCATTCTTACTCATTCGTATGATCCATTCTAATTCATTCGGACGAATGTATCCATTCTAATTCATTCGTACGATCCATTCTAATTCATTAATATGATCCATTCTAATTCAATCGTGCGATCCATTCTAATTCATATGCACAAAGGTATCCATTCTAGTTCATTCGTACGATCCATTCTAATTCATTCATACGATCTATTCTAATTCATTCATACAATCCATTCTAATTCTTTCACACGATCCATTCTAATTCATTCGTACGATCCATTCTAATTTATTCGCACAATCCATTCTATTTCATTCGTACGATCCATTCTTACTCATTGGTACGATCCATTCTAATTCATTCGCACGAATGTATCCATTCTAATTCATTCGTACGAATCCATTCTAATTCATTCGTACAATCTATTCTATTTCATTCATACGATCCATTCTTACTCATTTGTATGATCCATTCTAATTCATTCGGACGAATGTATCCATTCTAATTTATTCGTACGATCCATTCTAATTCATTCGTACGATCCATTCTAATTCATTCATACGATCCATTCTAATTCATTCGTCCGATCCATTCTAATTCATTCGCACGAATGTATCCATTCTAATTTATTCGTACGATCCATTCTAATTCATTCGTACGATCCATTCTAATTCATTCGTATGATCCATTCTAATTCATTTGCACGAATGTATCCATTCTAGTTTATTCGTACGATCCATTCTAATTCATTCGTACGATCCATTCTAATTCATTCGCTCGATCCATTCTAATTCATTCGTACGATCCATTCTAATTCATTCATACGATCCAATCTAATTCATTCGTACGATCCATTCTAATTCATTCGCACAAATGTATACATTCTAATTCATTCGTACGATCCATTCTAATTCATTCGCACGATCCATTCTAATTCATTCGTACTATCCATTCTAATTCTTTCACACGATCCATTCTAATTCATTCGTACGATCCATTCTAATTCATTCGCACGATCCATTCTAATTCATTCGTACGATCCATTCTAATTCATTCATACGATCCATTCTAATTCATTCGTACGATCCATTCTAATTCATTCGCACAAATGTATCCATTCTAATTCATCCGTACGATCCATTCTAATTCATTCGCACGATCCATTCTAATTCATTCGTACGATCCATTCTAATTCATTCGTACGATCCATTCTAATTCATTCGTACGATCCATTCTAATTCATTCGTACGATCCATTCTAATTAATTCGTATGATCCATTCTAATTCATTCGCACGATCCATTCTAATTCATTCGTACGATCCATTCTAATTCATTCGTACGATCCATTCTAATTCATTCGTACGATCCATTCTAATTCATTCGTATGATCCATTCTAATTAATTCGTATGATCCATTCTAATTCATTCGCACGATCCATTCTAATTCATTCGTACGATCCATTCTAATTCATTCGTACGATCCATTCTAATTCATTCGTATGATCCATTCTAATTAATTCGTATGATCCATTCTAATTCATTCGCACGATCCATTCTAATTCAATCGTACGATCCATTCTAATTCATTCATACGATCCATTCTAATTCATTCGTACGATCCATTCTAATGCATTCGCACAAATGTATCCATTCTAATTCATTCGTTCGATCCATTCTAATTCATTCGCACGATCCATTCTAATTCATTCATACGATTCATTCTAATTCTTTCACACGATCCATTCTAATTCATTCGTATGATCCATTCTAATTCATTCGCACGATCCATTCTAATTCATTCGTACGATCCATTCTAATTCATTCATACAATCCATTCTAATTCATTCGTACGATCCATTCAAATTCATTCGCACAAATGTATCCATTCTAATTCATTCGTACGATCCATTCTAATTCATTCGCACGATCCATTCTAATTCATTCATACGATCCATTCTAATTCATTCGTACGATCCATTCTAATTCATTCGTATGATCCATTCTAATTAATTTGTATGATCCATTCTAATTCATTCGTACGATCCTTTCTAATTCATTCATACAATCCATTCTAATTCATTCGCACGAATGTATCCATTCTAATTAATTCGTACGATCCATTCTAATTCATTCTTATGATCTATTCTTATTCATTCGCACGATCCAGTCTAATTGATTCGCACGATCCATTCTAATTCATTCGCACGAATGTATCCATTCTAATTCATTTGTACGATCCATTCTAATTCATTAATATGATCCATTCTAATTCATTCGTACGATCCATTCTAATTCATATGCACAAAGGTATCCATTCTAATTCATTCGCACGAAAGAATTAGAATGGATTGTATGAAAGAATTAGAATGGATCGTGCGAATGAATTAGAATGGATCGTACGAAGGAATTAGAATGGATCGTACGAAGGAATTAGAATGGATCGTACGAATGAGTAAGAATGGATCATACGAATGAATTAGAATGGATCATACGAATGAATTAGAATGGATCATACGAATTAATTAGAATGGATCGTACGAATGAATTAGAATGGATCGTACGAATGAATTAGAATGGATACATTCGTGCGAATGAATTAGAATGGATCGTACGAATGAATTAGAATGGATCGTACGAATGAATTAGAATGGATACATTTGTGCGAATGAATTAGAATGGATAGTACGAATGAATTAGAATGGATCGTATGAATGAATTAGAATGGATTGTACGAATGAATTAAAATGGATCGTGTGAAAGAATTAGAATGGATTGTATGAATGAATTAGAATAGATCGTATGAATGAATTAGAATGGATCGTACGAATGAATTAGAATGGATCGTACGAATGAATTAGAATGGATCGTACGAATGAATTAGAATGGATACATTCGTGCGAATGAATTAGAATGGATACATTCGTGCGAAAGAATTAGAATAGATCGTATTAATGAATTAGAATGGATCCTATGAATGAATTAGAATGGATCGTGCGAATGAATTAGAATGGATCGTACGAATGAATTAGAATGGATCGTGCTAATGAATTAGAATTGATCGAACGAATGAATTAGCATGGATCGTGCGAATGAATTAGAATGGAACGTACGAATGAATTAGAATGGATCGTGTGAAAGAATTAGAATGGATTGTATGAATGAATTAGAATGAATTCGTACGATCCATTCGAATTCATTCGCACGATCCATTCTAATTCATTCATACGATCCATTCTAATTCATTCATACAATCCATTCTAATTCTTTCACACGATCCATTCTAATTCATTCGTAGGATTTATTCTAATTCATTCGTACAATCTATTCTATTTCATTCGTACGATCCATTCTTACTCATTCATATGATCCATTCTAATTCATTCGGACGAATGTATCCATTCTAATTCATTCGTACGATCCATTCTAATTCATTAATATGATCCATTCTAATTCAATCGTACGATCCATTCTAATTCATATGCACAAAGGTATCCATTCTAGTTCATTCGTACGATCCATTCTAATTCATTCATAAGATCTGTTCTAATTCATTCATACAATCCATTCTAATTCTTTCACACGATCCATTCTAATTCATTTGTACGATCCATTCTAATTCATTCGCACAATCCATTCTATTTCATTCGTACGATCCATTCTTACTCATTGGTACGATCCATTCTAATTCATTCGCACGAATGTATCCATTCTAATTCATTCGTACGAATCCATTCTAATTCATTCGTAAAATCTATTCTATTTCATTCATACGATCCATTCTTACTCATTCGTATGATCCATTCTAATTCATTCGGACGAATGTATCCATTCTAATTTATTCGTACGATCCATTCTAATTCATTCGTACGATCCATTTTAATTCATTCATACGATCCATTCTAATTCATTCGCACGATCCATTCTAATTCATTTGCACGAATGTATCCATTCTAGTTCATTCGTACGATCCATTCTAATTCATTCGTACGATCCATTCTAATTCATTCGCTCGATCCATTCTAATTCATTCGTACGATCCATTCTAATTCATTCATACGATCCATTCTAATTCATTCGTACGATCCATTCTAATTCATTCGCACAAATGTATACATTCTAATTCATTCGTACGATCCATTCTAATTCATTCGCACGATCCATTCTAATTCATTCGTACTATTCATTCTAATTCTTTCACACGATCCATTCTAATTCATTCGTACGATCCATTCTAATTCATTCGCACGATCCATTCTAATTCATTCGTACGATCCATTCTAATTCATTCATACGATCCATTCTAATTCATTCGTACGATCCATTCTAATTCATTCGCACAAATGTATCCATTCTAATTCATTCGTACGATCCATTCTAATTCATTCGCACGATCCATTCTAATTCATTCGCACGATCCATTCTAATTCATTCGTACGATCCATTCTAATTCATTCGTACGATCCATTCTAATTCATTCGTATGATCCATTCTAATTAATTCGTATGATCCATTCTAATTCATTCGCACGATCCATTCTAATTCATTCGTACGATCCATTCTAATTCATTCGTACGATCCATTCTAATTCATTCGCACAAATGTATCCATTCTAATTCATTCGTACGATCCATTCTAATTCATTCGCACGATCCATTCTAATTCATTCGTACGATCCATTCTAATTCTTTCACACGATCCATTCTAATTCATTCGTACGATCCATTCTAATTAATTCGCACGATCCATTCTAATTCATTCGTACGATCCATTCTAATTCATTCATACGATCCAGTCTAATTCATTCGTACGATCCATTCTAATTCATTCGCACAAATGTATCCATTCTAATTCATTCGTACGATCCTTTCTAATTCATTCGCACGATCCATTCTAATTCATTCGTACGATCCATTCTAATTCATTCGTACGATCCATTCTAATTCATTCGCACAAATGTATCCATTCTAATTCATTCGTACGATCCATTCTAATTCATTCGCACGATCCATTCTAATTCATTCGTACGATCCATTCTAATTCATTCGTACGATCCATTCTAATTAATTCGTATGATCCATTCTAATTCATTCGTACGATCCATTCTAATTCATTCATACAATCCATTCTAATTCATTCGCACGAATGTATCCATTCTAATTAATTCGTACGATCCATTCTAATTCATTCTTAAGATCTATTCTTATTCATTCGCACGATCCAGTCTAATTGATTCGCACGATCCATTCTAATTCACTCGCACGAATGTATCGATTCTAATTCATTCGTACGATCCATTCTAATTCATTAATATGATCCATTCTAATTCATTCGTACGATCCATTCTAATTCATATGCACAAAGGTATCCATTCTAATTCATTCGCACGAAAGAATTAGAATGGATTGTAAGAAAGAATTAGAATGGATCGTGCGAATGAATTAGAATGGATCGTACGATCGTGCAAAGGAATTAGAATGGATCTATTCTTATTCATTCGCACGATCCAGTCTAATTGATTCGCACGATCCATTCTAATTCATTTGCACAAATGTATCCATTCTAGTTCATTCGTACGATCCATTCTAATTCATTCGTACGATCCATTCTAATTCATTCGCATGATCCATTCTAATTCATTCGTACGATCCATTCTAATTCATTCATACGATCCATTCTAATTCATTCGTACGATCCATTCTAATTCATTCGCACAAATGTATACATTCTAATTCATTCGTACGATCCATTCTAATTCATTCGCACGATCCATTCTAATTCATTCGTACGATCCATTCTAATTCTTTCACACGATCCATTCTAATTCATTCGTACGATCCATTCTAATTCATTCGCACGATCCATTCTAATTCATTCGTACGATCCATTCTAATTCATTCATACGATCCATTCTAATTCATTCGTACGATCCATTCTAATTCATTCGCACAAATGTATCCATTCTAATTCATTCGTACGATCCCTTCTAATTCATTCGCACGATCCATTCTAATTCATTCGTACGATCCATTCTAATTCATTCGTACGATCCATTCTAATTCATTCGTACGATCCATTCTAATTAATTCGTATGATCCATTCTAATTCATTCGTACGATCCATTCTAATTCATTCATACAATCCATTCTAATTCATTCGCACTAACGTATCCATTCTAATTAATTCGTACGATCCATTCTAATTCGTTCGTATGAACTATTCTTATTCATTCGCACGATCCAGTCTAATTGATTCGCATGATCCATTCTAATTCATTCGCACGAATGTATCCATTCTAATTCATTCGTACGATCCATTCTAATTCATTAATATGATCCATTCTAATTCATTCGTACGATCCATTCTAATTCATATGCACAAAGCTATCCATTATAATTCATTCGCTCGAAAGAATTAGAATGGATTGTATGAAAGAATTAGAATGGATCGTGCGAATGAATTAGAATGGATCGTACGAAGGAATTAGAATGGATCGTACCAATGAGTAAGAATGGATCGTACGAATGAATTAGAATGGATCATACGAATGAATTAGAATGGATCATACGAATTAATTAGAATGGATTGTACGAATGAATTAGAATGGATCTTACGAATGAAATAGAATGGATCGTACGAATGAATTAGAATGGATACATTCGTGCGAATGATTTAGAATGGATCGTACGAATGAATTAGAATGGATCGTATGAATGAATTAGAATGGATACATTTGTGCGAATGAATTAGAATGGATCGTACGAATGAATTAGAATGGATCGTATGAATGAATTAGAATGGATCGTACGAATGAATTAGAATGAATCGTGCGAATGAATTAGAATGGATCGTACGAATGAATTAGAATGGATCATACGAATGAACTAGATTGGATACATTCGTGCGAATGAATTAGAATGGATCGTACGAATGAATTAGAATGGATCATACGAATGAATTAGAATGGATCTTACGAATAAATTAGAATGGATCGTACGAATGAATTAGAATTGATCGTACGAATGAATTAGAATGGATACATTCGTGCGAATGAATTAGAATGGATCGGACGAATGAATTAGAATGGATCGTACGAATGAATTAGAATGGATCGTACGAATAAATTAGAATGGATACATTCGTCCGAATGAATTAGAATAGATCATACGAATGAGTAAGAATGGATCGTACGAATGAAATAGAAAAGATAGTACGAATGAATTAAAATGGATCCTACGAATGAATTAGAATGGATCGTGTGAAAGAATTAGAATGGATTGTATGAATGAATTTGAATGGATCGTATGAATGAATTAGAATGGATCGTGCGAATGAATTCGAATGGATTGTACGAATTCATTCTATTTCATTCGTACGATCCGTTCTAATTCATATGCACAAAGGTATGCATTCTAATTCATTCATACGATCCATTCTAATTCAGGATCGTACGAATGAATTAGAATGGATACATTCGTGCGAATGAATTAGAATTGATCATACGAATGAGTAAGAATGGATCAAACGAATGAATTAGAATGGATCGTACGAATGAATTAGAATGGATCAAATGAATGAATTAGAATGGTTACATTCATGAGACTGAATTAGAATGGATCGTACGAATGAAGTAGAATGGATCGTATGAATGAATTAGAATGGATACATTCGTGCGAATGAATTAGAATGGATCGTATGAATAAATTAGAATAGATTGTGCGAATGAATTAGAATGGATCGTACGAATGAATTAGAATGGATCATACGAATGAATTAGAATGGATCGTACGAATGAACTAGAAGGGATAGTGCGAATGAATTAGAATCGATCGTACGAATGAATTAAAATGGATCGTACGAATGAATTAGAATGGATCATACGAATGAGTAAGAATGGATCGTACAAATGAATTAGAATGGATCGTACGAATGGATCGTATGAATGAATTAGAATAGATTGCGCGAATGAATTAGAATGGATCGTGCGAATGAAATAGAATGGATACAAATGAATTAGAATGGATCATACGAATGAATTAGAATGACGATCCATTCTTACTCATTCGTATGATCCATTCTAATTTATTCGCACGAATGTATCCATTCTAATTCATTCGTACGTCTAATTCATTCGTACGGTCCATTCTAATTCATTCGCACAATCCATTCTATTTCATTCGTATGATCCATTCTAATTCATTCGTACGATCCATTCTAATTCATTCGTCCGATCCATTCTAATTCATTCGCACGAATGTATCCATTCTAATTCATTCATACGATCCATTCTAATTCATTCGTACGATCCATTCTAATTCATTCGTAAGATCCATTCTAATTCATTCATACGATCCATTCTAATTCATTCGTACGATCCATTCTAATTCATTCGCACGAATGTATCCATTCTAGTTCATTCGTACGATCCATTCTAATTCATTCGTACGATCCATTCTAATTCATTCGCACTATCCATTCTAATTCATTCGTACGATTCATTCTAATTCATTCGTACGATCCATTCTAATATATTCGTACGATTCATGCTAATTCATTCGCACGATCCATTCTAATTCATTTGTACGATCCATTATTATTCATTCATACGATCCATTCTAATTCATTCGCATAATCCATTCTAATTCATTCGTACAATCCATTCTAATTCATTCGTATGATCCATTCTAACTCATTCGGTGGATCCATTCTAATTCATTCGTACGATCCATTCGTACGATCCATTCTAATTCATTCGTACGATCCATTCTTACTTATTCGTATGATCCATTCTAATTCATTCGTACGATCCATTCTAATTCATTCGTACGATCGATTCTAATTTATTCGCACTATCCATTCTAGTTCATTCGTACGATCCATTCTAATTCATTCGTACGATCCATTCTAATTTATTCGTACAATCCATTCTAATTCATTCGCACAATCTATTCTAATTCATTCATACGATCCATTCAAATTCATTCGCACGAATGTATCCATTCTACTTCATTCATACGATCCATTCTACTTCATTCGTACGATCCATTCTAATTCATTCGCATGAATGTAACCATTCTAATTCATTCATTTGACCCATTCTAATTCATTCGTACGATCCATTCTAATTCATTCGTCCGATCCATTCTTACTCATTCGTATGATCAATTCTAATTCATTCGCACGAATGTATCCATTCTAATTCATTCGTACGATCCTGAATTAGAATGGATCGTACGAAAGAATTAGAATGGATACCTTTGTGCATATGAATTAGAATGGATCGTACAATCTATTCTATTTCATTCATTTGACCCATTCTAATTCATTCATTTGACCCATTCTAATTCATTCATACAATCTATTCTATTTCATTCGTACGATCCATTCTTACTCATTCGTATGATCCATTCTAATTCATTCGGACGAATGTATCCATTCTAATTCATTCGTACGATCCATTCTAATTCATTAATATGATCCATTCTAATTCAATCGTACGATCCATTCTAATTCATATGCACAAAGGTATCCATTCTAGTTCATTCGTACGATCCATTCTAATTCATTCATACGATCTATTCTAATTCATTCATACAATCCATTCTAATTCTTTCACACGATCCATTCTAATTCATTCGTACGATCCATTCTAATTTATTCGCACAATCCATTCTATTTCATTCGTACGATCCATTCTTACTCATTGGTACGATCCATTCTAATTCATTCGCACGAATGTATCCATTCTAATTCATTCGTATGAATCCATTCTAATTCATTCGTACAATCTATTCTATTTCATTCATACGATCCATTCTTACTCATTTGTATGATCCATTCTAATTCATTCGGACGAATGTATCCATTCTAATTTATTCGTACGATCCATTCTAATTCATTCGTACGATCTATTCTAATTCATTCATACGATCCATTCTAATTCATTCGTCCGATCCATTCTAATTCATTCGCACGAATGTATCCATTCTAATTTATTCGTACGATCCATTCTAATTCATTCGTACGATCCATTCTAATTCATTCGTACGATCCATTCTAATTCATTTGCACGAATGTATCCATTCTAGTTCATTCGTACAATCCATTCTAATTCATTCGTACGATCCATTCTAATTCATTCGCTCGATCCATTCTAATTCATTCGTACGATCCATTCTAATTCATTCATACGATCCAATCTAATTCATTCGTACGATCCATTCTAATTCATTCGCACAAATGTATACATTCTAATTCATTCGTACGATCCATTCTAATTCATTCGCCTGATCCATTCTAATTCATTCGTACTATCCATTCTAATTCTTTCACACGATCCATTCTAATTCATTCGTACGATCCAATCTAATTCATTCGCACGATCCATTCTAATTCATTCGTACAATCCATTCTAATTCATTCATACGATCCATTCTAATTCATTCGTACGATCCATTCTAATTCATTCGCACAAATGTATCCATTCTAATTCATTCGTACGATCCATTCTAATTCATTCGCACGATCCATTCTAATTCATTCGTACGATCCATTCTAATTCATTCGTACGATCCATTCTAATTCATTCGTACGATCCATTCTAATTCATTCGTACGATCCATTCTAATTAATTCGTATGATCCATTCTAATTCATTCGCACGATCCATTCTAATTCATTCGTACGATCCATTCTAATTCATTCATACGATCCATTCTAATTCATTCGTACGATCCATTCTAATGCATTCGCACAAATGTATCCATTCTAATTCATTCGTTCGATCCATTCTAATTCATTCGCACGATCCATTCTAATTCATTCATACGATCCATTCTAATTCTTTCACACGATCCATTCTAATTCATTCGTACGATCCATTCTAATTCATTCGTACGATCCATTCTAATTCATTCATACGATCCATTCTAATTCATTCGTACGATCCATTCTAATTCATTCGCACAAATGTATCCATTCTAATTCTTTCTTACGATCCATTCTAATTCATTCGCACGATCCATTCTAATTCATTCATACGATCCATTCTAATTCATTCGTACGATCCATTCTAATTCATTCGTATGATCCATTCTAATTAATTTGTATGATCCATTCTAATTCATTCGTACGATCCTTTCTAATTCATTCATACAATCCATTCTAATTCATTCGCACGAATGTATCCATTCTAATTAATTCGTACGATCCATTCTAATTCATTCTTATGATCTATTCTTATTCATTCGCACGATCCAGTCTAATTGATTCGCACGATCCATTCTAATTCATTCGCACGAATGTATCCATTCTAATTCATTCGTACGATCCATTCTAATTCATTAATATGATCCATTCTAATTCATTCGTACAATCCATTCTAATTCATATGCACAAAGGTATCCATTCTAATTCATTCACACGAAAGAATTAGAATGGATTGTATGAAAGAATTAGAATGGATCGTGCGAATGAATTAGAATGGATCGTACGAAGGAATTAGAATGGATCGTACGAAGGAATTAGAATGGATCGTACGAATGAGTAAGAATGGATCATACGAATGAATTAAAATGGATCATACGAATGAATTAGAATGGATCATACGAATTAATTAGAATGGATCGTACGAATGAATTAGAATGGATCGTACGAATGAATTAGAATGGATACATTCGTGCGAATGAATTAGAGTGGATCGTACGAATGAATTAGAATGGATCGTACGAATGAATTAGAATGGATACATTTGTGCGAATGAATTAGAATGGATAGTACGAATGAATTAGAATGGATCGTATGAATGAATTAGAATGGATTGTATGAATGAATTAAAATGGATCGTGTGAAAGAATTAGAATGGATTGTATGAATGAATTAGAATAGATCGTATGAATGAATTAGAATGGATCGTACGAATGAATTAGAATGGATCGTACGAATGAATTAGAATGGATCGTACGAATGAATTAGAATGGATACATTCGTGCGAATGAATTAGAATGGATACATTCGTGCGAAAGAATTAGAATAGATCGTATTAATGAATTAGAATGGATCCTATGAATGAATTAGAATGGATCGTGCGAATGAATAAGAATGGATCGTACGAATGAATTAGAATGGATCGTGCTAATGAATTAGAATTGATCGAACGAATGAATTAGCATGGATCGTGCGAATGAATTAGAATGGAACGTACGAATGAATTAGAATGGATCGTGTGAAAGAAATAGAATGGATTGTATGAATGAATTAGAATGAATTCGTACAATCCATTCGAATTCATTCGCACGATCCATTCTAATTCATTCATACGATCCATTCTAATTCATTCATACAATCCATTCTAATTCTTTCACACGATCCATTCTAATTCATTCGTAGGATCCATTCTAATTCATTCGTACAATATATTCTATTTCATTCGTACGATCCATTCTTACTCATTCGTATGATCCATTCTAATTCATTCGGACGAATGTATCCATTCTAATTTATTTGTACGATCCATTCTAATTCATTCGTATGATCCATTCTAATTCATTCGTACGATCTATTCTAATTCATTCGTCCGATCCATTCTAATTCATTCGCACTAATGTATCCATTCTAATTCATTCGTACGATCCAGTCTAATTCATTTGTACGATCCATTCTAATTCATTCGTAAGATCCATTCTAATTCATTCGTACGATCCATTCTAATTCATTCGTACGATCCATTCTAATTCATTCGCACGAATGTATCCATTCTAATTCATTCGTACGATCCATTCTAATTCATTCGTACGATCCTTTCTAATTCATTCGTACGATCCATTCTAATTCATTCGCATGAATGTATCCATTCTAGTTCATTCGTACGATCCATTCTAATTCATTCATACAATCCATTCTAATTCATTCGCACGAATGTTTCCATTCTAATTCATTCGTAAGATCCATTCTAATTCATTCGTACGATCCTTTCTAATTCATTCGTACGATCCATTCTAATTCATTCGCACGAATGTATCCATTCTAGTTCATTCGTACGATCCATTCTAATTCATTCGTACGATCCATTCTATTTCATTCATACGATCCATTCTAATTCATTCGTACGATCCATTCTAATTCATTCGCACAAATGTATCCATTCTAATTCATTCGTACGATCCATTCTAATTCATTCGCACGAATGTATCCATTCTAATTCATTCGTACGATCCATTCTAATTCATTCGTATGACCCATTCTAATTAATTCGTATGATCCATTCTAATTCATTCGTATGATCAATTCTGGTTCATTCGTACGATCCATTCTAATTCATTCGTACGATCCATTCTAATTCATTCGCACGATCCATTCTAATTCATTCATACAATCCATTCTAATTCTTTCACACGATCCATTCTAATTCATTCGTGCGATCCATTCTAATTCATTCGTGCAATCCATTATATTTCATTCGTACGATCCATTCTTACTCATTCGTAAGAATCCATTCTAATTCATTCACACGAATGTATCCATTCATACAAATGAATTAGAATAGATTGTACGAATGAATTAGAATGGATCGTACGAGTGAATTAGAATGGATCGTATGAATGAATTAGAATGGATCGTACGAATGAATTAGAATGGATCGTGCGAATGAATTAGAATGGATCGTACGAATGAATTAGAATGGATCGTACGAATGAACTAGAATGGATACATTCGTGCGAATGAATTAGAATGGATCGTACGAATGAATTAGAATGGATCGTACGAATGAATTAGAATGGATCATACGAATGAATTGGAATGGATCATACGAATGAATTAGAATGGATCATACGAATGAGTAAGAATGGATCGTACGAATGAAATAGAATGGATTGTACGAATGAATTAGAATGGATCGTACGAATGAATTAGAATGGATCGTGTGAAAGAATTAGAATGGATAGTATGAATGAATTAGAATGGATCATATGAATGAATTAGAATGGATCGTGCGAATGAATTCGAATGGATCGTACGAATGAATTAGAATGGATCGTACGAATGAATTAGAATGGATACATTCGTGCTTATGAATTAGAATGGATACATTCGTGCGAAAGAATTAGAATAGATCGTATGAATGAATTAGAATGGATCCTATGAATGAATTAGAATGGATCGTGTGAATGAATTAGAATGGATCGTACGAATGCATTAGAATGGATCGTGCTAATGAATTAGAATTGATCGAACGAATGAATTAGCATGGATCGTGCTAATGAATTAGAATGGAACGTACGAATGAATTAGAATGGATCGTGTGAAAGAATTAGAATGGATTGTATGAATGAATTAGAATGAATTCGTACGATCCATTTGAATTCATTCGCTCGATCCATTCTAATTCATTCATACGATCCATTCTAATTCATTCATACAATCCATTCTAATTCTTTCACACGATCCATTTTAATTCATTCGTAGGATCCATTCTAATTCATTCGTACAATCTATTCTATTTCATTCGTACGATCCATTCTTACTCATTCGTATGATCCATTCTAATTCATTCGGATGAATGTGTCCATTCTAATTTATTCGTACGATCCATTCTAATTCATTCGTACGATCCATTCTAATTCATTCGTACGATCCATTCTTACTCATTCGTATGATCCATTCTAATTCATTCGTACCATCCATTCTAATTCATTCGTACGATCTATTCTAATTCATTCGCATAATCTATTCTAATTCATTCATACGATCCATTCTAATTCATTCGTACGATCGTACGAATGAATTAGAATGGATCGTACGGAATGAATTAGAATGGATTGTATGAATGAATTAGAATGGATACATTCGTGCGAATGAATTAGAATGGATCATACGAATGAGTAAGAATGGATCGTACGAATGAAATAGAATGGATTGTACGAATGAATTAGAATGGATCGTACAAATGAATTAGAATGGATCGTACGAATGAATTAGAATGGATCATACGAATGAGTAAGAATGGATCGTACGAATGAAATAGAATAGATTGTACGAATGAATTAGAATGGATCCTATGAATGAATTAGAATGGATCATGTGAAACAATTAGAATGGATTGTATGAGTGAATTAGAATGGATCGTATGAATGAATTAGAATGGATCGTGCGAATGAATTCGAATGGATCGTACGAATTCATTCTAATTCATTCATACAATCCATTCTAATTCTTTCACACGATCCATTCTAATTCATTCGTACGTTCCATTTTAATTTATTAGCACGATCCATGCTAATTCATTCGTTCGATCAATTCTAATTCATTAGCACGATCCATTCTAATTCATTCGTACGATCCATTCTAATTCATTCGCACGATCCATTCTAATTCATTCGTATGATACGTTCTAATTCCTTCGTACGATCCATTCTAATTCATTCATACAATCCATTCTAATTCTTTCACATGATCCATTCTAATTCATTCGTACGATCCATTCTAATTCATTCGTGCAATCCATTCTATTTCATTCGTACGATCCATTCTAATTCATTCGTGCAATCCATTCTATTTCATTCGTACGATCCATTCTTACTCATTCGTACGATCCATTCTAATTCATTCACACGAATGTATCCATTCGTACGAATGAATTAGAATAGATTGTACGAATGAATTAGAACGGATCATACGAATGAATTAGAATGGATCGTACGAAGGAATTATAATGGATCGTACGAATGAATTAGAATGGATATATTCGTGCAAATGAATTAGAATGGATCATATGAATGTATTAGAATGGATCGTATGAGTGAATTAGAATGGATCGTACGAATGAATTAGAATGGATTGTAAGAATGAATTACATGGATCGTACGAATGAATTAGAATGGATCGTATGAATGAATTAGAATGGATCGTACGAATGAATTAGAATGGATCGTGCGAATGAATTAGAATGGATCGTACGAATGAATTAGAATGGATCGTACGAATGAACTAGAATGGATACATTCGTGCGAATGAATTAGAATGGATCATACGAATGAATTAGAATGGATCGTACGAATGAATTAGAATGGATCGTACGAATGGATTAGAATGGATCGTACGAATGGATTAGAATGGATCATACAAATGAATTAGAATGGATCGTGCGAATGAATTAGAATGGATCGAACGAATGAATTAGAATGGATATATTCGAACGAATGAATTAGAATAGATCGTAGGAATGAATTAGAATGGATCATACGAATGAATTAGAATGGATCGCACGAACGAATTAGAATGGATCGTACGAACGAATTAGAATGGATCATATGAACGAATTAGAATGGATCGTACGAATGAATTAGAATGGATACATTCGAGCGAATGAATTAGAATGGATCGTACGAATGAATTAGAGTAGATCATAGGAATGAATTAGAATGGATCGTGCAAATGAATTAGAATGGATACATTCGTGCGAATGAATTAGAATGGATCGTGCGAATGAATTAGAATGGATCGTACGAATGAATTAGAATGGATATATTTGAACAAATAAATTAGAATGGATCATACGAATGAATTAGAATGGATCGTACGAATGAATTAGAATGGATAGTGCGAATGAATTAGAATGGATCGTACGAATGAATTAGAATGGATACATTCGTGCGAATGAATTAGAATGGATCATACGAATGAGTAAGAATGGATCGTATGAATGAAATAGAATGGATTATACAAATGAATTAGAATGGATACATTCGTGCGAATGAATTAGAATGGATCGTATGTACGACTGAATTAGAATGGATACATTCGTGCGAATGAATTAGAATGGATCGTACGAATGAATTAGAATGGATCGTGCGAATGAATTAGAGTGGATCGTACGAATGAATTAGAATGGATCGTACAAATGAACTAGAATGGATACATTCGTGCGAATGAATTAGAATGGATCGTACGAATGAATTAGAATGGATCGTACGAATGAATTAGAATGGATCGTACGAATGAAATAGAATGGATTGTGCGAATGAATTAGAATGGACCGTACGAATGAATTAGAATGGATACATTCGTGCGAATAAATTAGAATGGATCATACGAATGAGTAAAAATGGATCGTCATTCTAATTCATTCGTATGATCCATTCTAATTCATTTGTATCCATTCTATTTCATTCGCACGATCCATTCTAATTCATTCGCGCAATCTATTCTAATTCATTTGTACGATCCATTCTAATTCATTCATACGATCCATTCTAATTCATTCGTACGATCCATTCTAATTCATTCGCATGAATGTATCCATTCTAGTTCATTCGTGCGATCCATTCTAATTCATTCATACAATCCATTCTAATTCATTCGCACGAATGTATCCATTCTAATTCATTCGTAAGATCCATTCTAATTCATTCACAAAATCTATTCTAATTCATTTATACGATCCATTCTAATTCATTCGCACGAATGTATCCATTCTAATTCATTCATACGATCCATTCTACTTCATTCGTACTATCCGTTCTAATTCACTCATACGATCCATTCTAATTCATTCATACGATCCATTCTAATTCATTTGCACGAATATATCCATTTTAATTCATTCGTACGATCCATTCTAATTCCTTCGTACGATCCATTCTAATTCCTTCGTACGATCCATTCTATTTCATTCGTATGATCCATTCTAATTCCTTCGTACGATCCATTCTAATTCCTTCGTATCCATTCTAATTCACTCATACGATCCATTCTAATTCATTCGTACGATCCATTCTAATTCATTCTAATCCATTCGTACGAATGAATTAGAATGGATCGTACAAATGAATTAGAATGGATCGTACGAAGGAATTAGAATGGATCGTACGAATGAATTAGAATGGATATATTCGTGCAAATGAATTAGAATGGATCGTATGAATGTATTAGAATGGATCGTATGAGTGAATTAGAATGGATCGTACGAATGAATTAGATTGGATCGTATGAATTAATTAGAATGGATACATTCGTGTGAATGAATTAGAATGGATCGTATGAATGAATTAGAATAGATTTTGTGAATGACTTAGAACTGATCGTACGAATGAATTAGAATGGATACATTCGTGTGAATGATTTAGAATGGATTGTATGAATTAATTAGAATGGATCGTACGAATGAATTAGAATGGATCGTATGAGTGAATTAGAATGGATACGAAGGAATTAGAATGGATCGTACGAAGGAATTAGAATGGATCATACGAATGAAATAGAATGGATCGTACGAAGGAATTAGAATGGATCGTACGAAGGAATTAGAATGGATCGTACGAAGGAATTAGAATGGATCGTACGAATGAATTAGAATGGATCGTACGAATGAATTAGAATGGTTATATTTGTGCGAATGAATTAGAATGGATCGTACGGAATGAATTAGAATGGATTGTATGAATGAATTAGAATGGATACATTCGTGCGAATGAATTAGAATGGATCATACGAATGAGTAAGAATGGATCGTACGAATGAAATAGAATGGATCTTACGAATGAATTAGAATGGATCGTACGAATAAATTAGAATGGATACATTCGTCCGAATGAATTAGAATGGATCATACGAATGAGTAAGAATGGATCGTACGAATGAAATAGAATAGATTGTACGAATGAATTAGAATGGATCCTACGAATGAATTAGAATGGATCGTGTGAAAGAATTAGAATGGATTGGAATGGATCGTACGAATGAATTAGAATCGATACATTCGTGCGAATGAATTAGAATGGATCGGACGAAGAATTAGAATGGATCGTACGAATGAATTAGAATGGATCAAACCAATGAATTAGAATGGATTGTATGAATGAATTAGAATGGATTGTATGAATGAATTAGAATGGATTAGAATGGATACATTCGTGTGAATGAATTAGAATGGATTGTATGAATGAATTAGAATGGATCGTACGAATGAATTAGAATGGATCGTACGAATGAATTAGAATGGATCGTGTGAAAGAATTAGAATGGATTGTATGAATGAATTAGAATATATCGTATGAATGAATTAGAATGGATCGTACGAATGAATTAGAATGGATCGTACGAATGAATTAGAATGGATACATTCGCGAATGAATTAGAATGGATCGTACGAATGAATTAGAATGGATCATACGAATGAATTAGAATGGATACATTTGTGCGAATGAATTAGAATGGATCGTACGAATGAATTAGAATGTATCGTATGAATGAATTAGAATGGATCGTACGAATGAATTAGAATGGATCGTACGAAGGAATTAGAATGGATCGTGCGAATGAATTAGAATGGATATCACTACACCAAAACAGACAATTTGTAACGGTCAATTAGTAACGGTTGTTACAAATAGTGTTACAAATATCTGTAACGCCATATTCCTAACGGTTTTTTTGTGTTACTAAACATATTTATAACAGTTGGCAGTGTTAATAAATCCTGATTTTGGTGTAGTGTATATTCATGCAAATGAATTAGAATGGATCGTATGAATGTAATAGAATGGATCGTATGAGTGAATTAGAATGGATCGTGCGAATGAATTAGAATGGATTGTATGAATGAATTAGAATGGATCGTACGAATGAATTAGCATGGATCGTACGAATGAATTAGAATGGATCATATGAATGAACAAGAATGTATCCATTCGTGCGAATGAATTAGAATGGATCGGACGAATGAATTAGAATGGATCGTACGAATGAATTAGAATGGATCAAATGAATGAATTAGAATGGTTACATTCATGCGAATGAATTAGAATGGATCGTACGAATGGATTAGAATGGATCTTACGAATGGATTAGGATGGAAACATTCGAGCGAATGAATTAGAATGGATCGTACGAATGAATTATAATGGATCGTACGAATGGATTAGAATGGATCCTACGAATGGATTAGAATGGATACCTTTGTGCATATGAATTCGAATGGATCGTACGAATGAATTAGAATGGATGATATTAATGAATTAGAATGGATCGTACGAAGGAATTAGAATGGATACATTCGTGCGAATGAATTAGAATGGATACAGTCGTGCGAATGAATTAGAATGGATCGTGCGAATCAATTAGACTGGATCGTGCGAATGAATAAGAATAGAACATATGAATGAATTAGAATGGATCGTACGAATGAATTAGAATGGATCATATTAATGAATTAGAATGGATCGTACGAATGAATTAGAATGGATACATTCGTGCGAATGAATTAGAATGGATCGTGAGAATCAATTAGACTGGATCGTGCGAATGAATAAGAATAGATCATACGAATGAATTAGAATGGATCGTACGAATGAATTAGAATGAATTAGAATGGATCGTACGAATGAATTAAAATGGATCTTACGAATGAATTAGAATGGATCGTACGAATGAATTAGAATGGATCGTACGAATGAATTAGAATGGATCGTACGAATGAATTAGAATGGATACATTCGTGCGAATGAATTAGAATGGATACATTCGTGCGAAAGAATTAGAATAGATCGTATGAATGAATTAGAATGGATCCTATGAATGAATTAGAATGGATCATGCGAATGAATTAGAATGGATCGTACGAATAAATTAGAATGGATCGTACGAATGAATTAGAATGGATCGTGCTAATGAATTAGAATGGATCGGACGATTGAATTAGACTGGATCGTACGAATGAATTTGAATGGATCAAATGAATGAATTAGAATGGTTACATTCATGCGAATGAATTAGAATGGATCGTACGAATGGATTAGAATAGATCGTACGAATGGATTAGAATGGATACATTCGAGCGAATGAATTAGATTGGATCGTACGAATGAATTAGAATGGATCGTACGAATGGATTAGAATGGATCCTACGAATGGATTAGAATGGATACCTTTGTGCATATGAATTAGAATGGATCGTACGAATGAATTAGAATGGATCATATTAATGAATTAGAATGGATCGTACGAATGAATTAGAATGGATCGTGCGAATCAATTAGACTGGATCGTGCGAATGAATAAGAATAGATCATACGAATGAATTAGAATGGATCATACGAATGAATTAGAATGGATCATATTAATGAATTAGAATGGAACGTACGAATGAATTAGAATGGATACATTCGTGCGAATGAATTAGAATGGATCGTGCGAATTAATTAGACTGGATCGTGCGAATGAATAAGAATAGATCATACGAATGAATTAGAATGGATCGTACGAATGAATTAGAATGAATTAGAATGGATCGTACGAATGAATTAGAATGGATCTTACGAATGAATTAGAATGGATCGTATGAATGAATTAGAATGGATCGTACGAATGAATTAGAATGGATACATTCGTGGGAATGAATTAGAATGGATCGGACGGATGAATTAGAATGGATCGTACGAATGAATTAGAATGGATCATGCGAATGAATTAGAATGGATCGGACGAATGAATTAGAATGGATCGGATGAATGATTTAGAATGGATCGTACGAATGAATTAGAATCGATCCAATGAATGAATTAGAATGGTTACATTCATGCGAATGAATTAGAATGGATCGTACGAATGGATTATAATGGATCGTACGAATGGATTAGGATGGATACATTCGAGCGAATGAATTAGAATGGATCGTACGAATGAATTAGAATGGATCGTACGAATGGATTAGAATGGATCCTACGAATGGATTAGAATGGATACCTTTGTGCATATGAATTAGAATGGATCGTACGAATGAATTAGAATGGATGATATTAATGAATTAGAATGGATCGTACGAATGAATTAGAATGGATACATTCATGCGAATGAATTAGAATGGATCGTGCGAATCAATTAGACTGGATCGTGCGAATGAATAAGAATAGATCATATGAATGAATTAGAATGGATCGTACGAATCAATTAGAATGGATCAAATTAATGAATTAGAATGGATCGTATGAATGAATTAGAATGGATACATTTGTGCGAATGAATTAGAATGGATCGTGCGAATCAATTAGACTGGATCGTGTGAATGAATAAGAATAGATCATACGAATGAATTAGAGTTGATCGTACGAATGAATTAGAATGAATTAGAATGGATCGTACGAGTGAATTAGAATGGTTTTTACGAATGAATTAGAATGGATCGTACGAATGAATTAGAATGGATAGTACGAATGAATTAGAATGGATACATTCGTGCGAATGAATTAGAATGGATCGGACGAATGAATTAGAATGGATCGTACGAATGAATTAGAATGGATCGTACGAATAAATTAGAATGGATATATTCGTCCGAATGAATTAGAATGGATCATACGAATGAGTAAGAATGGATCGTACGAATGAAATAGAATAGATTGTACGAATGAATTAGAATGGATTCGTACGAATGAATTAGAATGGATTCATTCGTGCGAATGAATTAGAATGGATCGTACCAATGAGTAAGAATGGATCGTACGAATGAAATAGAATGGATTGTGCGAATGAATTAGAATGGATCATACGAATGAATTAGAATGGATCGTACGAATTAATTAGAATGGATACATTCGTGCGAATGAATTAGAATGGATTGTATGAATGAATTAGAATGGATCGTACGAATGAATTAGAATGGATCATACGAATTAATTAGAATGGATCATACGAATGAATTAGAATGGATCGTACGAATGAATTAGAATGGATCGTACGAATGAATTAGAATGGATCGCACGAAGGAATTAGAATGGATCGTACGAATGAACAAGAATGGATTAAAATGGATCGTACGAATGAATTAGAATGGATCGTACGAATGAATTAGAATGGATCGTACGAATGAGTTAGAATGGATCATACGAATTAATTAGAATGGATTATACAAATGAATTAGAATGGATCGTACGAATGAATTAGAATGGATCGTACGAATGAATTAGAATGGATACATTCGTGCGAATGAATTAGAATGGATTGTGCGAATGAATAAGAACAGATAGTGCGAATGAATTAGAATGGATCGAACGAATGAATCTATTCTAATTCATTCGTAGGATCCATTCTAATTCATTCGTAGGATCCATTCTAATTCATTCGTACAATCTATTCTATTTCATTCGTACGATCCATTCTTACTCATTCGTATAATCCATTCTAATTCATTCGGACGAATGTATCCATTCTAATTTATTCGTTCGATCCATTCTAATTCATTCGTACGATCCATTCAAATTCATTCGTACGATCCATTCTAATTCATTCGTCCGATCCATTCTAATTTATTCGCACGAATGTATCCATTCTAATTCATTCGCACGATCCATTCTAATTCATTCGTACGATCCATTCTAATTCATTCATATGATCCATTCTAATTCATTCGTACGATCCATTCTAATTCATTCGTACAATTTATTCTAATTCATTCGTACGAATGGATACATTCATGTGAATGAATTAGAATGGATCGTACGAATGAGTAAGAATGGATCGTACGAATGAAATAGAATGGATTGCACGAATCAATTAGAATGGATCGTACGAATGAATTAGAATGGATCGTGTGAAATAATTAGAATGGATTGTATGAATGAATTAGAATGGATCGTATGAAGGAATTAGAATAGATCGTACGAATGAATTAGAATGGATCGTACGAATGAATTAGAATAGATCGTATGAATGAATTAGAATGGATCGTGTGAAAGAATTAGAATGGATCGTACGAATGAATTAGAATGGATCGTGTGAAAGAATTAGAATGGATCGTACGAATGAATTAGAATGGATCATGCGAATGAATTAGAATGGATCGTACGAATGAATTAGAATGGATCGTGCTAATGAATTAGAATTGATCGAACGAATGAATTAGCATGGATCGTGCATTCGTACGATCCATTCTAATTCATTCGTAAGATCCATTCTAATTCATTCGTATGATCCATTCTAATTCATTCGTACGATCCATTCTAATTCATTCGCACGAATGTATCCATTCTAGTTCATTCGTACGATCCATTCTAATTCATTCGTACGATCCATTCTAATTCATTCATACGATCTATTCTAATTCATTCATACAATCCATTCTAATTCTTTCACACGATCCATTCTAATTCATTCGTACAATCCATTCTAATTCATTCGCACAATCCATTCTATTTCATTCGTACGATCCATTCTTACTCATTCGTATGATCCATTCTAATTCATTCGCACGAATGTATCCATAATGGATCATACGAATGAGTAAGAATGGATCGTACGAATGAAATAGAATGGATTGTGCGAATGAATTAGAATGGACCGTACGAATGAATTAGAATGGATACATTCGTGCGAATGAATTAGAATGGATCGGACGAATGAATTAGAATGGATCGTACGAATGAATTAGAATGGATCGTACGAATGAATTAGAATGGATCGTACGAATAAATTAGAATGGATACATTCGTCCGAATGAATTAGAATGGATCATACGAATGAGTAAGAATGGATCGTACGAATGAAATAGAATAGATTGTACGAATGAATTAGAATGGATCCTACGAATGAATTAGAATAGATTGTGTGAAAGAATTTGAATGGATTATATGAATGAATTAGAATGAATTCGTACGATCCATTCGAATTCATTCACACGATCCATTCTAATTCATTCATACGATCCATTCTAATTCATTCATACAATCCATTCTAATTCTTTCACATGATCCATTCTAATTCATTCGTAGGGTCCATTCTAATTCATTCGTACAATCTATTCTATTTTATTTGTACGATCCATTCTTACTCATTCGTATGATCCATTCTAATTCATTCGGACGAATGTATCCATTCTAATTTATTCGTACGATCCATTCTAATTCATTCGTACGATCCATTCTAATTCATTCGTCCGATCCATTCTAATTCATTCGCACGAATGTATCCATTCTAATTCATTCATACGATCCATTCTAATTCATTCGTAAAATCCATTCTAATTCATTCATAAAATCCATTCTAATTCATTCGTACGATCCATTCTAATTCATTCGCACGATCCATTCTAATCCATTCTAATTCATTTGTACGATCCATTCTAATTCTTTCACACGATCCATTCTAATTCATTCGTACGATCCATTCTAATTCATTCGTACGATCTATTCTAATTCATTCGTACGATCCATTCTAATTCATTCGTATGATCCATTCTAATTAATTCGTATGATCCATTTTAATTCATTCGTACGATCCATTCTAATTCATTCGTACGATCTATTCTAATTCATTCGTACGATCCATTCTAATTCATTCATACGATCTATTCTAATTCATTCATACGATCCATTCTAATTCATTCGCACGATCCATTCTAATTCATTCGTACGATCCATTCTAATTCATTTGCACGAATGTATCCATTCTAGTTCATTCGTACGATACATTCTAATTCATTCGTACGATCCATTCTAATTCTTTCATATAATCCATTCTAATTCATTCCACGATCCATTCTAATTCACTCATACGATCCATTCTAATACATTCATACGATCCATTCTAATTCATTTGAACGAATATATCCATTCTAATTCATTCATATTTCACACGATCCATTCTAATTCATTCGTAGGATCCATTCTAATTCATTCGTACAATCTATTCTATTTCATTCGTACGATCCATTCTTACTCATTCGTATGATCCATTCTAATTCATTCAGACAAATGTATCCATTCTAATTTATTTGTACGATCCATTCTAATTCATTCGTACGATCCATTCTAATTCATTCGTACGATCCATTCTTACTCATTCATATGATCCATTCTAATTCATTCGTACGATCCATTCTAATTCATTCGTACAATCCATTCTAATTCATTCGCACAATCTATTCTAATTCATTCGTACGATCCATTCTAATTCATTCGTACGATCCATTCTAATTCATTCGTCCGATCCATTCTAATTCATTTGAACGAATGTATCCATTCTAATTCATTCGTACGATCCATTCTAATCCATTCTAATTCTTTCACAAAATCTATTCTAATTCATTCATACGATCCATTCTAATTCATTCACACGAATGTATCCATTCTAATTCATTCATATAATCCATTCTATTCATTCGTACGATCCATTCTTACTCATTGGTACGATCCATTCTAATTCATTCGTACGATCCATTCTAATTCATTCGTACGATCCATTCTAATTCATTCGTACGATCCATTCTGATACATTTGTACGATCCATTCTAATTCATTCGTACAATCCTTTCTATTTCATTCGTACGATCCATTCTTACTCATTCGTATGATCCATTCTAATTGATTCGCACGAATGTATCCATTCTAATTCATTCATACAATCCATTCTAATTCATTCCGTACGATCCATTCTAATTCATTCGCATGAATGTAACCATTCTAATTCATTCATTTGATCCATTCTAATTCATTCGTACGATCCATTCTAATTCATTCGTCCGATCCATTCTAATTCATTCGCACGAATGTATCCACTCTAATTCATTCGTACGATCCATTCTAATTCATTCGTACGATCCATTCTAATTCATTCGTAAGATCCATTCTAATTCATTCGTACGATCCATTCTAATTCATTCGTACGATCCATTCTAATTCATTCGCATGAATGTATCCATTCTAATCCATTTGTACGATCCATTCTAATCCATTCGTACGATCCATTCTAATTCATTCGCATGAATGTAACCATTCTAATTCATTCATTTGATCCATTCTAATTCATTCGTACAATCTATTCTAATTCATTCGTACGATCCATTTTAATTCATTTGTACGATCCATTCTAATTCATTCGTCCGATCCATTCTAATTCATTCGCACGAATGTATCCATTCTAATTCATTCGTACGATCCATTCTAATCCATTCTAATTCTTTCACAAAATCTATTCTAATTCATTCATACGATCCATTCTAATTCATTCACACGAATGTATCCATTCTAATTCATTCATACGATCCATTCTATTCATTCGTACGATCCATTCTTACTCATTGGTACGATCCATTCAAATTTATTCGCACGATCCATTCAAATTCATTCGTACGAACCATTCTAATTCATTCGTACGATCCATTCTAATTCATACGATTCATTCTAATTCATTCTAATTCGTATGATCCATTCTAATTCATTCGTATGATCCATTCTTATTCATTCGCACGATCCAGTCTAATGGATTCGCACGATCCATTCTAATTCATTCGCACGAATGTATCCATTCTAATTCATTCGTACGATCCATTCTAATTCATTAATATGATCCATTCTAATTCATTCGTACAATCCATTCTAATTTATATGCACAAAGGTATCCATTCTAATCCATTCCTAGGATCCATTCTAATCCATTCGTACGATCCATTCTAATTCATTCGTACGATCCATTCTAATTCATTCACTCGAATGTATCCATTCTAATCCATTCGTACGATCCATTCTAATCCATTCGTACGATCCATTCTAATTCATTCGCATGAATGTAACCATTCTAATTCATTTATTTGATCCATTCTAATTCATTCGTACGATCCATTCTAATTTATTCGTCCGATCCATTCTAATTCATTCGCACGAATGTATCCATTCTAATTCATTCGTACGATCCATTATAATTCATTCGTACGATCCATTCTAATTCATTCGTACGATCCATTCTAATTCATTCGTACGATCCATTCTAATTCATTCGCACGAATGTATCCATTCTAGTTTATTCGTACGATCCATTCTAATTCATTCGTCCGATCCATTCTAATTCATTCGCACGAATGTATCCATTCTAATTCATTCGTACGATCCATTCTAATTCATTCGTACGATCTATTCTAATTCATTCGTACGATCCATTCTTACTCATTCGTACGATCCATTCTTACTAATTCGTATGATCCATTCTAATTCATTCGCACGAATGTATCCATTCTAATTCATTCATACAATCCATTCTAATTCATTCCGTACGATCCATTCTAATTCATTCGTACGATCGTACGAATGAATTAGAATGGATCGTACGAATGAATTAGAATGGATCATACGAATGAGTAAGAATGGATCGTACGAATGAAATAGAATGGATTGTACGAATGAATTAGAATGGATCGTGCGAATGAATTTGAATAGATCGTACGAATGAATTAGAATGGATCGTGCTAATGAATTAAAATTGATCGTACGAATGAAATAGAATGGATTGTACGAATGATTTAGAATGGATCGTACGAATGAATTAGAATGGATCATACGAATGATTTAAAATGGATACATTCGTGTGAATGAATTAGAATGGATCATACGAATGAGTAAGAATGGATCGTAGGAATGAAATAGAATGGATTGTACGAATGAATTAGAATGGATTCGTACGAATGAATTAGAATGGATACATTCGTGCGAATGAATTAGAATGGATCGTACCAATGAGTAAGAATGGATCGTACGAATAAAATAGAATGGATTGTGCGAATGAATTAGAATAGATCGTACGAATGAATTAGAATGGATCGTGTGAAAGAATTAGAATGGATTATATAAATGAGTTAGAATGGATCGTACGAATGAATTAGAATGGATCGTACGAATGAATTAGAATGGATCGTACGAATGAATTAGAATGGATACATTCGTGCGAATGAATTAGAATGGATACATTCGTGCGAAAGAATTAGAATAGATCGTATGAATGAATTAGAATGGATCCTATGAATGAATTAGAATGGATCATGCGAATGAATTAGAATGGATCGTACGAATGAATTAGAATGGATCGTGCTAATGAATTAGAATTGATCGAACGAATGAATTAGCATGGATCGTGCTAATGAATTAGAATGGAACGTACGAATGAATTAGAATTGATCGTGTGAAAGAATTAGAATGGATTGTATGAATGAATTAGAATGGATCGTACGAATGAATTAGAATGGATCGTGTGAAAGAATTAGAATGGATTGTATGAATGAATTAGAATAGATTGTATGAATGAATTAGAATGGATCGTACGAAGGAATTAGAATGGATCGTACGAATGAATTAGAATGGATCGTACGAATGAATTAGAATAGATCGTACGAATGAATTAGAATGGATCGTACAAATGAATTAGAATGGATCGTATGAAAGAAATAGAATGGATCGTACGAATGAATTAGAATGGATCGTGCGAATGAATTAGAATGGATCGTATGAATGAATTAGAATAGATCGTGCTAATGAATTAGAATTGATCGAACGAATGAAGTAGCATGGATCGTGCATTTGTACGATCCATTCTAATTCATTCGTAAGATCCATTCGAATTCATTCGTACGATCCATTCTAATTCATTCGTACAATCCATTCTAATTCATTCGCACGAATGTATCCATTCTAGTTCATTCGTACGATCCATTCTAATTCATTCGTACGATCCATTCTAATTTATTTATACGATCTATTCTAATTCATTCATACAATCCATTCTAATTCTTTCACACGATCCATTCTAATTCATTCGTATGATCCATTCTAATTCATTCGTACGATCCATTCTAATTCATTTGTACGATCCATTCAAATTCATTCGTACAATCCATTCTATTTCATTCGTACGATCCATTCTTACTCATTCGTATGATCCATTCTAATTCATTCGCACGAATGTATCCATTCTAATTCATTCATACAATCCATTCTAATTCATTCCGTACGATCCATTCTAATTCATTCGTACGATCGTACGAATGAATTAGAATGGATCGTACGAATGAATTAGAATAGATTGTACGAATGAATTAGAATGGATCCTACGAATGAATTAGAATGGATCGTGTGAAAGAATTAGAATGGATCGTACAAATGAATTAGAATGGATCGTACGAATGAATTAGAATGGATCATACGAATGAGTAAGAATGGATCGTACAAATGAAATAGAATGGATTGTCTGAATGAATTAGAATGGATCGTACGAATGAATTAGAATGGATCGTGTGAAAGAATTAGAATGCATTGTATGAATGAATTAGAATGGATCGTATGAATGAATTAGATTGGATCGTGCGAATGAATTCGAATGGATCGCATGATCCATTCGAATAGAATGGATCGTATGAATGAATTAGAATGGATCGGGCGAATGAATTAGAATGGATTGTAGGAATAAATTAGAATGGATCGTATGAATGAATTAGAATGGATCATATGAATGAATTAGAATGGATCGTGCGAATGAATTAGAATGGATCGTACGAATGAATTAGAATGGATCGTACGAATGAATTAGAATGGATCATACGAATGAATTAGAATGGATCATACGAATGAGTAAGAATGGATCATACGAATGAAATAGAATGGATTGTACGAATGAATTAGAATGGATACATTCGTGCGAATGAGTTAGAATGGATCGTACGAATGAATTAGAATGGATCGTACAAATGAATTAGAATGGATCGTACGAATAAATTAGAATGGATCTTATGAATGAATTAGAATGGATCGTACGAATGGATTAGAATGGATACATTCGTGCGAATGAATTAGAATAGATTGTATGAATGAATTAGAATGGATCGTACGAATGAATTAGAATGGATCGTACGAATGGATTAGAATGGACTGTACGAATGAATTAGAATGGATCCTACGAATTAATTAGAATGGATCGTGTGAAAGAATTAGAATAGATTGTATGAATGAATTAGAATGGATCGTATGAATGAATTAGAATTGATCATGCGAATGAATTCGAATGGATCGTACGAATTCATTCTAATTCATTCATACAATCCATTCTAATTCTTTCACACGATCCATTCTAATTCATTCGTACGTTCCATTCTAATTCATTAGCACGATCCATTCTAACTCATTCGCACGAATGTATCCATTCTAATTCATTCGTACAATCCATTCTATTTCATTCGTATGATCCATTCTTACTCATTCGTATGATCCATTCTAATTCATTCGTACGATCCATTTTAATTCATTCGTAGGATCCATTCTAATTCATTCGTACAATCCATTCTAGTCCATTCGTACGATCCATTCTAATTCATTCGTACGATCCATTCTAATTCATTCGTACGATCCATTCTAATTCATTCATACAATCCATTCTAATTCATTCGCACGAATGTATCCATTCTAATCCATTCGTACGATCCATTCTAATTTATTCGTACGATCTATTCTAATTCATTCGTCCGATCCATTCTAATTTATTCGCACGAATGTATCCATTCTAATTCATTCGTACGATCCATTCTAATTCATTCTTACGATCCATTCTAATTAATTCGTATGATCCATTCTAATTCATTCGTACGATCCATTCTAATTCATTCGTACGAATCCATTCTAATTCATTCGTACAATCTATTCTATTTCATTCGTATGATCCATTCTTACTCATTCGTATGATACATTCTAATTCATTCGGACGAATGTATCCATTCTAATTTATTCGTACGATCCATTCTAATTCATTCGTACGATCCATTCTAATTCATTCGCTCGAATGTATCCATTCTAATCCATTCGTACGATCCATTCTAATCCATTCGTACGATCCATTCTAATTCATTCGCATGAATGTAACCATTCTAATTCATTCATTTGATCCATTCTAATTCATTCGTACGATCCATTCTAATTCATTAGCACAATCCATGCTAATTCATTCGTTCGATCAATTTTAATTCATTAGCACGATCCATTCTAATTCATTCGTACGATCCATTCTAATTCATTCGTACGATCCATTCTAATTCATTCATAGGATCCATTCTAATTCATTCATACGATCTACTCTAATTCTTTCGCACGAATGTATCCATTCTAATTCATTCGCACGAATGTATCCATTCTAATTCATTCGTACGAATGAATTAGAATGGATCGTACGAATGAATTAGAATAGATCGTACGAATGAATTAGAATGGATCGTACAAAGGAATTAGAATGGATCGTACGAATGAATTAGAATGGATATATTCGGGCAAATGAATTAGAATGGATCGTATGAATGTATTAGAATGGATCGTATGAGTGAATTAGAATGGATCCTACGAATGAATTAGAATGGATTGTATGAATGAATTAGAATGGATCGTACGAATGAATTAGAATGGATCATACGAATTAATTAGAATGGATCATACGAATGAATTAGAATGGATCGTACGAATGAATTAGAATGGATCGTACGAATGAATTAGAATGGATACATTCGTGCGATCCATTCTAATTCATTCGCACAATCCATTCTATTTCATTCGTACGATCCATTCTTACTCATTGGTACGATCCATTCTAATTCATTCGCACGAATGTATCCATTCTAATTCATTCATACGAATCCATTCTAATTCATTCACACGATCTATTCTAATTCATTCGCATGAATGTAACCATTCTAATTCATTCGTACGATCCATTCTAATTCATTCGTACGATCCATTCTAATTCTTTCACACGATCCATTCTAATTCATTCACACGAATGTATCCATTCGTACGAATGAATTAGAATAGATTTCGAATGAATTAGAATGGATCGTACGAATGAATTAGAATGGATCGTATGAATGAATTAGAATGGATCGTACGAATGAATTAGAATGGATCGTGCGAATGAATTCGAATAGATCGTACGATCCATTCTAATTCATTCGCAAGATCCATTCTTATTCATTCGTACGATCCATTCTAATTCATTCGTATGATTCTTTCTAATTCATTCGCACAAATGTATCCATTCTAATTCATTCGTACGATCCATTCTAATTCATTCGCACGATCCATTCTAATTCATTCGTACGATCCATTCTAATTCATTCGCACGATCTGTTCTTATTCATTCGTACAATCCATTCTAATTCATCCCCACGAATGTATCCATTCTAATTCATTCGTACGATCCATTCTAATTCATTCGTACGATCCATTCTAATTCATTCGTACGATCCATTCTAATTAATTCGTATGATCCATTCTAATTCATTCGTACGATCCATTCTAATTCGTTCGTACGATCCATTCTAATTCATTCGTACGATCCATTCTAATCCATTCTAGTTCATTCGTACGATCCATTCTAATTCCTTCGTACGATCCATTCTAATTCATTCGTACGATCTATTCTAATTCATTGTATCCATTTTAATTCATTCGTACGATCCATTCTAATTCATTCGTACGATCCATTCTAATTCATTCGTAAGATCCATTCTAATTCATTCGTACGATCCATTCTAATTCATTCGTACGATCCATTCTAATTCATTCGCACGAATATATCCATTCTAGTTCATTCGTTTGATCCATTCTAATTCATTCGTACGATCCATTCTAATTCATTCGCACGATCCATTCTAATTCATTCGTACAATCCATTCTAATTCATTCATACGATCCATTCTAATTCATTCATACGATCCATTTTAATTCATTCGCACAAATGTATCCATTCTAATTCATTCGTACGATCCATTCTAATTCATTCGCATGATCCATTCTAATTCATTCGTACGATCCATTCTAATTCATTCGCACGATCTGTTCGTATTCATTCGCACAATCCATTCTAATTCATTCGCACGAATGTATCCATTCTAATTCATTCGTACGATCCATTCTAATTCATTCGTACGATCCATTCTAATTCATTCGTATGATCCATTCTAATTAATTCGTATTGGCCATTCTAATTCATTCGTACGATCCATTCTAATTCATTCGTACGATCCATTATAATTCATTCGTACGATCCATTCTAATCCATTCTAGTTTATTCGTACGATCCATTCTAATTCCTTCGTACGATCCATTCTAATTCATTCGTACGATCCATTCTAATTCATTCATATGATCCATTCTAATTAATTCGTATGATCCATTCTAATTCATTCGTACGAATGTATCCATTCTAGTTCATTTGTACGAATGAAATAGAATAGATTGTAAGAATGAATTAGAATGGATTAGAATGAATTAGAATGGATCGTGTGAAAGAATTAGAATGGATCGTACAAATGAATTAGAATGGATTAGAATGGATCGTGCGAATGAATTAGAATTGATCGTACGAATGAATTAGAATGGATCGTACGAATGAATTAGAATGGATCATATGAATGAATAAGAATGGATCGTACGAATGAATTAGAATGGATCGTGCGAATGAATTAGCATGAATCGTACGAATGTATTAGAATGGATCGTACGAATGAATTAGAATGAATCGTACGATCCATTCTAATTCATTCGTACGATCTATTCTAATTCATTCACACGAATGTATCCATTCTAGTTCATTCGTACAATCCATTCTAGTTTATTCGTACGATCCATTCTAATTCATTCGTATGATCCATTCTAATTCATTCGTATGATCCATTCTAATTAATTCGTATGATCCATTCTAATTCATTCGTACGATCCATTCTAATTCATTCATACAATCCATTCTAATTCATTCGCACGAATGTATCCATTCTAATTAATTCGTACGATCCATTCTAATTCATTCGTATGATCCATTCTTATTCATTCGCACGATCCAGTCTAATGGATTTGCACGATCCATTCTAATTCATTCGCACGAATGTATCCATTCTAATTCATTCATACGATCCATTCTAATTCATTCGTACGATCCATTCTAATTCATTCGCACAAATGTATCCATTCTAATTCATTCGTACGATCCATTCTAATTCATTCGTACGATCAGTTCTAATTCATTCATACGATCCATTCTAATTCATTCGTACGATTCATTCTAATTCACTCATACGATCCATTCTAATACATTCATACGATCCATTCTAATTCATTTGCACGAATATATCCATTCTAATTCATTCGTACGATCCATTCTAATTCCTTTGTACGATCCATTCTAATTCATTCGTATGATCTATTCTAATTCATTCGTACGATCCATTCTAATTCATTCGTACGATCCATTCTAATTCATTCGCACGAATGTATCCATTCTAATTCATTCGTACGATCCATTCTAATTCATTCGCACGATCCATTCTAATTCATTCGTAGGATCCATTCTAATTCTTTCACACGATCCATTCTAATTCATTCGTACGATCCATTCTAATTCATTCTCACGATCCATTCTAATTCATTCGTACGATCCATTCTAATTCTTTCGCACGATCTGTTCTTATTCATTCGCACAATCCATTCTAATTCATTCGCACGAATGTATCCATTCTAATTCATTCGTACGATCCATTCTAATTCATTCGTATGATCCATTCTAATTAATCCGTATGATCTATTCTAATTCACTCATACGATCCATTCTAATCATTCTAATTCATTCGTACGATCCATTCTTATTCATTCATACGATCCATTCTAATTCATTCGCACAATCCATTCTAATTCATTTGTACAATCCATTCTAATTCATTCGTATGATCCATTCTAACTCATTCGGTGGATCCATTCTAATTCATTCGTACGATCCATTCTAATTCATTCCCACGATCCATTCTAATTTATTCGTACGATCCATTCTAATTCATTCGTACGATCTATTCTAATTCATTCGCACGAATGTAACCATTCTAATTCATTCATACGATTCATTCTAATTCATTCATATGAGCTATTCTAATTCATTCGTACGATCCATTCTAATTCATTCGTACGATCCATTGTAATTCATTCATACAATCGATTTAGATTCATTCGCACAAATGTATCCATTATAATGGATCGTACGAATGAATGGATCTTTCGAATGAATTAGAATGGATCGTACGAATGAATTAGAATGGATACATTCGGGCGAATGAATTAGAATGGATCGGACGATTGAATTAGAATGGATCGTACGAATGAATTAGAATGGATCGTACGAATGAATTAGAATGGATCGTACGAATAAATTAGAATCGATACATTCGTCCGAATGAATTAGAATGGATCATACAAATGAGTAAGAATGGATCGTACGAATGAAATAGAATAGATTGTACGAATGAATTAGAATGGATCCTACGAATGAATTAGAATGGATCGTGTGAAAGAATTAGAATGGATTGTATGAATGAATTAGAATGGATCATATGAATGAATTAGAATGGATCGTGCGAATGAATTCGAATGGATCGTACGAATTCATTCTAATTCATTCATACAATCCATTCTAATTCTTTCACACGATCTATTCTAATTCATTCGTAGGATCCATTCTAATTCATTCGTACAATCTATTCTATCGTATGTTCCATTCTAATTCATTCGGACGAATGTATCCATTCTAATTTATTCGTACGATCCATTCTAATTCATTCGTACGATCCATTCTAATTCATTCGTACGATCCATTCTAATTCATTCGTCCGATCCGTTCTAATTCATTCGCACGAATGTATCCATTCTAATTCATTCGTACGGTCCATTCTAATTCATTCGCACAACCCATTCTATTTCATTCATACGATCCATTCTTACTCATTCGTATGATCCATTATGGATACATTCGTGCGAATGAATTAGAATGGATCATACGAATGAGTAAGAATGGATAGTACGAATGAAATAGAATGGATTGTGCGAATGAATTAGAATGGATCGTACGAATGAATTAGAATGGATCGTGTGAAAGAATTAGAATGGATTGTATGAATGAATTAGAATAGATCGTATGAATGAATTAGAATGGATCGTACGAATGAATTAGAGTGGATCGTACGAATGAACTAGAATGGATACATTCGTGCGAATGAATTAGAATGGATCGTACAAATGAATTAGAATGGATCGTACGAATGAATAAGAATGGATCTTACGAATGAATTAGAATTGATCGTACGAATGCACGATCCATGCGAATGAATTAGAATAGATCGTACGAATGAACTAGAATGGATACATTCGTGTGAATGAATTAGAATGGATCGTACGAATGAATTAGAATGGATCGTATGAATGAATTAGAATGGATCGTACGAATGAATTAGAATGGATCGTACGAATGAATTAGAATGGATACATTCGTGCGAATGAATTAGAATGGATACATTCGTGCAAAAGAATTAGAATAGATCGTATGAATGAATTAGAATGGATCCTATGAATGAATTAGAATGGATCGTACGAATGAATTAGAATGGATCGTACGAATGAATTAGAATGGATCATACGAATGAATTAGAATGGATCGTGCTAATGAATTAGAATTGATCGAACGAATGAATTAGAATGGATACATTCGTGCGAATGAATTAGAATGGATCGGACGAATGAATTAGAATGGATCGTACGAATGAGTAAGAATGGATCGTACGAATGAAATAGAATAGATCGTACGAATGAATTAGAACGGATCGTACGAAGGAATTAGAATGGATCGTACGAATGAATTAGAATGGATATATTCGTTCAAATGAATTAGAATGGATCGTATGAATGTATTAGAATGGATCGTATGAGTGAATTAGAATGGATCGTACGAATGAATTAGAATGGATCGTATGAATGAATTAGAATGGATACATTTGTGTGAATGAATTAGAATAGATTTTGTGAATGAATTAGAACTGATCGTATGAATGAATTAGAATAGATACATTCGTGCGAATGAATTAGAATGGATTGTATGAATGAATTAGAATGGATCGTACGAATTAATTAGAATGGATCGTACGAATGAATTAGAATGGATCGTACGAATGAATTAGAATGGATCATGCGAATGAATTAGAATGGATCGTACGAATGAATTAGAATAGATACATTTGTGTGAATGAATTAGAATGGATCGTACGAATGAATTAGAATGGATCGTATGAATGAATTAGAATGGATCGTACGAATGAATTAGAATGGATCGTGCGAATGAATTAGAATGGATCGTACGAATGAATTAGAATGGATTGTACGAATGAACTAGAATGGAAACATTCGTGCGAATGAATTAGAATGGATCGTACGAATGAATTAGAATGGATAGTACGAATGAATTAGAATGGATCTTACGAATGAATTAGAATGGATCGTACGAATGAATTAGAATGGATCGTACGAATGAATTAGAATGGATACATTCGTGCGAATGAATTAGAATGGATCGGACGAATGAATTAGAATGGATCGTACGAATGAATTAGAATGGATCGTACGAATGAATTAGAATAGATAGTACGAATAAATAAGAATGGATACATTCGTCCGAATGAATTATAATGGATCATACGAATGAGTAAGAATGGATCGTACGAATGAAATAGAATAGATTGTACGAATGAATTAGAATGGATCCTATGAATGAATTAGAATGGATCGTGTGAAAGAATTAGAATGGATTGTATGAATGAATTAGAATGGATTGTATGAATGAATTAGAATGGATCGTGCGAATGAATTCGAATGGATCGTACGAATTCATTCTAATTCATTCATACAATCCATTCTAATTCTTTCACACGATCTACTCTAATTCATTCGTAGGATCCATTCTAATTCATTAGTACAATCTATTCTATTTCATTCGTACGATCCATTCTTACTCATTCGTATGATCCATTCTAATTCATTCGGACGAATGTATGTTCGGGGGATGTTTTCGCTGGTCCGTGCGGGCTACCTGCAAGACGAAGAAAAAGCGTGAGAACGGCTGGCTCCCGTAGGAGCGCAGACCCTCCGACGCTCAAGTCAGTCTCAGGTGCACAACGGCGAGCTTTTGTGGACGAAAGTGGTAGGGAAAAGGTTTTCCAACCTGTACTATGGAGCATGGGGGTGAGCATTTATAGCAATCGGCGGCCTACCGTGGCCCGACATGTGGAGATTCTTCCAGAACCTTCTAGACCCCCACGATCCGGCTCGCGTGGGGTCTCTGACAGTCCTTGGTACTCACGCCCTGGCATTCTTTGTCGTCGAGCCTGCCAGGCGGTTTGAGTGGGGGAGAGCTTCTTTCTTGTTGCTGCCAGCTGGCTATTCTGGAATATTCAAGTCTGGGAGGTCTTCGTGCACTGTGGGCGACCTCCGGTGGGGAGCCAAGGTGAGCTCGCCTTCCATTGCTCCGCCCTCTCTTTCACATCTATCAAGAGTCGGACCTCGCGGGAGCGACCTCTTCGATAAACTGGCGAGCTCCTGAGCGAGTTTGATCGAGCTCCTGAGCGAACTTGGGCGAGCTCCTGAGCGAGCTTGATCGAGCTCCTGAGCGAACTTGGGCGAGCTCCTGAGCGAGCTCTTTGCCTAGGCCCCTTCGGCCCAACGCTGAGCTCGCTCCCTGGGCGAGCTCCTGCGCGAGCTTGGGCAAGCTCCTGCGCGAGCTTGGGCGAGCTCCTGCGCGAGCTTGGGCGAGCTCCTGCGCGAGCTTGGGCGAGCCCCTGCGCGAGCTAGGGGCGTTTGTGGTACCGTTATATTTGTATGCATGACAGTCTAACTCCCGCTGCCATTTCCAGCGAACTCCTGCGCGAGCTTGGGCGAGCTCCTGAGCGAGCTTTTAGTCCAAGGCCCCTACAGCCCAATGTGGATCTCGCTCCCTGTCAAGGTGATTTGGTGAGCGCGGAGAGGGGGGGCGAACTCCAAAGCAGATTTCAGCTACCCCCAACATTACCCCCTCTTGAGGGAGCGACCAAGGAGGCTTTGGCGCTTGCTCAGGAGTCTTATTGCACACGACGGTTGAATTGGGAGTTCTAGTCATTTGCGACCTCCACCCGGTAGGCTACGGGCACCAACCGCGGGTGGTCTGCGCCGAGAACTTTGACTGTCAGTATTTCGCAACTGCTGGGCGGGCCGGAGCATCAGCCACGAGCGATCTCCTTCCGGTGCGAGCTTGGGCGCCAGCCGTGGGCGATCTGCGTCGAGAGTTTTGACTCCCAGTATTTCACAAACGCTGGGCGGGCCGGGAGCATCAGCCACGAGCGATCTCCTTCCAGTGTGAGCTTGTCACACGCGGTCAGGGTCTGCTTCGGGCGAGCTTGGGTACCTGCCGTGGGCGGTCTGCACCGAGAGCTTTGACTGCCAGTATTTCACAAACGCTGGGCGGGCCGGGACCGTCAGCCACGAGCGATCTCCTTCCGGCGCGAGCTCATTACGCGCGGTCAGGGTCTGCCTCGGGCGAGCTTGGGCACCTGCCGTGGGCGGTCTGTGCCGAGAGCTTTGACTGCCAGTATTTCACAAACGCTGGGCTGGCCGGGAGCGTCAGCCACGAGCGATCTCCTTCCGGCGCGAGCTCATCGCGCGCGGTCAGGGTCTGCTTCGGGCGAGCTGCGGGCACCTGCCATGGGCGGTCTGCGTCGAGAGCTTTGACTGCCAGTATTTCACAAACGTTGGGCGGGCCGGGAGCAACAGCCACGAGCGATCTCCTTCCGGTGTGAGCTTGTCACACGCGGTCAGGGTCTGCCTCGGGCGAGCTGCGGGCACCTGCCGTGGGCGGTCTGCGCCGAGAGCTTTGACTGCCAGTATTTCACAAACGCTGGGTGGGCTGGGAGCGTCAGCCACGAGCGATCTCCTTCCGATGTGAGCTTGTCACACGCGGTCAGGGTCTGCTTCGGGCGAGCTGCGGGCACCAGCCTTAGGTGATCTTGTGGCTCGGGTATCGCTCCAAATCTCCAACGGTCGCTTTATCTTAAATGCGGTGCGAGGCTCGATGTTGATACAATAAATCTCATCAAGAGATCCCGATCGGCGTGAGACACATGTCTCCTTCTCATTTGTTCCTTTTTCTGCCAATAAAGGACAGCATCGACGCCGGCGCAGCCTTTTTCCACGCGTGGTCCATGTGGCACTGCCTGATTGGAAAAAGGCGAGCTGTCGCTTCAACCGTCAGCGTGTCGCCTCGTTGGGCGCACTCGAGTATTAACTGCGGCCCGATTCACCTGTCTCTCACTTGCCTATAAATAGGGGACGGGGGGTGATTTTCTACCGCTACGTGAAAAACAGCTCTCCCTTCCTTCTTTGCTTTCAGCTCGTAGCTCGCTAGCGCCCTCTTGCTCATGGCTTCCTCTGCCACTGCTGCTGCGTCCTCCCGAGAGGGGCCTCTCAATATTGCCCCTATCTCGGTGCGGGCTCCGGGCTCAGGGGAAGAGGCACCTCCGAAGGAGCCCGCCGTCGTTTTGTTCAATGACATCGGGGGTGCGCCCATCCCCGATAGTCTGCGAACCGCGGTGGGCATTCCCCAAGAGCTCGCCATTCTTCCTCTTCCGAGCTCCGGGAGGCCGCTTTTGGGGACCGTGGTCTCCGTGGGGCAGATATGGTCAGGGCTCCGGCTGCCCCTGAACCATCTGGCCAGCGAGCTCCTGGAACTGGCGGGCTTATGCCCCGCCCAGCTTCCGGGAAACTCGTGGGGGATCCTCTATGGGCTTGCTCGCATCGAGGAAGTCCTAAACGCGAGGATCCCCCTAGCCTACCTCCTGAAGAAGTGGTTCCTCAAACCGGGACCCGTCTTCAACGAGGTAGACTGTGGTCAGTTCTACCTCACGGGCCGCTCCGGCAAGGTGCTTCCGTTCGCCGCCGTCGAGAACAAGGACCGGTACTGGAAAGCCTACCCATTCATGATCGACGGTGAGTGGCGAGGTCCTCGAGCCGGCGTCCCCTCTCTTCCTGGCAGACCGCTGTTAGGATTGATGTGTTCTAAGCTTGTAAAACTTTATGTTTTGGTCTAATAAAGATTGATAGTTATTAATATATGAGATGCATATAGGTGCGTAACATAGTTACGTGTTCTTTTGAGAACAGAGAGCCATGGTTATATGGTAGTCCACTGAGTTGAAGACTGAGTGGATTGGTCCCGTATAACCTAAATAAGTTCGCAGCTATGATCAGGTTGGTCGCCTCATCATGTTAAGCTGTTGGCGATGACAGTTCATGGGATGTCTTCACCATGGTCATCACCAGGCACAGTGTCTGTGGCTGAACGGAACTAACACGGTGTACAGATCAGTGAGCAGACACTGGTACACTAAGCCGTGTTTCTGCTTAGGGTAAAACGGTCCTAAACCCTGAGGAACCACGACTGATGGACTAACCAGTTGCGTGGTGCTTTGGCGCACCAATGTGTGAGGGTCCATATGCAGTGATCCAAAACCACGGTGTACTGGGTTACCCGGCTGGCGTTGCATTAGCGTGTCACTCCTGCAGGCCATCCACACCCCTGATGGGAGGTGCGTTCCTTGGTGTGACTTACACTGTACCAAACCCAGGCCTGGTGGTCATCAGTTTGACTGTTGACCGGGTTCGATTACTCGACGGGGTAATCAGAGGTACGATGTATAGGTCAACCTGGAAGGAACCAAGTCATATGATCATTCGAGTCTGACGGTAGTCTTCACCGCTCGAAGTGAATCATGGCATCAAGTGGAGGGACAGCGGGTTTACCACTACTGAGCGGAGAGCAGGGGTATGATGGAGAACATAGTAAGTCTGGGTGAATTGGAGTGCAGCCTGCGTCGCACTCTGGGTGGCTACGCAGGTTAACTCGAGCTCAGAGGATCGATGGTACACTCGGGTAGTGTGTCGATCGAGCTTGAGTTGGAAGCCATGAACCCCGGTCCCTGATGGTTCCACCTTATCAACATTATGTACGGTTCTTGAACCGTCTCCTCGGAACACCATAAGCAGGAGGAAGAAAGAAGTATACGCTCCGTGTGTGCTTGGCACTAGAGCACGGTAGATGCGTAACTACATACGAGTACTAAGGGTTGTGCCCGGGATTAGTACAGAGTCGTATGTAGTAATCCCTAGCCATAAGTGAACTTCGCTGCATAGGTGCGATGCACCGGGGTATGTTGCGAGTTGACTAGTTGACTATGCTAGAGGCACCCTCCGGTGGCCTCAGTTAATAGTAAGTAACTAGTAGATATCACTTAAGTAATGGCCGTTAGGTATCGCACGCTAGAAATGGTCAAAATGAGGCGTCGGGGCGTTTTGGTAAAAACCTCACTCTGCCGGACCTCACTGTTGGCCGACCCTAGTGGTGGGACACCTCACTAGGGCCGGCCCTATGATGTAGGGATAAGAATCCCTCATCTATAGGGCCGGCCATATGGATAGGGATGGGGCGATAAATCGGTTAAAATCGAGCCCTAAAAAGTGGGAAAACGGATAAATACGCGGAGAGATAAAAGGGAGATAATGGAGAGATAATGAGAGGGGGTTAATATCCCCTTGGATCCTTATCCAAGGGGTGTTGGCCGGCCCTATAAAGGCACCTATGGGCGCCGGCCCCATGCACAAGAGAAACCGAACCCCCCTCTCTCTCATCTCTCGAGTTCTCTCCCGTTTCATCTCCCGTTTCCCGCTTGCTACTTCGTCTTCCTCGCGTGGAGTTCTGAAGAAGGAGAAGGGTCGTTCTTCGGAGGCACTCAGAGATCCGAGAGCGACGTTCCGTGCATCGTGTGAGATCGGGTGAACAAGAAGGCAACATCTCCATTCGTACCGTCGGCATCTTCGCGAACGATCTTCCGTCTCCATCGACAAAGAAGACAATCCTCCGCGGTTAAAAGATCCGTACGAAAGGTATGTGTAATCTAACATGTAGATCTAGCGAGCATTATGATTTGCATCCATGCTAGTTAATCATTACGCTAGATTGCCGTTAGGGGTTTTCGATTCTCGTGCATACACATGCACACATATGTAGATTAGTTTCTGTGAAAAATTAAATCGTGTAACGTGCACCATGAACGGTCTTTCGACCGCCAAATCGTTTCCGCTGCGAGCCTCTGACCCGGATTAACTTCCAACAATTGGTATCAGAGCCGCATTAGTGGTGTGCGTTTCACGTTTTTTCATGAAACTAACATGTGTGCGCATGATGAATGCGTGAGATCATCGGGGTTCATACGCTTAGATCATGCATATATATAGATTGTGCTTGTTCTATTAATCATTCTTGCAGGGCGCCGCTATAAAAAATCTAGATCTATGCTTTGTGCTTGCTACCGGGGGTCGGACCCCGAGTTAGCAATTGTCTGGATTTGCTTTCTGTGTGTGGATATGTAATTGAGCCATAGATTGGGCGAGCGATGGGGTTTGTCCATCCTCGGTTTCCCATGGCCTTTTTCTAGGTGTGTTTTCTTTTCTTTCTAGGAAATTGTGTACGACCGAGCACTTGCTCGTAGCGTACTAGACTTTTTCAGTTACAGATCGAGAAGAAAGACGTGCCAAAGAAATCCACCATCGGGAGCGGAAGCGGAACCCTAGAGGATGAAGACGATCCGGCAAAGTGTTCGCAAGCGCGACGGAGGAGCCGGACCGAGGAACCTTGCGAAGAAAGCTAGAGGCCTGCGCTGTGCTAATTAGGTTCAGGGGTCGGACCCTGAACTTAATTCAGTTTTTATGGTTGCTTTCTTTAATTAGTTCTTTATGCTTCATATCGAACCCCGATGAGATAATATGATTATCAGTTTTCAGAGGGATGCCTTTCCCCTCCGGTCCAAGCGACTGTTTGAGGTTAGGATCCCGCTAGATGACGCCTATTATTTAGTTGACTTTTGATGTTAGTGGGATCCCATCACATATGGTTATGCCACCATTAGGAGAGCACCCGACTAGTCGGGTGTGCCTATTTGGCCAGCATCGAAATCAAAGATGAGATGGAGATCCATTGAACATCAATTGTCAAATCTATAAGCGAGGCGCCATGACTAGTGGGAGTCCTTTCCAGTGAGTCTGACTCTAGGATTATCTCCAGAGCATTAGCGTGATAACCAATTTTGCAAAGCATCGATACTCTTGGAATATGTAATGTGACCCTTGAATGGAGAAATCCACTTGAGGCAGGGACTATGATATTCCGAGAGTGATTAATGCTAGGCAAAAGGTTTGAACGCTAGTGGGAGCATGGTGTGACCAGGGTCTAGTATTTAGGAGGTCGCTACCTTTGCATTTGCATAAATTCATACTCGCAAAATAACCCTCAGAATTATAAGGGATGCAAGAGAGGACTTTTAAAAGATCCTCTGGCCTCCACGGCCAGTCATTTTGTGTTTGGGTGGGGATGCATAACTTCACACCCCCTAGGGTGGGAGCTGTGTGTTTCCATGCCAAATTACTTAATGACCTCCCTGTGGATATGGCGATTACGGGGCCAGGAGAGAAGGGCTTTTCATCCCACCCTAGTGGGGGCCGCATGAACTCCCGTGCCGTAATTGCTTAGGCTCGTGGGTAAGCATCCTAAGTACACGTGAGGTATTCGTTGCGAAGACAACGGTGATCACGTGGTACTGGCCGAAAGATAACCATGGTCCATCACAGCCCTTAGTTGGCAGATTTGGATAGGGTCAAGGAAAAGGCCCATGTGAGCGGATTGACGCTGTATGATGCCCCCTAGGGCAGGTACAGTCGATTCCGAGATCTTACATACATGGTTAATTGATCCATGGTAATGACTTCGCTTGAGGGTAGCGTCGACATATGGATATAATTAGCTTGTTTTAAAAATCCATAAAATAAGTTTTTAATGCATACTCATTATTCAATCTTTATTTTCAGATGACTAAGTTAGACCCCCTGTCCGCTATCCTAAATGACCACAAACTTACCGGTCCCAACTATGAGGACTGGAAGCGCAACCTGTACCTGGTCCTAAGGATTGGTAAACATATGACAGCCCTTAATGACCCTGAGCCAGATTTGCCAGGACCCAATGCCACAGAGGCACTGTTAAAGGCATTCACTGACTGGAAGGAATCCAATGAGATATGTAAATGCTATATTATAGCATCCTTGCAGACAACTCTGCAGAAGCAAGTCGAGGAGATGCCCGACGCTTCTGATATGATGTTGTATTTGAAGGAGATGTTTGAAGGTCACAATCGCGTTACGCGATACCTTACCATCAAGAAACTCGTCGGCACTAAGATGTCCAATGGGACGCTGGTTCGGGAACACATGATGAAAATGTTTGGGTTCCAGAACGAACTAGCTACCATGGACATTGTGCTAGAAGGCGAGGTGATGACAGACATCTTCCTCTCGTCACTGTCTGGAGCCTTTGAAGGCTTTGTCACCAACTTTAATTTGAACAAGTTGGCTATGACAAATGCAGAGCTTCTGGGAGCTCTCCAGGCAGCTGAGGATGGCTTCAAGCAGAAGGGCGAAGCACTTCACGTGCAACGCAGATCCTTCAAGAAGCCTGGTAAACCTCAGGGCAAGAGACATAAAAGGAAACCTAAGTCACTGCCTGTGCAGGACTCTGCTGGAGCCTCTGGGTCTGGAGAATCAAAGAAACCGGGCACGAAGTGCTTCCGGTGTGGCCAGAAGGGTCATTGGAAGAAGGACTGCAAGAAGCCTCAGAATGCTGGTGAAGGTAATCTACAACTCTTAGTTGTTGAATCATTTCTTTCAAGTAATAGTACTTTTGCTAGTTGGATTGTGGATTCTGGATCCACTAACCATGCCTGTAACTCTCTTCAGGGGTTTCAGGAAAGCAGAAGATTGCTTGATGGAGAAGTGACCCTGAGCATGGGAACTGAGGCCGTGGCTGCTGCTGAAGCTATTGGAGATGTTAATCTTAGTTTTTCGAATAATAAGACTTTGACACTTAGAGATGTCTTTTATGTACCGTCCTTGCGACGTAACTTAATTTCTGTTTCTTCTTTAGTTAATGAAGGTTATTCAGTTTATTTTGATGCTTCTGGTGTGTCGTTTAAACTGAATGGAACTTTTATAATAAGAGGAATGGTTCAGAATCATCTCTATGTTGTAAGTCCTAAATTTGAAAAAGATAACATAATAACTTCAGCATTTAATGTTAATTCATCTAAGCGTAAGAATCCATCGGAAAATTTAACCCACCTGTGGCACTTACGACTTGGGCATATTGCCTTAGATAGGATCCATAGAATGGTGAAGGCCGGGCTTCTGGAAACAGATCCTACGGAGATCCTTCCCACCTGTGAATCCTGCCTGGAAGGCAAGATGACCAAGAGGTCCTTTAAAGGCAAAGGAGTAAGAGCCACTGAGGTATTAGAGTTAATCCATTCGGATGTATGTGGACCCATGAACGTCAAGGCGATAGGAGGCCATGAGTATTTCATCACATTCATTGATGATTACTCAAGATATGGTTACATTTACCTGATGCATCGGAAGTCGGAATCCTTTGACATGTTCAAAGAGTTCAGGGCTGAAGTAGAAAAGCAGACAGGTAAATATATAAAAACCCTTCGATCTGATCGAGGAGGTGAATACCTATCTGACGAGTTCCTAGGGTATATGGTGGAGCATGGGATAAAAACCCAGTTAACTGCTCCAGGTACCCCACAACAGAATGGAGTTTCCGAGAGAAGGAATCGAACCTTGTTGGACATGGTTCGTAGCATGATGAGTTACGCCAGTTTACCAATGACCTTTTGGGGATATGCCCTACAAACAGCAGTTTATATTCTGAATCACGTTCCGTCTAAGTCAGTGCCTCTGACCCCTAGAGAACTGTGGTCAAAGCGAAAGCCATTGATACAGCATTTCAGAATATGGGGATGCCCTGCACATGTGCGAAGGGATAAGAGGGAAAAGATGGAAACTAAAACCAGAGTATGCTTATTTGTAGGGTATTCCAAGGAGACCAAAGGTGGTCTATTTTATGATCCTGAGGAAAAGAAAGTGATCGTTTCTACGAACGCCTATTTCCTAGAACAGGATTATATTGTGGACCACAAACCTACTAGTAAGGTAGTTCTGGATGAACTGCTGGGTATTAGCTCAGATAGCGCATCCAAAAGCATAGTGGGAACTGACATTACAGATAATAATATACCAGATACTGTAGAACCTGTTAATCCTGTAACACCACCACTACCTCGTCGCAGTGGGAGAAACATCAGAGCTCCTGACAGATACTATGGAGAAACCTTATTGGTTGATCCAGAGTGTCAGGAGGATGACCCACTGAGCTACGATGAGGCAGTGGGAGCTTCTGACAGCTCTGACTGGCAAAAGGCTATGGAGGTAGAAATTGAATCAATGTCCCATAACGCAGTCTGGACTCTTGTTACACCATCATCCAATATTAAACCTATTGGGTGTAAGTGGGTGTATAAGAAGAAGAGAGGATCCGATGGTACAATAGAGACTTATAAAGCTAGATTAGTTGCCAAGGGTTACACCCAGAGAGAAGGGATCGACTTTGACGAAACCTTCTCGCCGGTAGCTATGATAAAGTCTATTCGGATCCTCCTATCCATTGCAGCCCATTATGACTGGGAGATCTGGCAAATGGATGTCAAGACAGCATTCCTTAATGGAAATTTGGAAGAAGACATTTATATGATTCAGCCACCAGGCTTTGAGTCAGAGGGTCAGGAACATCTAGTTTGCAAGTTGCAGAAGTCCATTTATGGACTAAAGCAAGCATCTAGAAGTTGGAACATCCGTTTTGATCAGGCAATCCAGTCATATGGATTTACTCAAAACGAGGATGAACCATGTGTATACAAGAGGACTGATAAGACCACAGTAGTATATTTGATACTTTACGTAGACGATATTCTGCTCATTGGAAATGATGTAGGAACATTGTCAACGGTAAAGGTCTGGTTGTCAACACAGTTCGATATGAAAGACCTAGGTGAAGCGAGTTATGTTTTGGGGATCAAGGTAACACGTGATCGCCAGAACAGGATTCTATCGCTGTCACAGGCTGCGTATATAGATAAGGTTATGGCTAGATTTGACATGCAAAACTCCAAGAAGGGTTTTGTGCCATTTAGACATGGCATAAAACTGTCTAAGGATCAATGTCCTAAGACACCTGAGGAGAGAGCAGAAATGCAGAAGATACCTTATGCCTCGGCATTGGGTAGTCTAATGTATGCTATGCATTGTACAAGGCCAGATATCTGTTTCGCAGTAGGCATGATGGGTCGGTTTCAGTCGAATCCGGGTCCAGATCACTGGACAGCTGTGAAGTGTATACTCAAGTACCTTCGTAGAACAAGGGACTATGAGTTGGTTTACACTGGACAAGAACTGACGCCGATTGGATATACAGATTCTGACTTTATGTCAGATTTGGAATCCAGGAAGTCGACATCAGGTTTTGTGTTTATGCTAGGAGGAGGAGCGGTTAGTTGGCAGAGTGTGAAGCAGAAATGCATCGCAGACTCTACCACAGAGGCTGAGTACGTTGCAGCGTGCGAGGCAGCCAAAGAGGCGGTATGGCTCAAGAAATTCCTTACGGATTTGGGGTGCGTACCAGAGGCCCAGTTACCTATTGTGCTTTACTGCGACAATAGTGGGGCGGTAGCACAAGCAAAGGAGCCAAGACATCACCAAAAGGGGAAGCACATCGAGCGCAAGTTCCACTTGATTCGGCAGTTTCAAAAGCAAGGGCGAGTAGCGGTGACACAGATTGCATCTACAGATAATATTGCTGATCCTTTCACAAAGGCAATACCTACCAAGGCATTCGAGCGACATGTGGACGCGATGGGAGTCAAAACCGTTTTGCTTCGCTAGACCAAGTGGGAGATTGTTAGGATTGATGTGTTCTAAGCTTGTAAAACTTTATGTTTTGGTCTAATAAAGATTGATAGTTATTAATATATGAGATGCATATAGGTGCGTAACATAGTTACGTGTTCTTTTGAGAACAGAGAGCCATGGTTATATGGTAGTCCACTGAGTTGAAGACTGAGTGGATTGGTCCCGTATAACCTAAATAAGTTCGCAGCTATGATCAGGTTGGTCGCCTCATCATGTTAAGCTGTTGGCGATGACAGTTCATGGGATGTCTTCACCATGGTCATCACCAGGCACAGTGTCTGTGGCTGAACGGAACTAACACGGTGTACAGATCAGTGAGCAGACACTGGTACACTAAGCCGTGTTTCTGCTTAGGGTAAAACGGTCCTAAACCCTGAGGAACCACGACTGATGGACTAACCAGTTGCGTGGTGCTTTGGCGCACCAATGTGTGAGGGTCCATATGCAGTGATCCAAAACCACGGTGTACTGGGTTACCCGGCTGGCGTTGCATTAGCGTGTCACTCCTGCAGGCCATCCACACCCCTGATGGGAGGTGCGTTCCTTGGTGTGACTTACACTGTACCAAACCCAGGCCTGGTGGTCATCAGTTTGACTGTTGACCGGGTTCGATTACTCGACGGGGTAATCAGAGGTACGATGTATAGGTCAACCTGGAAGGAACCAAGTCATATGATCATTCGAGTCTGACGGTAGTCTTCACCGCTCGAAGTGAATCATGGCATCAAGTGGAGGGACAGCGGATTTACCACTACTGAGCGGAGAGCAGGGGTATGATGGAGAACATAGTAAGTCTGGGTGAATTGGAGTGCAGCCTGCGTCGCACTCTGGGTGGCTACGCAGGTTAACTCGAGCTCAGAGGATCGATGGTACACTCGGGTAGTGTGTCGATCGAGCTTGAGTTGGAAGCCATGAACCCCGGTCCCTGATGGTTCCACCTTATCAACATTATGTACGGTTCTTGAACCGTCTCCTCGGAACACCATAAGCAGGAGGAAGAAAGAAGTATACGCTCCGTGTGTGCTTGGCACTAGAGCACGGTAGATGCGTAACTACATACGAGTACTAAGGGTTGTGCCCGGGATTAGTACAGAGTCGTATGTAGTAATCCCTAGCCATAAGTGAACTTCGCTGCATAGGTGCGATGCACCGGGGTATGTTGCGAGTTGACTAGTTGACTATGCTAGAGGCACCCTCCGGTGGCCTCAGTTAATAGTAAGTAACTAGTAGATATCACTTAAGTAATGGCCGTTAGGTATCGCACGCTAGAAATGGTCAAAATGAGGCGTCGGGGCGTTTTGGTAAAAACCTCACTCTGCCGGACCTCACTGTTGGCCGACCCTAGTGGTGGGACACCTCACTAGGGCCGGCCCTATGATGTAGGGATAAGAATCCCTCATCTATAGGGCCGGCCATATGGATAGGGATGGGGCGATAAATCGGTTAAAATCGAGCCCTAAAAAGTGGGAAAACGGATAAATACGCGGAGAGATAAAAGGGAGATAATGGAGAGATAATGAGAGGGGGTTAATATCCCCTTGGATCCTTATCCAAGGGGTGTTGGCCGGCCCTATAAAGGCACCTATGGGCGCCGGCCCCATGCACAAGAGAAACCGAACCCCCCTCTCTCTCATCTCTCGAGTTCTCTCCCGTTTCATCTCCCGTTTCCCGCTTGCTACTTCGTCTTCCTCGCGTGGAGTTCTGAAGAAGGAGAAGGGTCGTTCTTCGGAGGCACTCAGAGATCCGAGAGCGACGTTCCGTGCATCGTGTGAGATCGGGTGAACAAGAAGGCAACATCTCCATTCGTACCGTCGGCATCTTCGCGAACGATCTTCCGTCTCCATCGACAAAGAAGACAATCCTCCGCGGTTAAAAGATCCGTACGAAAGGTATGTGTAATCTAACATGTAGATCTAGCGAGCATTATGATTTGCATCCATGCTAGTTAATCATTACGCTAGATTGCCGTTAGGGGTTTTCGATTCTCGTGCATACACATGCACACATATGTAGATTAGTTTCTGTGAAAAATTAAATCGTGTAACGTGCACCATGAACGGTCTTTCGACCGCCAAATCGTTTCCGCTGCGAGCCTCTGACCCGGATTAACTTCCAACAACCGCCTCTCCCTGTCTTCAAAGAGATCGCAGAATACCGGGCAAAGGGGAAGAAATGCATCACCGCAGCCCACGAGAGATCGCTCGACGAGGCAATTCTGGACTTCCTTGGGGGTCGAACCCTCGAGAAGGTCCTCCCGCTGGACTTTTCCTTCCTCTGGAAGGATCTCCGGACTGGAACCATCACCACCCGGCAGAAGGTGATGCGGAAGAAGGTCGTGGTCTCTCGGCGTGCTGCCACGACCTCCATGGCGGCTCCCGCGACCTCCGCTGTAGGGACCTCGGCGAAGAAGGGGAAGAAGCGGGCTTCCCCCATTCAGGTCGCCGATAAGGACACCCTCGAGATGCTCCACGAGGAGGATGTCGCGCCACCGCCGCCACTAGCCCGCGAAGCAGCCCCAGGTCAGGCGACCACCCTTTCTATCATTTCTCCGAGGGCCCCAGTCCCGAAGCCTCGGCGATGTCGCATTTCCTTCGTCGAGCCCGAGGATCCGCGCGTCGAGCTTCTTCTCAGCATGGCGGAAGTGGAGTCCCCAATGGCTGAAGTGCTGATGCACGGATTCCCAGGTGACCTGACTAAAACTTTGTTTGTTGCGGTGATGAATCCAGAGGAGGGCGCCTCGCAGAAGAAGGCGAGAAAGAAGAAGACCCCTTCAGCCCGCCCATCGGGAGAGGACAACGCTGTTCGGGAGGCTCGCGAAGCCTTCCAACAGGTCCTCGAGGAGCAGAGGAAGGCCGCCCTCGCGGAGGCGGGCTTGCGATCAGCCGATGATCTCAGCACGACCTCCAGCTCCGACGACGAGGAGCGGGCTTCGGGAGATGAGCCCGCGACTGCAACTGCGGGGCCTCTCCCGCCCTTCGAGGGAGATGCGCCCGCGCCCGCTGCTGCCAGCGCGCCCGTGCCCGCGCCCGAGCCCACACGTACTGCCCCCAGCGCGCCTGAGCCCGAGCCCGCGCCTACTGCCCCCAGCGCGCCTGCGCTCGAGCCCGCGCCTACTGCCCCCAGTGCGTCTGCGCCCTCTGCTGCCAGCACGCCCGCGCCCGTGCCCGCTGATTCCAGTGCGCCCGCGCCCACACCCGCGCCTATGGCTCCCAGCGCGCCCGTACCCGAGCCCGCGCCGGTCGCTTCCAGTGCGCCCGCGCCCGCACCCGCGCCTGCACATGCTGCTGCCAGTGCGCTTGCGCCCTCTGCTGCCAGTGCGCCCTATGCTCTCGAGGCTCCTATCCTCCCGGAGCTGGACGGGTTGGTCTACTAGTCTCCGGACCTGGGGGCCATCCTGGACGACCTTCTGAGCTCCAGTTCGGAAGCCTCGGAGCCAGACTTGCTCGGGCAAGGGGGAGCCGTCGTGCCTCCCCTTACCAAGGAAGGGGGTGCCGACGCTCAAGGGGGCGAGCCCGCCGCTACTGCCGTCGATGCGCCTTCCCCGGCTGCCCCAACCGAGGTGAGCCAGGCGGACTCCTCCTCAGGCGACCCCGAGCGTGCCCCCTACTTCACACGGGAAATCCTGGGGCGCAACATTTTTGCCCGGACTCCCTACATCGCCCTCATCAACTGGCTCCTCGAGGTAAGATTACCTTCACATTTCTCCGCCTTAAATCCTTCCTAAGACTTTCTCTAACTGTTTCACCTTGGCGTAGGTGGAGCGAGTCAGCCGGGCCCTCGCCGATGAGGTCGCCGGCGTTGCGGGGGACACGGTTGCTCTCTACGATGACACTCTCCATAGCTCGGAGAGGAGAGTAGACGAGCACATCCACCAGCTTCACCAGGCGGACCGATCCGGCGAGCTCCGAGCTGAGGTGGACCGACTGCGCCAGCAGGCCGCCTCTGTTGATACAGAGGTTGCCCAACTGCGCCAACGGGCTGTCACTCTCACCACGGGGCTTGCCTCGGTCAAGGACGCTCGTGCTCGCGCCCTTGCTGACCTACAAGAGGTGACCAAAGCCAAAGAGGCCGCCCAGAAAGAGATCCTTGAGCTCCGCAGCCAGGTGGCGGCCTCCCGGGACGAGATCGCGGTGCTGAAGGAGGCCCATCTCCGCGACCTAAACTCCCAGCGAGAGCGCCTCCAATTGCAGCTGGGCGAGCTCCTCCAGAAGGGCGCGCTGGACGCCATCGAGAAATACAAGACCGAAAGGTCGAAGAAGAGGAAGCGTGGCGACGACGAGGGCGCTGGTGCGGGCCCAGCCTAGGCTATATCTTTGTAACCCTGTTGTAATCTTTACGATAAATACGATGAATAGAATATTTCTGAGCTCGCCTTTGTGTACTCTTCTGTGTTTCTTTTCTTTCTGCGAGTCCGCTCATGAGTCCGCTTTAGGAGTTTCGCAGCGATCTCGAGAGTGATACCCCGGGCGAGGCAACTAATTTGATTCAACCATTTTATTTTAAAATACATGCAAACGAAAAACTCGGCATGCTCGCTAAACCTCAATATAGTCCCTGAGCCCAGAAAAACGATAAGCGAACCAAAAGACTAAAAACTTCCCTACACTCAGAGACTTAAATCATTTTTATTTTTGAAAGAAACTAATAAGTGCTAGCTGCCCCCTGCCAAGTTAATTTCCCTCGATGATCCTGTTTAGCGGACTTGCCCTTTGAGGGGTATGCTCACGCCAGGATGCTTCCGTTCATGGCAGGTGAACGCGAAGGATCCCGGTTAGGTTTAGAGTCCACTAGGCAGCGGACTTCCCCGGGAATCTCAAGGTTGCCCACTGGCTGCCTCTGAGGATCCCGGTCTTGCTTTAAGTCCGCACAACGGCGGACTGCCCCGGGAATCTCAAGGTCGCCCACTGGCTGCCTCTGAGGATCCCGGTCTTGCTTTAAGTCCGCGCAATGGCGGACTGCCCCGGGAAGCTCAAGGTCGCCCACTGGCTGCCTCTGAGGGTCCCGGTCTTGCTTTAAGTCCGCACAACGGCGGACTGCCCCGGGAATCTCAAGGTCGCCCACTGGCTACCTCTGAGGATCCCGGTCTTGTTTTAAGTCCGCACAATGGCGGACTGCCTCGGGAATCTCAAGGTCGCCCACTGGCTGCCTCTGAGGATCCCGATCTTGTTTTAAGTCCGCACAACGGTGGACTGCACATTATAGATCATGCGGGCTCTTGCTGCGCCGAGCGTCCTAGTTAAATTCTTTGTTGAAACCCCCATCGCTCATTCATAACTTTTTCAGGAGTTGATTTACAAAATCCCTTGGTCTTATGCATAAAACTTGCGAAGGTGAAAAGCGTTCCAAGGTCGCTCTAACAGGTCGCCTCCAGCGGTCATCAACCGGTAAGCCCCCGAGCTTCCTGCTTCGTGTACTATGTCGGGGCCTTCCCAGTTCGCCGCGAGCTTTCCTGCATTAGGCTCTTGCGTGTTTACGAACACTTTTCTCATCACCAGATCGCCAGCCTTGAATGCCCGGTGACGGACTCTTTTGTCATAGGCGCGCTTCATTTCCTGTCTATATCCGGCGAGGTGTAGATTGGCGCGCTCTCGTCTTTCCTCGAGCTGATCGAGGGAGTCGGCGAGCAGTTTGTCGTTGTCGACCTCCTCCGACGCAAGCGTTCTTTCAGTGGGCAGCTTGGCTTCGATGGGTAGCACGGCTTCGCAACCAAAAGTGAGACTGAAAGGGGACTCGTTAGCAATTGTCTGAGGATTTGGAGATAAACCGATTGAGCGCGGTGATTCGCCCGCTCAATCTCTGGACTTCCTGCCGGGTTCTTGGTGCGGGCATTTCGACAAGTGCTCGGATTTGCCCAGGGTCGGCCTCGATCCCCCTGTGGGTGACCAGGTACCCTAGGAATTTTCCAGAAGTCACTCCGAATGCGCACTTCGCCGGGTTTAGCCTCATTTGGTATTTCCTCAACACCTCGAAGGTTTCGCGGAGGTCGGCGACATGCCCCTCTCGTTCTCGACTTTTCACCAGGAGGTCGTCCACATAAACTTCAACATTTCTACCGATCTGACCCTTAAACATCTGAGTGACTAACCTTTGGTAGGTCGCTCTAGCGTTCTTAAGTCCAAAAGGCATCACGCGATAGCAGAATAGCATCTGGTAGCCCGCCCCAGAATAGAAAGCGGTCTTCTCTTGATCGTCGACGTGTAGAGGTATCTGGTTATACCCTGAATATCCATCCATGAAGGACAGGGCCTGCAACCCGACAGCTGCGTCGACCAGTGCGCCTATTCGTGGAAGTGGAGAACCATCCTTCGGGCATGCCTTATTGAGGTCGGAGAAGTCAATGCACACTCTCACTGCCCCGCTCTTCTTGGGGACCGCCACAATATTGGAGATCCACTCAGGGAAGTGCGCCTCGCGTATAAAGCTAGCCCGCTCTAGCTTGTCTATCTCCGCCGCCACTGCGATGGACTTCGCAGCCGGTATGTGCCGAGCTTTTTGCTTGACCGGTAGGAATTCTTTCATGGTGTGCAGACGATGACAGGCGACCTCCGGGTCAATCCCAGGCATGTCCGCGAAGCTCCAGGCGAATACGTCGCGGTATTCCCTGAGTATATCGGTTAGGGCCAGGACCTCGCCCCTGGTTAGCGAGGTCCCGAGACTAACAATCCTCGGTCCGTCCTCGCTACCGATGTTGACTTCTTGTAGCAGCTCGGCAATGGGAAAACTCCCTCCCCGGGATCCTGGTGGGCGACCTTTCTCCTCGAGCTCCATATCCGCACCGCTCCCACCCGAGGGTGAAGTAGGGGATTTAAGCGAGGAGACCTCTCTCGGGCTTTGAGGGAGCCCGCTCGAGGTGGGCGTTAATTGCTAGGAGGGCACGGGCCTTTTGGCCTCGGCGACCTCAACGTCTGCGAGGTGAAAGACGTCCTGTTCGCACCTGGTAGCGGCGACCTGATCTCCTCGAATTACCACGACCCCTCCGTTTGTGGGAAACTTGAGGGCCTGGTTATTAGGTGAGGACACTGCTTTCATCTGCCTCAGCCAAGGTCACCCTAGGATGGCATTGAAAGCGGACTGTCCATCTACCACCGCGAAGCGGACTTGACGCACCTCCGGGCCCGCCGTTATGGTGAGGGTTATCTCCTCTACCACCTTAGCAACCTCGCCGGTGAAACCGGTGAGCGAGCCCGTTGAGGGAGACAAATCAATTTGTCTCAACCCCATTCGCTGGAAGGCCGACAAGAACAGGATGTCTATGGCACTTCCTAGGTCAACCAGGACCCGCCTTACTTTGATGTTCGCCATCATAAGGCGTATGACAAGGGGATCATTGTGGGGGGTAACCACCCCGGCCATGTCCTCCTCCGAGAACCAGATAAAGTCTCGGGCTTCTACCCTTGGTGTTTGGTGCAGTACAGGAGTTAGAGAAATGGAGAATACCTTCTGAGCCCGCTCCATCTCTCTAACTTACCGCCGAACCTCGTTGCTGGATCTTGGGCCGTTCAGGCGCCCACTGATGGTGTGACAGACCGCCGGCCCTCCCAGGGGCGGTGGAGGCAGGGCGGGCTCAGCGGGCCCCGGGCGATCTCCCTCCCGAGGAGCCCGTGCCGGTATCACCTCGAACCTCCTTGGAGGCGAAATAAACTGATTCAAATGGCCCTGGGTGACCAAGTCCTCGAGGTAGTTCTTGAGAGCCCGGCATCTGTTGGTGTGATGCCCGGGGCTGTGATGAAAAGCGCACCGCCGTGAATTGTCAGTTGAGCCGGGCTCCCCGACCTGCAGGGGGGATACTGAAAGAAAGGTTCGTTCCGAATCTGGTGAAAGATTTGCCCTAGCGAGTGGGTTAACACGATGAAATCCCGCTCCCCGGGTCCCGGAGGCAGGCGCCAGTTCGTCGGCCTTCCAGTGACCACCTGGGGGGCTTCAGCGGGCTGTACGACAGGAGCTGCGGGTGGTCCGGGCAAAGGTGCCACCTGTGGCACCTCCCGCCTCTCCACGGCCTTAACGACGAGAGGTCGCAGAGCCGGAGGAGGTCACTGCTCGACTGCCTTTCCCTTCCGATCTAACACCGCATCTTCGAGCTTGATGTGCTACTGGACAAGGGCGAATAACTCGACGATCGTGCGGGGATCCTTGATTACCAGGGCATTATGAAGCTTGCTTCCCTCGGGGAGGGCGTTCCGGAACGTGCTCACCGTCGTGCGATCTTGGCCGACAGTGTTCTCCAGAGCGAGGTAGGCGCTTCGGAAGCGCGTCGCGAAGCTTCGAAGAGTTTCGCGGGCTCCCATGGATAAAGTGAAGAGGGACTCGATCCTCTTAGGGGGCTGTCTGTTGCACCGGTACTGCTCCAGAAACAACCTGGAGAGAGTTGGGAAGTCTGGAATGGTGCCCGACGGCAATTTGTGGAGCCAATTTAACGCCGAGCCCGTCAAGCTGCTCGGGAAAGCCCGGCACAAAACATGATCTTGGTCCCGGAAGAATAACAGCTTCCGGTAAGCCAAAAGGTGGTCGACTGGATCTTGCGACCCATCGAACAGTACAAACTTAGGCGGGGTCCAATGGTGAGGGAAACCTCCTTGGTGCACCTCGCTCGTGAAGGGCGAGCTACCCCCGTGGGCGGCGAGGTCCTCCAGCAGGTCTACCGTCGCGTTAGGTCGCTGCCAGTGCCCGGGGAAAACTCCCAGAGGCTGCTGCGCAGGTCCTAGGTGGCCGTGCACGCTCCCTCGAGGGAGGTTCGGATCTGCCCCACGGCGACCCTCGGGGGCTATCGCTCGGCGGCCTCCTCGCTGTTCGCCTGTGGATTCCTTCATCGTGGCGGTTGGTCTGTGGGAAGCCGTTGCCTCTCGAGCTTCGAAAGGTATAGCCACCGCGGGGTTTCCTATGTCGTTGATGACGCGGGTCACGATCCCACTCTAGAGACCTCACCTTCGACTCGTTAGAGTCGGCGCTCCGGATACGGCGGTGAGGGATGGTCGCCCGCGAGGTCGCCTGGTTGCTAGACCGTTGGGTTACTAGCTTCAGCAGCCTCGTAAGTGGGGTTTCTAGCACCCCGCGCACGGTCGCTCTCTCGACTGGGGGTTCCGGACGGGAAACCTGCCGTGCCAGAACGGTCGTGGGCAGATGCGATGTTGAAGCTGGTGGTCGCACCGGAGACACCGTCTTCGCCGGCATGGACCGTCGGTTGGCCGCCGGAGCCTGACGCAATCGCGTCAGTTCCTCCATCATGGCCCGCTGGGTGGCTAACATCTCCAAGAAGAGCTGGTCACTGAGCGGGACCTGGGGCCGAGGGGTCTCAACAGGAGGTTCGCTGCGCGCAGATCTCGCACGGGTCCTTGGTCGCCTGCGTCCCCTTGTCGCCGAAGCCATCTTTGGGGTTACGAGAGCCGACGACGTTCAACCGCGTGGTCGGGAGCGTTCTCGCAGGAACCAGTCGAAGATCCCACAGACGGCGCCAAATGTTCGGGGGATGTTTTCGCTGGTCCGTGCGGGCTACCTGCAAGACGAAGAAAAAGCGTGAGAACGGCTGGCTCCCGTAGGAGCGCAGACCCTCCGACGCTCAAGTCAGTCTCAGGTGCACAACGGCGAGCTTTTGTGGACGAAAGTGGTAGGGAAAAGGTTTTCCAACCTGTACTATGGAGCCTGGGGGTGAGCATTTATAGCAATCGGCGGCCTACCGTGGCCCGACACGTGGAGATTCTTCCAGAACCTTCTAGACCCCCACGATCCGGCTCGCGTGGGTCTCTGACAGTCCTTGGTACTCACGCCCTGACATTCTTTGTCGTCGAGCCTGCCAGGCGGTTTGAGTGGGGGAGAGCATCTTTCTTGTTGCTGCCAGCTGGCTATTCTGGAATATTCAAGTCTGGGAGGTCTTCGTGCACTGTGGGCGACCTCTGGTGGGGAGCCAAGGCGAGCTCGCCTTCCATTGCTCCGCCCTCTCTTCCACATCTATCAAGAGTCGGACCTCGCGGGAGCGACCTCTTCGATAAACTGGCGAGCTCATGAGCGTGCTTGGGCGAGCTCCTGAGCGTGTTTGATCGAGCTCCTGAGCGAACTTGGGCGAGCTCCTGAGCGAGCTTGATCGAGCTCCTGAGCGAACTTGGGCGAGCTCCTGAGCGAGCTCTTTGCCTAGGCCCCTTCGGCCCAACGCGGAGCTCGCTCCCTGGGCAAGCTCCTGCACGAGCTTGGGCGAGCTCCTGCACGAGCTTGGGCGAGCCCCTGCGTGAGCTAGGGGCGTTTGTGGTACCGGTATCTTTGTATGCATGACGGTCTAACTCCCGCTGCCATTTCCAGCGAACTCCTGCGCGAGCTTGGGCGAGCTCCTGAGCGAGCTTTTAGTCCAAGACCCCTACAGCCCAATGTGGATCTCGCTCCCTGTCAAGGTGATTTGGTGAGCGCGGAGAGGGGGGGCGAACTCCAAAGCAGATTTCAGCTACCCCCAACAGTATCCATTCTAACTTATTCGTACGATCCATTCTAATTCATTCGTCCGATCCATTCTAATTCATTCATATGATCCATTCTAATTCATTCGTCCGATCCATTCTAATTCATTCGCACGAATGTATACATTCTAATTCATTCGTATGGTCCATTCTAATTCATTCGCACAATCCATTCTATTTCATTCGTACGATCCATTCTTACTCATTCGTATGATCCAATATGGATACATTCGTGCGAATGAATTAGAATGGATCATACGAATGAGTAAGAATGGATCGTACGAATGAAATAGAATGGATTGTGCGAATGAATTAGAATGGATCGTACGAATGAATTAGAATGGATCGTGTGAAAGAATTAGAATGGATTGTATGACTGAATTAGAATAGATCGTATGAATGAATTAGAATGGATCGTACGAATGAATTAGAATGGATCGTACGAATGAACTAGAATGGATAAATTCGTGCGAATGAATTAGAATGGATCGTACGAATGAATTAGAATGGATCGTGCGAATGAATTAAAATGGATCTTACGAATGAATTAGAATGGATCGTATGAATGCACGATCCATGCGAGTGAATTAGAATAGATCGTACGAATGAACTAGAATGGATACATTCGTGCGAATGAATTAGAATAGATCGTACGAATGAATTAGAATGGATCGTACGAATGAATTAGAATGGATCTTACGAATGAATTAGAATGGATCGTACGAATGAATTAGAATGGATCGTACGAATGAATTAGAATGGATACATTCGTGCGAATGAATTAGAATGGATCGGACGAATGAATTAGATTGGATCGTATGAATGAATTAGAATGGATCGTACGAATGAATTAGAATGGATCGTACGAATAAATTAGAATGGATACATTCGTCCGAATGAATTAGAATGGATCATACGAATGAGTAAGAATGGATCGTACGAATGAAATAGAATAGATTGTACGAATGAATTAGAATGGATTCATACGAATGAATTAGAATGGATACATTCGTGCGAATGAATTAGAATGGATCGTACGAATGAGTAAGAATGGATCGTACGAATGAAATAGAATGGATTGCACGAATGAATTAGAATGGATCGTATGAATGAATTAGAATGGATCGTGTGAAAGAATTAGAATGGATTGTATGAATGAATTAGAATGGGTACGAAGGAATTAGAATGGATCATACGAATGAATTAGAATGGATCGTACGAATGAATTAGAATAGATCGTACGAATGAATTAGAATGGATCGTACGAATGAATTAGAATGGATCGTGTGAAAGAATTAGAATGGATCGTACGAATGAATTAGAATGGATCGTGCGAATGAATTAGAATGGATGGTACGAATGAATTAGAATGGATCGTGCTAATGAATTAGAATTGATCGAACGAATGAATTAGCATGGATCGTGCATTCGTAGGATCCATTCTAATTCATTCGTAAGATCCATTCTAATTCATTCGTACGATCCATTCTAATTCATTCGTACGATCCAGTCTAATTCCTTCGCACGAATGTATCCATTCTAGTTCATTCGTACGATACATTCTAATTCATTCGTACGATCCATTCTAATTCATTCATACAATCTATTCTAATTCATTCATACAATCCATTCTAATTCTTTCACACGATCCATTCTAATTCATTCGTACGATCCATTCTAATTCATTCGCACAATCCATTCTATTTCATTCGTACGATCCATTCTTACTCATTCGTATGATCCATTCTAATTCATTCGCACGAATGTATCCATAATGGATCATATGAATGAGTAAGAATGGATCGTACGAATGAAATAGAATGGATTGTGCGAATGAATTAGAATGGACCATACGAATGAATTAGCATGGATACATTCGTGCGAATGAATTAGAATGGATCGGACGAATGAATTAGAAAGGATCGTACGAATGAATTAGAATGGATCGTACGAATGAATTAGAATGGATCGTGCGAATGAATTAGAATGGATCGTACGAATGAATTAGAATGTATCGTACGAATGAACTAGAATGGATCGTACGAATGAACTAGAATGGATACATTCGTGCGAATGAATTAGAATGGATCGTACGAATGAATTAGAATGGATCGTACGATTCATTCTAATTCATTCATACAATCCATTCTAATTCTTTCACACGATCCATTCTAATTCATTCGTACGTTCCATTCTAATTCATTAGCACGATCCATGCTAATTCATTCGTTCGATCAATTCTAATTCATTAGCACGATCCATTCTAATTCATTCACACGATCCATTCTAATTCATTCATAGGATCCATTCTAATTCATTAATACAATCTATTTTAATTCTTTCGCACAAATATATCCATTCTAATTCATTCGCACGAATGTATCCATTCTAATTCCTTCGTACGATCCATTCTAATTTATTCGTACGATCCATTCTAATTCATTCATACAATCCATTCTAATTCTTTCACACGATCCATTCTAATTCATTCGTACGATCCATTCTAATTCATTCGTGCAATCCATTCTAATTCATTCGTACGATCCATTCTAATTCATTTGTACGATCCATTCTAATTCATTCGTACAATCCATTCTATTTCATTCGTACGATCCATTCTTACTCATTCATATGATCCATTCTAATTCATTCGCACGAATGTATCCATTCTAATTCATTCATACAATCCATTCTAATTCATTATGTATGATCCATTCTAATTCATTCGCATGAATGTAACCATTCTAATTCATTCATTTGATCCATTCTAATTCACTCGTACGATCCATTCTAATTCATTCGTCCGATCCATTCTAATTCATTTGCACGAATGTATCCATTCTAATTCATTCGTACGATCCATTCTAATTCATTCGTACGATCCATTCTAATTCATTTGTAAGATCCATTCTAATTCATTCGTACGATCCATTCTAGTTCATTCGTACGATCCATTCTAATTCATTCGCACGAACATATCCATTCTAATCCATTCGTACGATCCATTCTAATCCATTCGTACGATCCATTCTAATTCATTCGCATATATGTAACCATTCTAATTCATTCATTTGATCCATTCTAATTCATTCGTACAATCTATTCTAATTCATTCGTACGATCCATTCTAATTCATTCGTACGATCCATTCTAATTCATTCGTCCGATCCATTCTAATTCATTCGCACGAATGTATCCATTCTAATTCCTTCGTACGATCCATTCTAATTCATTCGTACGATCCATTCTAATTCATTCATACAATCCATTCAAATTCTTTCACACGATCCATTCTAATTCATTCGTACGATCCATTCTAATTCATTCGTGCAATCCATTTTAATTCATTCGTACGATCCATTCTAATTCATTTGTACGATCCATTCTAATTCATTCGTACAATCCATTCTATTTCATTCGTACTATCCATTCGTAGTCATTCATATGATCCATTCTAATTCATTCGCACGAATGTATCCATTCTAATTCATTCATACAATCCATTCTAATTCATTCCGTAGGATCCATTCTAATTCATTCGCATGAATGTAACCATTCTAATTCATTCATTTGATCCATTCTAATTCATTCGTACGATCCATTCTAATTCATTCGTCCGATCCATTCTAATTCATTCGCACAAATGTATCCATTCTAATTCATTCGTACGATCCATTCTGATTCATTCATACGATCCATTCTAATTCATTCGTAAGATCCATTCTAATTCATTCGTACGATCCATTCTAATTCATTCGCACGAACATATCCATTCTAATCCATTCGTACGATCCATTCTAATCCATTCGTACGATCCATTCTAATTCATTCGCATATATGTAACCATTCTAATTCATTCATTTGATCCATTCTAATTCATTCGTACAATCTATTCTAATTCATTCGTACGATCCATTCTAATTCATTCGTACGATCCATTCTAATTCATTCGTCCGATCCATTCTAATTCATTCGCACGAATGTATCCATTCTAATTCATTCATACGATCCATTCTAATTCATTCACACGAATGTATCCATTCTAATTCATTCATACGATCCATTCTATTCATTCGTACGATCCATTCTTACTCATTGGTACGATCCATTCTAATTCATTCGCACGATCCATTCTAATTCATTCGTACGATCCATTCTAATTGATTCGTACGATCCATTCTAATTCATTCGTACGATCCATTCTAATTCATTCGTACGATCCATTCTAATTTATTCGCACGAATGTATCCGTTCTAGTTCATTCGTACGATCATTTTAATTCATTCGTACGATCCATTCTAATTCATTCGCACGATCCATTCTAATTCATCCATACGATCCATTCTAATTCATTCATATGATCCATTCTAATTCATTCGTACGATCCATTCTAATTCATTCGCACAAATGTATCCATTCTAATTCATTCGTACGATCCATTCTAATTCATTCGCACGATCCATTCTAATTCATTCGTACGATCCATTCTAATTCTTTCCCACGATCCATTCTAATTCATTCGTATGATCCATTCTAATTCATTCGCACGATCCATTCTAATTCATTCGTATGATCCATTCTAATTCATTCTTACGATCCATTCTAATTCATTCGTACGATCCATTCTAATTCATTCGTCCAATCCATTCTAATTCATTCTATTCATTCGTACGATCCATTCTTACTCATTGGTACGATCCATTCTAGTTCATTCGTACGATCCATTCTAATTCATTCGTACGATCCATTCTAATTCATTCGTAAGATCCATTCTAATTCATTCGTACGATCCATTCTAATTCATTCGTACGATCAGTTCTTATTCATTCGCACAATCCATTCTAATTCATTCGCACGAAAGTATCCATTCAATTTCATTCGTACGATCCATTCTAATTCATTCGTACGACCCATTCTAATTCATTCGTATGAACCATTCTAATTAATTCGTATGATCCATTCTAATTCATTCGTACGATCCATTCTAATTCATTCATGCAATCCATTCTAATTCATTCGCACGAATGTATCCATTCTAATTAATTCGTTTGATCCATCCTAATTCATTCGTATGATCCATTCTAATTCATTCGCACAATCTGTTCTATTTCATTCGTACGATCCATTCTTACTCATTGGTACGATCCATTCTAATTCATTCGCACGAATGTATCCATTCTAATTCATTCGTACGAATCCATTCTAATTCATTCGTACAATCTATTCTATTTCATTCGTACGATCCATTCTTACTCATTCGTATGATCCATTCTAATTCATTCGGACGAATGTATCCATTCTAATTTATTCGTACGATCCATTCTAATTCATTCGTACGATCCATTCTAATTCATTCGTCCGATCCATTCTAATTCATTCGTCCGATCCATTCTAATTCATTCGCACGAATGTATCCATTCTAATTCATTCGTACGGTCCAATCTAATTCATTCGCACAATCCATTCTATTTCATTCATACAATCCATTCTTACTCATTCGTATGATCCATTATGGATACATTCGTGCGAATGAATTAGAATGGATCATACGAATGAGTAAGAATGGATCGTACGAATGAAATAGAGTGGATTGTGCGAATGAATTAGAATGGATCGTACGATGAATTAGAATGGATCGTGTGAAAGAATTAGAATGGATTGTATGAATGAATTAGAATACATCGTATGAATGAATTAGAATGGATCGTACGAATGAATTAGAATAGATCATACGAATGAATTAGAATGGATCATACGAATAAATTAGAATGGATACATTCGTCCGAATGAATTAGAATGGATCATACGAATGAGTAAGAATTGATCGTACGAATGAAATAGAATAGATTGTACGAATGAATTAGAATGGATCCTACGAATGAATTAGAATAGATCGTGTGAAAGAATTAGAATGGATTGTAAGAATGAATTAGAATGAATTCGTACGATCCATTCGAATTTATTCGCACGATCCATTCTAATTCATTCATACGATCTATTCTAATTCATTCATACAATCCATTCTAATTCATTCGTAGGATCCATTCTAATTCATTCGTACAATCTATTCTATTTCATTCGTACGATCCATTCTTACTCATTCGTATGATCCATTCTAATTCATTCGGACGAATGTATCCATTCTAATTTATTCGTACGATCCATTCTAATTCATTCGTACGATCTATTCTAATTCATTCATACGATCCATTCTAATTCATTCATACGATCTATTCTAATTCATTCATACGATCCATTCTAATTCATTCGAACGATCCATTCTAATTCATTCGTACGATCCATTCTAATTCATTCGCACGAATGTATCCATTCTAGTTTATTCGTACGATCCATTCTAATTCATTCGTACGATCCATTCTAATTCATTCATACAATCCATTCTAATTCATTCGCACGATCCATTCTAATTCACTCATACGATCCATTCTAATACATTCATACAATCCATTCTAATTCATTTGCACGAATATATCCATTCTAATTCATTCGTATTTCACACGATCCATTCTAATTCATTCATAGGATCCATTCTAATTCATTCGTACAATCTATTCTATTTCATTCGTACGATCCATTCTTACTCATTCGTATGATCCATTCTAATTCATTCGGACGAATGTATCCATTCTAATTTATTCGTACGATCCATTCTAATTCATTCGTACGATCCATTCTTACTCATTCGTATGATCCATTCTAATTCATTCGTACGATCATACGAATGAGTAAGAATGGATCGTACGAATGAAATAGAATGGATTGTACGAATGAATTAGAATGGATCGTACAAATGAATTAGAATGGATCGTACGAATGAATTAGAATGGATCATACGAATGAGTAAGAATGGATCGTACAAATGAAATAGAATGGATTGTACGAATGAATTATAATGGATCGTACGAATGAATTAGAATGGATCGCGTGAAAGAATTAGAATGCATTGTATGAATGAATTAGAATGGATCGTATGAATGAATTAGAATGGATCGTGCGAATGAATTCGAATGGATCGCATGATCCATTCGAGTAGAATGGATTGTATGAATGAATTAGAATGGATCAGGCGAATGAATTAGAATGGATCGTATGAATGAATTAGAATGGATCGTATGAATGAATTAGAATGGATCGTGCGAATGAATTAGAATGGATCGTACAAATGAATTAGAATGGATCGTACGAATGAATTATAATGGATCATACGAATGAATTAGAATGGATCATACGAATGAGTAAGAATGGATCGTACGAATGAAATAGAATGGATTGTACGAATGAATTAGAATGGATACATTCGTGCGAATGAATTAGAATGGATCATACAAATGAATTAGAATGCATCGTACGAAAGAATTAGAATGGATATATTCGTGCGAATGAATTAGAATGGATCGTACGAATGAATTAGACTGGATCGTACGAATGAATTTGAATGGATACATTTGTGCGAATGAATCTAAATGGATTGTATGAATGAATTACAATGGATCGTACAAATGAATTAGAATGGATCGTATGAATGAATTAGAATAGCTCATACGAATGAATTAGAATTAATCGTATGAATGAATTAGAATGGTTACATTCGTGCGAATGAATTAGAATAGATCGTACGAATGAATTAGAATGGATCGTACGAATAAATTAGAATGGATCGTGGGAATGAATTAGAATGGATCGTACGAATGAATTAGAATGGATCCACCGAATGAGTTAGAATGGATCATACGAATGAATTAGAATGGATTGTACGAATGAATTAGAATGCATTGTGCGAATGAATTAGAATGGATCGTATGAATGAATAAGAATGGATCGTACGAATGAATTAGAATGGATCGTGCGAATGAATTAGCATGAATCGTACGAATGTATTAGAATGAATCGTACGAATGAATTAGAATGAATCGTACGATCCATTCTAATTCATTCGTACGATCCATTCTAATTCATTCGCACGAATGTATCCATTCTAGTTCATTCGTACGAACCATTCTAGTTCATTCGTACGATCCATTCTAATTCATTCGCACGATCCACTCTAATTCATTCGTATGATCCATTCTAATTAATTCGTATGATCCATTGCAATTCATTCGTACGATCCATTCTAATTCATTCATACAATCCATTCTAATTCATTCGCACGAATGTATCCATTCTAATTAATTCGTACGATCCATTCTAATTCATTCGTATGATCCATTCTTATTCATTCGCACGATCCAGTCTAATGGATTCGCACGATCCATTCTAATTCATTCGCACGAATGTATCCATTCTAATTCATTCGTACGATCCATTCTAATTCATTAATATGATCCATTCTAATTCATTCGTACGATCCATTCTAATTCATTCGTACGATCCATTCTAATTCATTCGCACGATCCATTCTAATTCATTCGTACAATCTATTCTATTTCATTCGTACGATCCATTCTTACTTATTCGTATGATCCATTCTAATTTATTCGGACGAATGTATCCATTCTAATTTATTCGTACGATCCATTCTAATTTATTCGTACGATCCATTCTAATTCATTCGTACGATCCATTCTAATTCATTTGTTCGATCCATTCTAATTCATTCGCACGAATGTATCCATTCTAATTCATTCGTACGGTCCATTCTAATTCATTCGCACAATCCATTCTATTTCATTCGTATGATCCATTCTTACTCATTCGTATGATCCATTATGGATACATTCGTGCGAATGAATTAGAATGGATCATACGAATGAGTAAGAATGGATCGTACGAATAAAATAGAATGGATTGTGCGAATGAATTAGAATGGATCGTACGAATGAATTAGAATGGATCGTGTAAAAGAATTAGAATGGATTGTATGAATGAATTAGAATAGATCGTATGAATGAATTAGAATGGATCGTACGAATGAACTACAATGGATACATTCGTGCGAATGAATTAGAATGGATCGTACGAATGAATTAGAATGGATCTTACAAATGAATTAGAATGGATCGTACGAATGCACGATCCATGCTAATTCATTCGTTCGATCAATTCTAATTCATTAGCACGATCCATTCTAATTCATTCGTATGATCCATTCTAATTCATTCGCACGATCCATTCTAATTCATTCGTACGATCAATTCTAATTCTTTCACACGATCCATTCTAATTCATTCGTACGATCCATTCTAATTCATTCGTACGATCTATTCTAATTCATTCGTACGATCCATTCTAATTTCATTCGTACGATCCATTCTAATTCATTCGCTCGAATGTATCAATTCTAATCCATTCGTACGATCCATTCTAAACCATTCGTACGATCCATTCTAATTCATTCGCATGAATGTAACCATTCTAATTCATTCATTTGATCCATTCTAATTCATTCGTACGATCCATTCTAATTCATTCGTCCGATCCATTCTAATTCATTCGCACGAATGTATCCATTCTAATCCATTCGTCAGATCCATTCTAATTCATTCGTACGATCCATTCTAATTCATTCGTACGATCCATTCTAATTCATTAATATGATCGTTTCTAATTCATTCGTACGATCCATTCTAATTCATATGCACAAAGGTATCCATTCTAATTCATCCGTATGATCCACTCTAATTCAGGATCGTACGAATGAATTAGAAAGGATACATTTGTGCGAATGAATTTGAATTGATCGTACGAATGAATTAGAATGGATCGTGTGAATGAATTAGAATAGATCGTACGAATGAATTAGAATGGATCGTACGAATGAACTAGAATGGATACATTCGTGCAAATGAATTAGAATGGATCATACGAATGAATTAGAATGGATCGTACGAATGAATAAGAATGGATCTTACGAATGAATTAGAATGGATCGTACGAATGAATTAGAATGGATCGTACGAATGAATTAGAATGGATACATTCGTGCGAATGAATTAGAATGGATCGGACGAATGAATTAGAATGGATCGTACGAATGAATTAGAATGGATCAAATGAATGAATTAGAATGGTTACATTCATGCGAATGAATAAGAATGGATCGTACGAATGGATTAGAATGGATCATACGAATGGATTAGAATGAATACATTCGAGCGAATGAATTAGAATGGATCGTACGAATGAAATTAGAATAGATCGTACGAATGAATTAGAATAGATCATACGAATGAATTAGAATGGATCGTATGAATAAATTAGAATGGATACATTCGTCCGAATGAATTAGAATTGATCATACGAATGAGTAAGAATAGATCGTACTAATGAAATAGAATAGATTGTACGAATAAATTAGAATGGATCCTACGAATGAAATAGAATGGATCGTGTGAAAGAATTAGAATGGATTATATGAATGAATTAGAATGGATCGTATGAATGAATTAGAATGGATCGTGCAAATGAATTCGAATGGATCGTACGAATTCATTCTAATTCATTCATACAATCCATTCTAATTCTTTCACACGATCCATTCTAATTGATTCGTACGTTCCATTCTAATTCATTAGCACGATCCATGCTAATTCATTCGTTCGATCAATTCTAATTCATTAGCACGATCCATTCTAATTCATTCGTACGATCCATTCTAATTCCTTCGTACGATCCATTCTAATTCATTCGTACGATCTATTCTAATTCATTCGTACGATCCATTCTAATTCATTCATATGATCCATTCTAATTCCTTCGTACGATCCATTCTAATTCATTCGTACGATCCATTCTAATTCATTCGTGCAATCCATTCTATTTCATTCGTAGGATCCATTCTTACTCATTCGTACAATCCATTCTAATTCATTCACACGAATGTATCCATTCGTACGAATGAATTAGAATAGATTGTACGAATCAATTAGAATGGATCGTACGAATGAATTATAATGGATCATACGAAGGAATTAGAATGGATCGTACGAATGAATTAGAATAGATCGTACGAATGAATTAGAATGGATCGTACGAAGGAATTAGAATGGATCATACGAATGAATTAGAATGGATATATTCGTGCAAATGAATTAGAATGGATCGTATGAATGTATTAGAATGGATCATATGAGTGAATTAGAATGGATCGTACGAATGAATTAGAATGGATTGTATGAATGAATTAGAATGGATCGTACGAATGAATTAGAATGGATCATACGAATTAATTAGAATGGATCATATGAATGAATTAGAATGGATCGTACGAATGAATTAGAATGGATCGTACGAATGAATTAGAATGGATACATTCGTGCGATCCATTCTAATTCATTCGCACAATCCATTCTATTTCATTCGTACGATCCATTCTTACTCATTGGTACGATCCATTCTAATTCATTCGCACGAATGTATCCATTCTAATTCATTTATACGAATCCATTCTAATTCATTCATACAATCTATTCTATTTCATTTGTAAGATCCATTCTAATTCATTCGTACGATCCATTCTAATTCATTCGTACGATCCATTCTAATTCATTCGTACGATCCATTCTAATTTATTCGCACAATCCATTTTATTTCATTCGTAAGATCCATTCTTACTCATTCGTCTGATCCATTATGGATACATTCGTGCGAATGAATTAGAATGGATCATACGAATGAGTAAGAATGGATCGTACAAATGAAATAGAATGGATTGTGCGAATGAATTAGAATGGATCATACGAATGAATTAGAATGGATCATGTGAAAGAATTAGAATGGATTGTATGAATGAATTAGAATAGATCGTATGAATGAATTAGAATGGATCGTACGAATGAATTAGAATGGATCGTACGAATGAATTAGAATGGATACATTCGTGCGAATGAATTAGAATGGATACATTCGTGCGAAAGAATTAGAATAGATCGTATGAATGAATTAGAATGGATCCTATGAATTAATTAGAATGGATCATGTGAATGAATTAGAATGGATCGTACGAATGAATTAGAATGGATCGTGCTAATGAATTAGAATTGATCGAACGAATGAATTAGAATGGATACATTCGTGCGAATGAATTAGAATGGATCGGACGAATGAATTAGAATGGATCGTACGAATGAGTAAGAATGGATCGTACGAATGAAATAGAATAGATCGTACGAATGAATTAGAATGGATCATACGAAGGAATTAGAATGGATCGTACGAATGAATTAGAATGGATATATTCGTGCAAATGAATTAGAATGGATCGTATGAATGTATTAGAATGGATCGTATGAGTGAATTAGAATGGATCGTACGAATGAATTAGAATGGATCGTATGAATGAATTAGAATGGATACATTCGTGTGAATGAATTAGAATGGATCGTATAAATGAATTAGAATAGATTTTGTGAATGAATTAGAACTGATCGTACGAATGAATTAGAATGGATACATTCGTGCGAATGAATTAGAATGGATTGTATGAATGAATTAGAATGGATCCTATGAATGAATTAGAATGGATCATGCGAATGAATTAGAATGGATCGTACGAATGAATTAGAATGGATCGTGCTAATGAATTAGAATTGATCGAACGAATGAATTAGCATGGATCGTGCTAATGAATTAGAATGGAACGTACGAATGAATTAGAATGGATCGTGTGAAAGAATTAGAATGGATTGTATGAATGAATTAGAATGAATTCGTACGATCCATTCGAATTCATTCGCACGATCCATTCTAATTAATTCATACGATCCATTCTAATTCATTCATACAATCCATTCTAATTCTTTCACACGATCCATTCTAATTCATTCGTAGGATCCATTCTAATTCATTCGTACAATCTATTCTATTTCATTCGTACGATCCATTCCAACTCATTCGTATGATCCATTCTAATTCATTCGGACGAATGTATCCATTCTAATTTATTCGTACGATCCATTCTAATTCATTCGTACGATCCATTCTAATTCATTCGTCCGATCCATTCTAATTTATTCGCACGAATGTATCCATTCTAATTCATTCGTACGACCCATTCTAATTCATTCGTAAGATCCATTCTAATTCATTCGTACGATCCATTCTAATTCATTCGTACGATCCATTCTAATTCATTCACACGAATGTATCCATTCTAGTTCATTCGTACGATCCATTCTAATTCATTCATACGATCCATTCTAATTCATTCGCACAATGGATACATTCGTGCGAAAGAATTAGAATAGATCGTATGAATGAATTAGAATGGATCCTATGAATGAATTAGAATGGATCGTGCGAATGAATTAGAATGGATCGTACGAATGAATTAGAATGGATCGTGCGAATGAATTAGAATGGATCGTACGAATGAATTAGAATGGATACATTCGTGCGAATGAATTAGAATGGATACATTCATGCGAAAGAATTAGAATAGATCGTATGAATGAATTAGAATGGATCCTATGAATGAATTAGAATGGATCGTGCGAATGAATTAGAATGGATCGTACGAATGAATTTGAATGGATCGTGCTAATGAATTAGAATTGATCGAACGAATGAATTAGCATGGATCGTGCTAATGAATTAGAATGGAACGTACGAATGAATTAGAATGGATCGTGTGAATGAATTAGAATGGATTGTATGAATGAATTAGAATGAATTCGTACGATCCATTCGAATTCATTCGCACGATCCATTCTAATTAATTCATACGATCCATTCTAATTCATTCATACAATCCATTCTAATTCTTTCACACGATCCATTCTAATTCATTCGTAGGATCCATTCTAATTCATTCGTACAATCTATTCTATTTCATTCGTACGATCCATTCCAACTCATTCGTATGATCCATTCTAATTCATTCGGACGAATGTATTCATTCTAATTTATTTGTACGATCCATTCTAATTCATTCGTACGATCCATTCTAATTCATTCGTACGATCCATTCTAATTCATTCGTCCGATCCATTCTAATTTATTCGCACGAATGTATCCATTCTAATTCATTCGTACGATCCATTCTAATTCATTCGTAAGATCCATTCTAATTCATTCGTACGATCCATTCTAATTCATTCGCATGAATGTATCCATTCTAGTTCATTCGTACGATCCATTCTAATTCATTCGTACGATCCATTCTAATTCATTCGCACAATGGATACATTTGTGCGAAAGAATTAGAATAGATCGTATGAATGAATTAGAATGGATCCTATGAATGAATTAGAATGGATCGTGCGAATGAATTAGAATGGATCGTAAGAATGAATTAGAATGGATCGTGCTAATGAATTAGAATTGATCGAACGAATGAATTAGCATGGATCGTGCTAATGAATTAGAATGGAACGTACGAATGAATTAGAATGAATCGTGTGAAAGAATTAGAATGGATTGTATGAATGAATTAGAATGAATTCGTACGATCCATTCGAATTCATTCGCACGATCCATTCTAATTCATTCATACGATCCATTCTAATTCATTCATACAATCCATTCTAATTCTTTCACACGATCCATTCTAATTCATTCGTAGGATCCATTCTAATTCACTCGTACAATCTATTCTATTTGATTCGTACGATCCATTCTTACTCATTCGTATGATCCATTCTAATTCATTCGGACGAATGTATCCATTCTAATTTATTTGTACGATCCATTCTAATTCATTCGTACGATCCATTCTAATTAATTCGTACGATCCATTCTTACTCATTCGTATGATCCATTCTAATTCATTCGTACGATCCATTCTAATTCATTCGTACGATTGATTCTAATTCATTCGCACTATCCATTCTAATTCATTCGTACGATCCATTCTAATTCATTCGTATGATCCATTCTAATTTATTCGTTCAAATATATCCATTCGAATTCATTCGTACGATCCATTCTAATTCATTCGCACGATCCATTCTAATTCATTCGCACGAATGTATCCATTCTAATTCATTCGTATGATCCATTCTAATTCATTAATACGATCCATTCTAATTCTTTTGTACGATCCATTCTAATTCATTCGCACAAATGTATCCAGTCTAATTCATTCGTACGATCCATTCTAATTCATTCGCACTATCCATTCTAATTCATTCGTACGATCCATTCTAATTTATTCGTACGATCCATTCTAATTCGTTCATATGATCCATTCTAATTAATTCGTATGATCCATTCTAATTCATTCATACGATCCATTCTAATTCATTCATACAATCCATTCTAATTCATTCGCACGAATGTATCCATTTTAATTAATTCGTACGATCCATTCTAATTCATTCGCGTGATCTATTCTTATTCATTCGCATGATCCAGTCTAATTGATTCGCAATGAAATTGAATGGATTGTGCGAATGAATTAGAATGGATCATACGAATTAATTAGAATGGATCGTACGAATGAATTAGAATGGATCGTACGAATGAACTAGAATGGATCGTACGAATGAACTAGAATGGATACATTCGTGCGAATGAATTAGAATGGATCGTACGAATGAATTAGAATAGATCGTACGAATAAATTAGAATGGATCTTACGAATGAATTAGAATGGATCGTACGAATGAATTAGAATGGATCGTACGAATGAATTAGAATGGATACATTCGTGCGAATGAATTAGAATGGATCGGATGAATGAATTAGAATGGATCGTACGAATGAATTGGAATGGATCAAATAAATGAATTAGAATGGTTACATTCATGCAAATAAATTAGAATGGATCGTACGAATGGATTAGAATGGATCGTACGAATGGATTAGAATGTATACATTCGTGCGAATGAATTAGAATGGATTGTATGAATGAATTAGAATGGATCGTACGAATGAATTAGAATGGATCGTGTAAGTGAATTAGAATGGATACGAAGGAATTAGAATGGATCGTACGAAGGAATTAGAATGGATCATACGAATGAAATAGAATGGATCGTACGAAGGAATTAGAATGGATCGTACGAAGGAATTAGAATGGATCGTACGAAGGAATTAGAATGGATATATTCATGCAAATGAATTAGAATTGATCGTATGAATGAATTAGAATGGATCGTATGAGTGAATTAGAACGGATAGTACAAATGAAGTAGAATGGATCGTATGAATGAATTAGAATAGATAAATTCGTGCGAATGAATTAGAATGGATCGTATGAATGAATTAGAATAGATTGTGCGAATGAATTAGAATGGATCGTACGAATGAATTAGAATGGATACATTCGTGCGAATAAATTAGAATGGATTGTATGAATGAATTAGAATGGATCGTACGAATGAATTAGAATGGATCGTACGAATGAATTAGAATAGATTGCCCGGATGAATTAGAATGGATCGTGCGAATGAAATAGAATGGATACAAATGAATTAGAATGGATCATACGAATGAATTAGAATGACGATCCATTCTTACTCATTCGTATGATCCATTCTAATTTATTCGCACGAATGTATCCATTCTAAATCTTTCGTACGTCTAATTCATTCGTACAGTCCATTCTAATTCATTCGCACAATCCATTCTATTTCATTCGTACGATCCATTCTTACTTATTCGTATGATCCATTATGGATACATTCGCGCGAATGAATTAGAATGGATCATACGAATGAGTAAGAATGGATCATACAAATGAAATAGAATGGATTGTGCGAATGAATTAGAATGGATCGTACGAATGAATTAGAATGGATCGTGTGAAAGAATTAGAATGGATGGTATGAATGAATTAGAATAGATCGTATGAATGAATTAGAATGGATCGTACGAATGAATTAGAATGGATCGTACGAATGAATTAGAATGGATCGTACGAATGAATTAGAATGGATACATTCGTGCGAATGAATTAGAATTGATACATTCGTGCGAAAGAATTAGAATAGATCGTATGAATGAATTAGAATGGATCCTATGAATGAATTAGAATGGATCGTGCGAATGAATTAGAATGGATCGTAAGAATGAATTAGAATGGATCGTGCTAATGAATTAGAATTGATCGAACGAATGAATTAGCATGGATCGTGCTAATGAATTAGAATGGAACGTACGAATGAATTAGAATGGATCATGTGAAAGAATTAGAATGGATTGTATGAATGAATTAGAATGAATTCGTACGATACATTCGAATTCATTCGCACGATCAATTCTAATTCATTCATACGATCCATTCTAATTCATTCATACAATCCATTCTAATTCTTTCACACGATCCATTCTAATTCATTCATAGGATCCATTCTAATTCATTCGTATAATCTATTCTGTTTCATTCGTATGATTCATTCTTACTCATTCGTATAATCCATTCTAATTCATTCGGACGAATGTATCCATTCTAATTTATTCGTACGATCCATTCTAATTCATTCGTACGATCCATTCTAATTCATTCGTACGATCCATTCTAATTCATTCGTCCGATCCATTCTAATTCATTCGCACGAATGTATCCATTCTAATTCATTCGTACGATCCAATCTAATTCATTCGTAAGATCCATTCTAATTCATTCGTACGATCCATTCTAATTCATTCGTACGATCCATTCTAATTCATTCGCACGAATGTATCCATTCTAGTTCATTCGTATGATCCATTCTAATTCATTCGTACGATCCATTCTAATTCATTCGCACGATCCATTCTAATTCATTCGTACGATCCATTCTAATTCTTTCACACGATCCATTCTAATTCATTCATACGTTCCATTCTAATTCATTAGCACGATCCATGCTAATTCATTCGTTCGATCAATTCTAATTAATTAGCACGATCCATTCTAATTCATTCGTACGATCCATTCTAATTCATTCGCACGATCCATTCTAATTCATTCATAGGATCCATTCTAATTCATTCATACGATCTATTCTAAATCTTTCGCATGAATATATCCATTCTATTTCATTCGCACGAATGTATCCATTCTAATTCATTCGTACGATCCATTCTAATTCATTCGTACGATCCATTCTAATTCATTCGTACGATCCTTTCTAATTCATTCATACGATCTATTCTAATTCATTCATACAATCCATTCTAATTCATTCATACGATCCATTCTAATTCATTCATATGATCCATTCTAATTCATTCATACGATCCATTCTAATTCATATGCACAAAGGTATCCATTCTAATCCATTCGTAGGATCCATTCTAATCCATTCGTACGATCCATTCTAATTCATTCGTACGATCCATTCTAATCCATTCGTACGATCCATTCTAATTCATTCGCATCAATGTAACCATTGTAATTCATTCATACGATCCATTCTAATTCATTCATACGATCCATTCTAATTCATTCGTACGATCCATTCTAATTCATTCGTACGATCCATTCTAATTCATTCGCACGAATGTATCCATTCTAATTCATTCATATGATCCATTCTAATTCATTCATACAATCCATTCTAATTCTTTCACACGATCCATTCTAATTCATTCGTACGATCCATTCTAATTCATTCGTACAATCCGTTTAATTCATTCGCACGAATGTATCCATTCTAATTCATTCATACGATCCATTCTAATTCATTCGTACGATCCATTCTAATTCCTTTGTACGATCCATTCTAATTCATTCGTACGATCTATTCTAATTCCTTCGTACGACCCATTCTAATTCATTCGTACGATCCATTCTAATTCATTCGTAAGATCCATTCTAATTCATTCGTACGATCCATTCTAATTTATTCGTACGATCCATTCTAATTCATTCGCACGAATGTATCCATTCTAGTTCATTCGTACGATCCATTCTAATTCATTCGTACGATCCATTCTAATCCATTCGTACGATCCATTCTAATTCATTCATACGATCCATTCTAATTCATTCATACAATCCATTCTAATTCTTTCACAAGATCCATTCTAATTCATTCGTAGGATCCATTCTAATTCATTCGTATAATCTATTCTATTTCATTCGTACGATCCATTCTTACTCATTCGTATGATCCATTCTAATTCATTCGGATGAATGTATCCCTTCTAATTTATTCGTACGATCCATTCTAATTCATTCGTACGATCCATTCTAATTCATTCGTACGATCCATTCTTACTCATTCGTATGATCCATTCTAATTCATTCGTACGATCCATTCTAATTCATTCGTACGATCGATTCTAATTCATTCGCACTATCCATTCTAATTCATTCGTACGATCCATTCTAATTCATTCGTATGATCCATTCTAATTTATTCGTTCAAATATATCCATTCTAATTCATTCCGTACGATCCATTGTAATTCATTCGTACGATACATTCTAATTCATTCGTACGAATGTATCCATTCTAATTCATTCGTACGATCCATTCTAATTCATTCAAACGATCCATTCTAATTCATTCGGACGAATATATCCATTCTAATTTATTCGTATGATCCATTCTAATTCATTTATTTGATCCATTCTAATTCATTCGTACGATCCATTCTAATTCATTCGTCCGATCCATTCTAATTCATTCGCACGAATGTATCCATTCTAATTCATTCGTACGATCCATTCTAATTCATTCGTATGATCCATTCTAATTCATTCGTAAGATCCATTCTAATTCATTCGTACGATCCATTCTAATTCATTCGTACGATCCACTCTAATTCATTCGCACGAATGTATCCATTCTAATTCATTCGTTCAATCAATTCTAATTCATTTGCACGATCCATTCTAATTCATTCGTACGATCCATTCTAATTCATTCGCACGATCCATTCTAATTCATTCATAGGATCCATTCTAATTCATTCATACGATCAATTCTAATTCTTTCGCACGAATGTATCCATTCTAATTCGAATTAGAATGGATCGTACGAATGAATTAGAATGGATACATTCGTGCGAATGAATTAGAATGGATACATTCGTGCGAAAGAATTAGAATAGATCGTATGAATGAATTAGAATGGATCCTATGAATGAATTAGAATGGATCGTGCGAATGAATTAGAATGGATCGTACGAATGAATTAGAATGGATCGTGCTAAAGAATTAGAATTGATCGAACGAATGAATTGGCATGGATCGTGCTAATGAATTAGAATGGAACGTACGAATGAATTAGAATGGATCGTGTGAAAGAATTAGAATGGATCGTATGAATGAATTAGAATGGATCGTGCGAATGAATTAGAATGGATCATACGAATGAATTAGAATGGATCGTACGAATGAACTAGAATGGATATATTCGTGCGAATGAATTAGAATGGATCGTACGAATGAATTAGAATGGATCGTATGAATGAATTAAAATGGATCGTACGAATGAATTAGAATAGATTGTGCGAATGAATTAGAATGGATCGTACGAATGAATTGGAATGGATCGTACGAATGAATTAGAATGGATCATACGAATGAGTAAGAATGGATCGTACGAATGAATTAGAATGGATCGTACGAATGAATTAGAATGGATCGTACGAATAAATTAGAATGGATACATTCGTCCGAATGAATTAGAATGGATCATACGAATGAGTAAGAATGGATCGTACGAATGAAATAGAATAGATTGTACGAATGAATTAGAATGGATCCTACGAATGAATTAGAATGGAACGTGTGAAAGAATTAGAATGGATTGTATGAATGAATTAGAATGGATCGAATGAATGAATTAGAATGGATCATGCGAATGAATTCGAATGGATCGTACGAATTCATTCTAATTCATTCATACAATCCATTCTAATTCTTTCACACGATCTATTCTAATTCATTCATACGTTCCATTCTAACTCATTAGCACGATCCATGCTAATTCATTCGTTCGATCAATTCTAATTCATTAGCACGATCCATTTTAATTTATTTGTACGATCCATTCTTATTCATTCGCACGATCCATTCTAATTCATTCATAGGATCCATTCTAATTCATTCATACGATCTATTCTAATTCTTTCGCATGAATGTATCCAATCTAATTCATTCGCACGAATGTATCCATTCTAATTCATTCGTACGATCCATTCTAATTCATTCGCACGATCCATTCTAATTCATTCGTACGATCAATTCTAATTCATTCGCACGAATGTATCCATTCTAATTCATTCGTACGATCCATTCTAATTCATTCGCACGAATGTATCCATTCTAATTCATTCATACGATCAGTTCTAATTCATTCACAAAATCTATTCTAATTAATTCATACGATCCATTCTAATTCATTCACATGAATGTATCCATTCTAATTCATTCATACGATCCATTCTAATTCATTCGTACGATCCATTCTAATTCACTCATACGATTCATTCTAATACATTCATACGACCCATTCTAATTCATTTGCACGAATATATCCATTCTAATTCATTCATACGATCCATTCTAATTCCTTCATACGATCCATTCTAATTCATTCGTATGATCTATTCTATTTCATTCGTACAATCCATTCTTACTCATTCGTACGATCCATTCTAATTCATTCGTACGATCCATTCTAATTCATTCATACAATCCATGCTAATTCATTCGTTCGATCAATTCTAATTCATTAGCACGAATATATCCATTCTAATTCTTTAGTACGATGCATTCTAATTCATTCGTACGATCCTTTCTAATTCATTCATTTGATCCATTCTAATTCATTCGTACGATCCATTCTAATTCATTCATCCGATCCATTCTAATTCATTCGCACGAATGTATCCATTCTAATTCATTCGTACGATCCATTCTAATTCATTCGCACGATCCATTCTAATTCATTCGCACGATCCATTCTAATTCATTCATACGATCTATTCTAATTCATTCATACAATCCATTCTAATTCTTTCTCACGATCCATTCTAATTCATTCGTACGATCCATTTTAATTCATTCGCACAATCCATTCTATTTCATTCGTACGATCCATTCTTACTCATTGGTACGATCCATTCTAATTCAATCGCACGAATGTATCCATTCTAAGTCATTCGTATGAATCCATTCTAATTCATTCGTACAATCTATTCTATTTCATTCGTACGATCCATTCTAATCCATTCTAATTCATTCGTACGATCCATTCTTACTCATTCGTATGATCCATTCTAATTCATTCGTACGATCTATTCTAATTCATTCGTAAGATCCATTCTAATTCATTCATACGATCCATTCTAATTCATTCGTACGATCCATTCTAATGAATTAGAATTGATCGTACGAATGAAATAGAATGGATTGCACGAATCAATTAGAATGGATCGTACGAAGGAATTAGAATGGATCGTACGAATGAATTAGAATGGATCATGTGAAAGAATTAGAATGGATTGTATGAATGAATTAGAATGAATTCGTACGATACATTCGAATTCATTCGCACGATCAATTCTAATTCATTCATACGATCCATTCTAATTCATTCATACAATCCATTCTAATTCTTTCACACGATCCATTCTAATTCATTCATAGGATCCATTCTAATTCATTCGTATAATCTATTCTGTTTCATTCGTACGATTCATTCTTACTCATTCGTATAATCCATTCTAATTCATTCGGACGAATGTATCCATTCTAATTTATTCGTACGATCCATTCTAATTCATTCGTACGATCCATTCTAATTCATTCATACGATCCATTCTAATTCATTCGTCCGATCCATTCTAATTCATTCGCACGAATGTATCCATTCTAATTCATTCGTACGATCCATTCTAATTCATTCGTACGATCCAATCTAATTCATTCGTAAGATCCATTCTAATTCATTCGTACGATCCATTCTAATTCATTCGTACGATCCATTCTAATTCATTCGCACGAATGTATCCATTCTAGTTCATTCGTATGATCCATTCTAATTCATTCGTACGATCCATTCTAATTCATTCGCACGATCCATTCTAATTCATTCGTACGATCCATTCTAATTCTTTCACACGATCCATTCTAATTCATTCATACGTTCCATTCTAATTCATTAGCACGATCCATGCTAATTCATTCGTTCGATCAATTCTAATTAATTAGCACGATCCATTCTAATTCATTCGTACGATCCATTCTAATTCATTCGCACGATCCATTCTAATTCATTCATAGGATCCATTCTAATTCATTCATACGATCTATTCTAAATCTTTCGCATGAATATATCCATTCTATTTCATTCGCACGAATGTATCCATTCTAATTCATTCGTACGATCCATTCTAATTCATTCGTACGATCCATTCTAATTCATTCGTACGATCCTTTCTAATTCATTCATACGATCTATTCTAATTCATTCATACAATCCATTCTAATTCATTCACACGATCCATTCTAATTCATTCATATGATCCATTCTAATTCATTCATACGATCCATTCTAATTCATATGCACAAAGGTATCCATTCTAATCCATTCGTAGGATCCATTCTAATCCATTCGTACGATCCATTCTAATTCATTCGTACGATCCATTCTAATCCATTCGTACGATCCATTCTAATTCATTCGCATCAATGTAACCATTGTAATTCATTCATACGATCCATTCTAATTCATTCATACGATCCATTCTAATTCATTCGTACGATCCATTCTAATTCATTCGTACGATCCATTCTAATTCATTCGCACGAATGTATCCATTCTAATTCATTCATATGATCCATTCTAATTCATTCATACAATCCATTCTAATTCTTTCACACGATCCATTCTAATTCATTCGTACGATCCATTCTAATTCATTCGTACAATCCATTTAATTCATTCGCACGAATGTATCCATTCTAATTCATTCATACGATCCATTCTAATTCATTCGTACGATCCATTCTAATTCCTTTGTATGATCCATTCTAATTCATTCGTACGATCTATTCTAATTCCTTCGTACGACCCATTCTAATTCATTCGTACGATCCATTCTAATTCATTCGTAAGATCCATTCTAATTCATTCGTACGATCCATTCTAATTTATTCGTACGATCCATTCTAATTCATTCGCACGAATGTATCCATTCTAGTTCATTCGTACGATCCATTCTAATTCATTCGTACGATCCATTCTAATCCATTCGTACGATCCATTCTAATTCATTCATACGATCCATTCTAATTCATTCATACAATCCATTCTAATTCTTTCACAAGATCCATTCTAATTCATTCGTAGGATCCATTCTAATTCATTCGTATAATCTATTCTATTTCATTCGTACGATCCATTCTTACTCATTCGTATGATCCATTCTAATTCATTCGGATGAATGTATCCCTTCTAATTTATTCGTACGATCCATTCTAATTCATTCGTACGATCCATTCTAATTCATTCGTACGATCCATTCTTACTCATTCGTATGATCCATTCTAATTCATTCGTACGATCCATTCTAATTCATTCGTACGATCGATTCTAATTCATTCGCACTATCCATTCTAATTCATTCGTACGATCCATTCTAATTCATTCGTATGATCCATTCTAATTTATTCGTTCAAATATATCCATTCTAATTCATTCCGTACGATCCATTGTAATTCATTCGTACGATACATTCTAATTCATTCGTACGAATGTATCCATTCTAATTCATTCGTACGATCCATTCTAATTCATTCAAACGATCCATTCTAATTCATTCGGACGAATATATCCATTCTAATTTATTCGTATGATCCATTCTAATTCATTTATTTGATCCATTCTAATTCATTCGTACGATCCATTCTAATTCATTCGTCCGATCCATTCTAATTCATTCGCACGAATGTATCCATTCTAATTCATTCGTACGATCCATTCTAATTCATTCGTATGATCCATTCTAATTCATTCGTAAGATCCATTCTAATTCATTCGTACGATCCATTCTAATTCATTCGTACGATCCACTCTAATTCATTCGCACGAATGTATCCATTCTAATTCATTCGTTCAATCAATTCTAATTCATTTGCACGATCCATTCTAATTCATTCGTACGATCCATTCTAATTCATTCGCACGATCCATTCTAATTCATTCATAGGATCCATTCTAATTCATTCATACGATCAATTCTAATTCTTTTGCACGAATGTATCCATTCTAATTCGAATTAGAATGGATCGTACGAATGAATTAGAATGGATACATTCGTGCGAATGAATTAGAATGGATACATTCGAGCGAAAGAATTAGAATAGATCGTATGAATGAATTAGAATGGATCCTATGAATGAATTAGAATGGATCGTGCGAATGAATTAGAATGGATCGTACGAATGAATTAGAATGGATCGTGCTAAAGAATTAGAATTGATCGAACGAATGAATTGGCATGGATCGTGCTAATGAATTAGAATGGAACGTACGAATGAATTAGAATGGATCGTGTGAAAGAATTAGAATGGATCGTATGAATGAATTAGAATGGATCGTGCGAATGAATTAGAATGGATCATACGAATGAATTAGAATGGATCGTACGAATGAACTAGAATGGATATATTCGTGCGAATGAATTAGAATGGATCGTACGAATGAATTAGAATGGATCGTATGAATGAATTAAAATGGATCGTACGAATGAATTAGAATAGATTGTGCGAATGAATTAGAATGGATCGTACGAATGAATTGGAATGGATCGTACGAATGAATTAGAATGGATCATACGAATGAGTAAGAATGGATCGTACGAATGAATTAGAATGGATCGTACGAATGAATTAGAATGGATCGTACGAATAAATTAGAATGGATACATTCGTCCGAATGAATTAGAATGGATCATACGAATGAGTAAGAATGGATCGTACGAATGAAATAGAATAGATTGTACGAATGAATTAGAATGGATCCTACGAATGAATTAGAATGGAACGTGTGAAAGAATTAGAATGGATTGTATGAATGAATTAGAATGGATCGAATGAATGAATTAGAATGGATCATGCGAATGAATTCGAATGGATCGTACGAATTCATTCTAATTCATTCATACAATCCATTCTAATTCTTTCACACGATCTATTCTAATTCATTCATACGTTCCATTCTAACTCATTAGCACGATCCATGCTAATTCATTCGTTCGATCAATTCTAATTCATTAGCACGATCCATTTTAATTTATTTGTACGATCCATTCTTATTCATTCGCACGATCCATTCTAATTCATTCATAGGATCCATTCTAATTCATTCATACGATCTATTCTAATTCTTTCGCATGAATGTATCCAATCTAATTCATTCGCACGAATGTATCCATTCTAATTCATTCGTACGATCCATTCTAATTCATTCGCACGATCCATTCTAATTCATTCGTACGATCAATTCTAATTCATTCGCACGAATGTATCCATTCTAATTCATTCGTACGATCCATTCTAATTCATTCGCACGAATGTATCCATTCTAATTCATTCATACGATCAGTTCTAATTCATTCACAAAATCTATTCTAATTAATTCATACGATCCATTCTAATTCATTCACATGAATGTATCCATTCTAATTCATTCATACGATCCATTCTAATTCATTCGTACGATCCATTCTAATTCACTCATACGATTCATTCTAATACATTCATACGACCCATTCTAATTCATTTGCACGAATATATCCATTCTAATTCATTCATACGATCCATTCTAATTCCTTCATACGATCCATTCTAATTCATTCGTATGATCTATTCTATTTCATTCGTACAATCCATTCTTACTCATTCGTACGATCCATTCTAATTCATTCGTACGATCCATTCTAATTCATTCATACAATCCATGCTAATTCATTCGTTCGATCAATTCTAATTCATTAGCACGAATATATCCATTCTAATTCTTTAGTACGATGCATTCTAATTCATTCGTACGATCCTTTCTAATTCATTCATTTGATCCATTCTAATTCATTCGTACGATCCATTCTAATTCATTCGTCCGATCCATTCTAATTCATTCGCACGAATGTATCCATTCTAATTCATTCGTACGATCCATTCTAATTCATTCGCACGATCCATTCTAATTCATTCGCACGATCCATTCTAATTCATTCATACGATCTATTCTAATTCATTCATACAATCCATTCTAATTCTTTCTCACGATCCATTCTAATTTATTCGTACGATCCATTCTAATTCATTCGCACAATCCATTCTATTTCATTCGTACGATCCATTCTTACTCATTGGTACGATCCATTCTAATTCAATCGCACGAATGTATCCATTCTAAGTCATTCGTATGAATCCATTCTAATTCATTCGTACAATCTATTCTATTTCATTCGTACGATCCATTCTAATCCATTCTAATTCATTCGTACGATCCATTCTTACTCATTCGTATGATCCATTCTAATTCATTCGTACGATCTATTCTAATTCATTCGTAAGATCCATTCTAATTCATTCATACGATCCATTCTAATTCATTCGTACGATCCATTCTAATGAATTAGAATTGATCGTACGAATGAAATAGAATGGATTGCACGAATCAATTAGAATGGATCGTACGAAGGAATTAGAATGGATCGTACGAATGAATTAGAATGGATCGTACGATTGAATTAGAATAGATCATACGAATGAGTAAGAATGGATCGTATGAATGAATTAGATTGGATCGTACGATCCATTCTAATTCATTAGCATGGATAGTGCTAATGAATTAGAATGGATCGTACGAATGAATTAGAATAGATCATTCAAATTCATTCATACAATCCATTCTAATTTATTCGCACGAATGTATCGATTCTAATTCCTTCGTACGATCCAGTCTAATTCATTCGTACGATCTATTCTAATTCATTCGTACGATCCATTCTAATTCATTCGTACGATCCATTCTAATTCCTTTGTACGATCCATTCTAATTCATTTGTACGATCCATTCTAATTCATTCATACAATCCATTCTAATTCTTTCACACGATCCATTCTAATTCATTCGTACGATCCATTCTAGATCATTCGTGCAATCCATTCTATTTCATTCGTACGATCAATTCTAATTCATTAGAATGGATCGTACGAATGAATTAGAATGGATCATATTAATGACTTAGAATGGATCGTACGAATGAATTAGAATGGATCGTACAAATGAATTAGAATGGATCTTACGAATGGATTTTAATGGATCGTACGAATGAATTAGAATGGATCGTGTGAAAAAATTAGAATGGATTGTATGAATGAATTACAATGGATCGTACGAATGAATTAGAATGGATCGTACGAAGGAATTAGAATGGATCGTACGAATGAATTAGAATGGATCGTACAAATAAATTAGAATAGATCGTACGAATGAATTAGAATGGATCATACGAATAAATTAGAATGGATACATTCGTCCGAATGAATTAGAATGGATCATACGAATGAGTAAGAATTGATCGTACGAATGAAATAGAATAGATTGTATGAATGAATTAGAATGGATCCTACGAATGAATTAGAATAGATCGTGTGAAAGAATTAGAATGGATCGTACGATCCATTCTAATTCATTCGTAAGATCCATTCTAATTCATTCGTAAGATCCATTCTAATTCATTCGTACGATCCATTCTAATTCATTCGTGCAATCCATTCTATTTCATTCGTACGATCCATTCTTACTCATTCGTACAATCCATTCTAATTCATTCACACGAATGTATCCATTCGGACGGATGAATTAGAATAGATTGTACGAATGAATTAGAATGGATCGTACAAATGAATTAGAATGGATCGTACGAAGGAATTAGAATGGATCGTACGAATGAATTAGAATGGATCGTACGAATGAATTAGAATAGATCATACGAATGAATTAGAATGGATCGTACGAAGGAATTAGAATGGATCGTACGAATGAATTAGAATGGATATATTCATGCAAATGAATTAGAATGGATCTTATGAATGAATTAGACGAACGAATGAATTAGAATGGATACATTCGTGCGAATAAATTAGAATGGATCATACGAATGAGTAAGAATGGATCGTCATTCTAATTCATTCGTATGATCCATTCTAATTCATTTGTATCCATTCTATTTCATTCGCACGATCCATTCTAATTCATTCGCGAAATCTATTCTAATTCATTCGTACGATCCATTCTAATTCATTCATACGATCCATTCTAATTCATTCGCACGAATGTATCCATTCTAGTTCATTCGTACGATCCATTCTAATTCATTCATACAATCCATTCTAATTCATTCGCACGAATGTATCCATTCTAATTCATACGTACGATCCATTCTAATTCATTCACAAAATCTATTCTAATTCATTCATACGATCCATTCTAATTCATTCGCATGAATGTATCCATTCTAATTCATTCATACGATCCATTCTACTTCATTCGTACTATCCGTTCTAATTCACTCATACGATCCATTCTAATTCATTCATACGATCCATTCTAATTCATTTGCACGAATATATCCATTCTAATTTATTCGTACGATCCAGTCTAATTCGTTCGTACGATCCATTCTAATTCATTCGTACGATCTATTCTAATTCATTCGTACGATCCATTCTAATTCATTCGTACGATCCATTCTAATTCCTTCGTATGATCCATTCTAATTCATTCGTACGATCCATTCTAATTCATTCATACAATCCAATCTAATTCTTTCACACGATCCATTCTAATTCATTTGTACGATCCATTCTAAATCATTCGTGCAATCCATTCTATTTCATTCGTACGATCAATTCTAAGTCATTAGAATGGATCGTACGAATGAATTAGAATGGATCATATTAATGAATTAGAATGGATCGTACGAATGAATTAGAATGGATCGTACGAATGAATTAGAATGGATCTTACGAATGATTTAGAATGGATCGTACGAATGAATTAGAATGGATCGTGTGAAAGAATTAGAATGGATTGTATGAATGAATTAGAATGGATCGTACGAATGAATTAGAATGGATCGTACGAAGGAATTAGAATGGATCGTACGAATGAATTACACGAATGTATCCATTCTAATTCATTCATACGATCCATTCTAATTCATTCGTACGATCCATTCTAATTCACTCATACGATCCATTCTAATACATTCATACGATCCATTCTAATTCATTTGCATGAATATATCCATTCTAATTCATTCGTACGATCCATTCTAATTCCTTCGTACGATCCATTCTAATTCATTCGTACGATCTATTCTAATTCATTCGTACGATCCATTCTAATTCCTTCGTACGATCCATTCTAATTCATTCGTACGATCCATTCTAATTCATTCATACAATCCATTCTAATTCTTTCACACGATCCATTCTAATTCATTCGTACGATCCATTCTAATCCATTCGTGCAATCCATTCTATTTCATTCGTACGATCCATTCTTACTCATTCGTACGATCCATTCTAATTCATTCACACGAATGTATCCATTCGTACGAATGAATTAGAATAGATTGTACGAATGAATTAGAATGGATCGTACGAATGAATTAGAATGGATCGTACGAAGGAATTAGAATGGATCGTACGAATGAATTAGAATGGATCGTACGAATGAATTAGAATAGATCGTATGAATGAATTAGAATGGATCGTACGAAGGAATTAGAATGGATCGTACGAATGAATTAGACTGGATATATTCGTGCAAATGAATTAGAATGGATCGTATGAATGTATTATAATGGATCGTATGAGTGAATTAGAATGGATCGTACGAATGAATTAGAATGGATCGTATGAATGAATTAGAATTGATACATTCGTGCGAATGAATTAGAATTGATCGTATGAATGAATTAGAATGGATCGTGCGAATGAATTAGAATGGATCGTACGAATGAATTAGAATGGATCGTACGAATGAACTAGAATGGATACATTTGTGCGAATGAATTAGAATGGATCGTACGAATGAAGTAGAATGGATACATTCGTGCGAATGAATTAGAATGGATCATACGAATGAGTAATAATGGATCGTACGAATGAAATAGAATAGATTGTACGAATGAATTAGAAGGGATCCTACGAATGAATTAGAATGGATCGTGTGAAAGAATTAGAATGGATTGTATGAATGAATTAGAATGGATCATACGAATGAATTAGAATGGATCGTACGAATGAATTAGAATGGAAACATTCGTGCGAATGAATTAGAATTGATCGTACGAATGAATTAGAATGGATCATGCGAATGAATTAGAATGGATCGTACGAATGAATTAGAATGGATCGTACGAATGAACTAGAATGGATATATTCGTGCGAATGAATTAGAATGGATCGTACGAATGAAGTAGAATGGATCATACGAATGAATTAGAATGGATTTTACGAATGAATTAGAATGGATCATACGAATGAATTAGAATGGATCGTACGAATGAATTAGAATGGATACATTTGTGCGAATGAATTAGAATGGATCGGACGAATGAATTAGAATGGAACGTACGAATGAATTAGAATGGATCGTACGAATAAATTAGAATGGATACATTCCTCCGAATGAATTAGAATGGATCAAACGAATGAGTAAGAATGGATCGTACGAATGAAATAGAATGGATCGTACGAATGAACTAGAATGGATACATTCGTGCGAATGAATTAGAATGGATCGTACGAATGAATTAGAATGGATCGTACGAATGAATTAGAATGGATCTTACGAATGAATTAGAATGAATCGTACGAATGAATTAGAATGGATCATACGAATGAATTAGAATGGATACATTCGTGCGAATGAATTAGAATGGATCGGACGAATAAATTAGAATGGATCGTACGAATGAATTAGAATGGATCGTACGAATGAATTAGAATGGATCTTACGAATAAATTAGAATGGATACATTCGTCTGAATGAATTAGAATGGATCATATGAATTAATTAGAATGGATCGTACGAATGAATTAGAATGGATCAAATTAATTAATTAGAATGGATCGTACGAATGAATTAGAATGGATACATTCGTGCGAATGAATTAGAATGGATCATGCACGAATGTATCCATTCTAATTCATTCGTACGATCCATTCTGCACAAAAGTATCCATTCTAATCCATTCGTAGGATCCTTTCTAATCCATTCGTACGATCCATTCTAATTCATTCCTACGATCCATTCTAATTCATTCGCTCGAATGTATCCATTCTAATCCATTCGTACAATCCATTCTAATCCATTCGTACGATCCATTCTAATTCATTCGCATGAATGTAACCATTCTAATTCATTCATTTGATCCATTCTAATTCATTCGTACGATCCATTCTAATTCATTCGTCCGATCCATTCTAATTCATTCGCACGAATGTATCCATTCTAATCCATTCGTACGATCCTTTCTAATTCATTCGTACGATCCATTCTAATTCATTCGTAAGATCCATTCTAATTCATTCGTACGATCCATTCTAATTCATTCGTACGATCCATTCTAATTCATTCACACGAATGTATCCATTCTAGTTCATTCTTACGATCCATTCTAATCCATTCGTACGATCCATTCTAATTCATTCGCATGAATGTAACCATTCTAATTTATTCATTTGATCCATTGTAATTCATTCGTACGATCCATTCTAATTCATTCGTCCGATCCATTCTAATTCATTCGCACGAATATATCCATTCTAATTCATTCGCACGATCCATTCTAATTCATTCGTACGATCCATTCTAATTCATTCGTAGGATCTTAGAATGGAATATACGAATTAATTAGAATGGATCGTACGAATGAATTAGAATGGATCGTATGAATGAATTAGAATGGATCATACGAATGAATTAGAATGGATCGTGCGAATAAATTCAAATGGATCGTACGATCCATTCTAATTCATTCATACAATCCATTCTAATTCATTCGCACGAATGTATCCATTCTAATCCATTCGTACGATCCATTCTAATCCATTCGTACGATCCATTCTAATTCATTCGCACAAATGTATTCATTCTAATTCATTCGTACGATCCATTCTGTTTCATTCGTACGATCCATTCTAATTCATTCGTCTGATCCATTCTAATTAATTCGTATGATCCATTCTAATTCATTCGTACGATCCATTCCAATTCATTCGTACGATCCATTCTAATTCATTCGTACAATCCATTCTAATTCATTCGTATGATCCATTCTAATTAATTCGTATGATCCATTCTAATTCATTCGTACGATCCATTCTAATTCATTCGTACAATCCATTCTAAATCATTCGCACAATCCATTTTATTTCATTCGTACGATCCAGTCTTACTCATTGGTACGATCCATTCTAATTCATTCGCACGAATGTATCCATTTTAATTCATTCGTACGAATCCATTCTAATTCATTCGTACAATCCATTCTATTTCATTCGTATAATCCATTCTTACTCATTCATATGATCCATTCTAATTCATTCGCACGAATGTATCCATTCTAAATCATTCGTACGATCCATTCTAATTCATTCGTACGATCCATTCTAAATCATTCGTACAATCCATTCTATTTCATTCGTACGATCCATTCTTACTCATTCGTATGATCCATTCTAATTCATTCAGACGAATATATCCATTCTAATTTATTCGTACGATCCATTCTAATTCATTCGTACGATCCATTCTAATTCATTCGTACGATCCATTCTAATTAATTCGTATGATCCATTCTAATTCAATCGTACGATCCATTCTAATTCATTCATACAATCCATTCTAATTCATTCACATGAATGTATCCATTCAAATTAATTCGTACGATCTATTCTAATTCATTCATACAATCCATTCTAATTCATTCCGTACGATCCATTCTAATTCATTCGCTCGAATGTATCCATTCTAATCCATTCGTACGATCTATTCTAATCCATTCGTACGATCCATTCTAATTCATTCGCATGAATGTAACCATTCTAATTCATTCATTTGATCCATTCTAATTCATTCGTACGATCCAGTCTAATTCAATCGTCCGATCCATTCTAATTCATTAGCACGATCCATTCTAATTCATTCGTACGATCCATTCTAATTTATTCGTACGATCCATTCTAATTCATTCGCATGATCCATTCTAATTCATTCATAGGATCCATTCTAATTCATTCATACGATCTATTCTAATTCTTTCGCACGAATGTATCCATTCTAATTCATTCGCACGAATGTATCCATTCTAATTCATTCGTAAGATCCATTCTAATTCATTCGTACGATCCATTCTAATTCATTCGTACGATCCATTCTAATTCATTCGTAAGATCCATTTTAATTCATTCGTACGATCCATTCTAATTCATTCTAATTCATTCGTACGATCCATTCTAATTCATTCGTATGATCTATTCTTATTCATTCGCACGATCCAGTCTAATTGATTCTCACGATCCATTCTAATTCATTCGCACGAATGTATCCATTCTAATTCATTCGTACGATCCATTCTAATTCATTCGTACGATCCATTCTAATTCATTCGTACGATCCATTCTAATTAATTCGTATGATCCATTCTAATTCATTCGTACGATCCATTCTAATTCATTCATACAATCCATTCTAATTCATTCACATGAATGTATCCATTCAAATTAATTCGTACGATCTATTCTAATTCATTCATACAATCCATTCTAATTCATTCCGTACGATCGATTCTAATTCATTCGCTCGAATGTATCCATTCTAATCCATTCGTACGATCTATTCTAATCCATTCGGACGATCCATTCTAATTCAAACGATTCATTCTTACGATTCATTCTATTTCATTCGTATGATCCATTCTTACTCATTGGTACGATCCATTCTAATTCATTCGCATGAATGTATCCATTCTAATTCATTCGTACGAATCCATTCTAATTCATTCGTATGATCCATTCTAATTCATTCGCATGATCCATTCTAATTCATTCGTACGATCCATTCTAATTCATTCATTCTAATTCATTCGTACGATCCATTCTAATTCATTCGTACGATCCATTCTAATTCATTTGCAGGCATATATCCATTCTAGTTCATTCGTACGATCCATTCTAATTCATTCGTACGATCCATTCTAATTCATTCGCACGATCCATTCTAATTCATTAGCACGATCCATGCTAATTCATTCGTTCGATCAATTCTAATTCATTAGCACGATCCATTCTAATTCATTCGTACGATCCATTCTAATTCATTCGCACGATCCATTCTAATTCATTTATAGGATCCATTCTAATTCATTCATACGATCTATTCTAATTCTTTCGCACGAATGTATCTATTCTAATTCATTCGCACGAATGTATCCATTCTAATTCATTCGTACGATCCATTCTAATTCATTCGTACGATCCATTCTAATTCATTCGTACGATCCATTCTAATTCATTCATACAATCCATTCTAATTCTTTCACACGATCTGTTCTAATTCATTCATATGATCCATTCTAATTCATTCGTACGATCCATTCTAATTCATATGCACAAAGGTATCCATTCTAATCCATTTATAGGATCCATTCTAATCCATTCGTATGATCCATTCTAATTCATTCGCTCGAATGTATCCATTCTAATCCATTCGTACGATCCATTCTAATCCATTCGTACGATCCATTCTAATTCATTCGCATGAATGTAACCATTCTAATTCATTCATACGATCCATTCTAATTCATTCGTACGATCCATTCTAATTCATTCGTACGATCCATTCTAATTCATTCGTACGATCCATTCTAATTCATTCGCACGAATGTATCCATTCTAATTCATTCATATGATCCATTCTAATTCATTCATACAATCCATTCTAATTCTTTCACACGATCCATTCTAATTCATTCGTACGATCCATTCTAATTCATTCGCACGAATGTATCCATTCTAATTCATTCATACGATCCATTCTAATTCATTCGTACGATCCATTCTAATTCCTTCGTACGATCCATTCTAATTCATTCGTACGATCTGTTCTAATTCATTCGTACGATCCATTCTAATTCATTCGTACGATCCATTCTAATTCATTCGTAAGATCCTTTCTAATTCATTCGTACGATCCATTCTAATTCATTCGTACGATCCATTCTAATTCATTCGGACGAATGTATCCATTCTAGTTCATTCGTACGATCCATTCTAATTCATTCGTACGATCCATTCTAATCCATTCGTACGATCCATTCTAATTCATTCATATGATCCATTCTAATTCATTCATACAATCCATTCTAATTCTTTCACACAATCCATTCTAATTCATTCGTACGATCCATTCTAATTCATTCGTACAATCCATTCTATTTCATTTGTACGATCCATTCTTACTCATTCGTATGATCCATTCTAATTCATTCGTACGATCCATTCTAATTCATTCGTACAATCGATTCTAATTCATTCGCACTATCCATTCTAATTCATTCGTACGATCCATTCTAATTCACTCGTATGATCCATTCTAATTTATTCGTTCAAATATATCCATTCTAATTCATTCCGTACGATCCATTCTAATTCATTCGTACGATCCATTCTAATTCATTCGTACGAATGTATCAATTCTAATTCATTCGTACGATCCATTCTAATTCATTCGGACGAATGTATCCATTCTAATTTATTTGTACGATCCATTCTAATTCATTCATTTGATCCATTCTAATTCATTCGTATGATCCATTCAAATTCATTCGTCCGATCCATTCTAATTCATTCGCACGAATGTATCCATTCTAATTCATTCGTACGATCCATTCTAATTCATTCGTACGATCCATTCTAATTTATTCGTACGATCCATTCTAATTCATTATACGATCCATTTTAGTTCATTCGTACGATCCATTCATACTCATTCGTATGATCCATTCTAATTCATTCATACGATCCCTTCTAATTCATTCGTACGATCGATTCTAATTCATTCGCACTATCCATTCTAATTCATTCGTACGATCTATTCTAATTCATTCGTATGATCCATTCTAATTCATTCGTACGATCCATTCTAATTCATTCGTACGATCCATTTTAATTAATTCGTATGATCCATTCTAATTCATTCGTACGATCCATTCTAATTCATTCATACAATCCATTCTAATTCATTCGCATGAATGTATCCATTCAAATTAATTCGTACGATCTATTCTAATTCATTCATACAATCCATTCTAATTCATTCCGTACGATCCATTCTAATTCATTCGCTCGAATGTATCCATTCTAATCCATTCGTACGATCCATTATAATCCATTCGGACGATCCATTCTAATTCATACGATTCATTCTTACGATTCATTCTATTTCATTCGTACGATCCATTCTTACTCATTGGTACGATCCATTCTAATTCATTCGCATGAATGTATCCATTCTAATTCATTCGTATGAATCCATTCTAATTCATTCGTATGATCCATTCTAATTCATTCGCATGATCCATTCTAATTCATTCGTACGATCCATTCTAATTCATTCATTCTAATTCATTCGTACGATCCATTCTAATTCATTCGTACGATCCATTCTAATTCATTTGCAGGCATATATCCATTCTAGTTCATTCGTACGATCCATTCTAATTCATTCGTACGATCCATTCTAATTCATTCGCACGATCCATTCTAATTCATTAGCACGATCCATGCTAATTCATTCGTTCGATCAATTCTAATTCATTAGCACGATCCATTCTAATTCATTCGTACGATCCATTCTAATTCATTCGCACGATCCATTCTAATTCATTTATTGGATCCATTCTAATTCATTCATACGATCTATTCTAATTCTTTCGCACGAATGTATCTATTCTAATTCATTCGCACGAATGTATCCATTCTAATTCATTCTTACGATCCATTCTAATTCATTCGTACGATCCATTCTAATTCATTCGTACGATCCATTCTAATTCATTCATACAATCCATTCTAATTCTTTCACACGATCTGTTCTAATTCATTCATATGATCCATTCTAATTCATTCGTACGATCCATTCTAATTCATATGCACAAAGGTATCCATTCTAATCCATTTATAGGATCCATTCTAAACCATTCGTACGATCCATTCTAATTCATTCGCTCGAATGTATCCATTCTAATCCATTCGTACGATCCATTCTAATCCATTCGTACGATCCATTCTAATTCATTCGCATGAATGTAACCATTCTAATTCATTCATACGATCCATTCTAATTCATTCGTACGATCCATTCTAATTCATTCGTACGATCCATTCTAATTCATTCGTACGATCCATTCTAATTCATTCGCACGAATGTATCCATTCTAATTCATTCATATGATCCATTCTAATTCATTCATACAATCCATTCTAATTCTTTCACACGATCCATTCTAATTCATTCGTACGATCCATTCTAATTCATTCGCACGAATGTATCCATTTTAATTCATTCATACGATCCATTCTAATTCATTCGTACGATCCATTCTAATTCCTTCGTACGATCCATTCTAATTCATTCGTACGATCTGTTCTAATTCATTTGTACGATCCATTCTAATTCATTCGTACGATCCATTCTAATTCATTCGTAAGATCCTTTCTAATTCATTCGTACGATCCATTCTAATTCATTCGTACGATCCATTCTAATTCATTCGCACGAATGTATCCATTCTAGTTCATTCGTACGATCCATTCTAATCCATTCGTACGATCCATTCTAATTCATTCATATGATCCATTCTAATTCATTCATACAATCCATTCTAATTCTTTCACACGATCCATTCTAATTCATTCGTACGATCCATTCTAATTCATTCGTACAATCTGTTGGGGGTAATCAAAAACCACATATCTTGGATAGCCCGTCCAGGAGTTGGAACCCTCGTCAGGAGCTCGCCTTCACATGGAGCGGGATGGACACCTTGTATCTGAGTACAGCTCACACCTCCAGTCCCCCACAGGAGCTCGCCCAAGCTCATCCAGGAGCTCGCCATACTCGCCCATATTCGATAAATGGCTTAGACAAAGAGCGCGAAGGAGCTCACCCAAACTCATCCAGGAGCTCGCCATACTCGCCCATATTCGATAAATGGCTTAGACAAAGAGCGCGAAGGAGCTCGCCCAAGCTCATCCAGGAGCTCGCCATACTCGCCCATATTCGATAAATGGCTTAGACAAAGAGCGCGAAGGAGATCGCCCAAGCTCGTCCAGGAGCTCGTCATGCTCGCTCAGGAGCTCGCTTAGCTCGTCCAGGAGCTCGAAACGCTCGCTCAGGAGCTCGCCTAGCTCGTCCAGGAGCTCGCCATGCTCGCTCAGGAGCTCGCCTAGCTCGTCCAGGAGTTCGCCATGTTCACTCATGAGCCCGCCTAGCTGGCATAGGAGCTCGCCCAAGCTCATTTAGGAGCACGCCATGCTCACTCAGGAGCTCGCCTAGCTCGCTCAGGAGCTCGCCCAAGTTCGCCCAGGAGTTCGCCCAAGCACGCTCAGAAGCTCGCCCAGAAGCTCGCCTAGACCCCTGTTTATCGAAGAGGTTGCTCCCACGAGGTCCAACTCTTGATAAATATGGGCGAAAGGACGGAGCAGTATTGGGCGAGCTGGCCTTTGCTTTTTCCCTGAGATTGCCAGGTGTCGAGAACCCACTGAAGCTACGTGGACGATTGCAGTCCATGGAAGCCAGTCAGAGTCGGTTTGAGACCTCCTAGACTTGAACATTCTGGAAGATCCCTATGGCGGCAACAGAATAGCAGCTGCTGTCCCCCACTACTGCGTCAGAAGAGCTAGACGACAAAGAATGTCAGGGGTCCAAGTTCCAAGAACTGTCAGAAACTATTGAAAGCTAGAACGTGGGGGCCTAGAAGGTGCCGGAAAGAACCTCCACGCGTCGTAGCTCGATAGGTCGCCCATGTCTATAAATGCACACCCCCAGGCTCCAAAGTACAGGTTCGAAATCCCTTTCACTACCACTTTGGTATACAACAGCTCTCCGTTGTGTTACCATAACTGACTTGAGCGTCGGAGGGTCTGCGCTCCTAAGGGAGCCAGCCGTTCTCACGTTTCTTTTTTCTTGATCTTACAGGTGGCTCGCAAGGACCAGAGAAAATCCCCCAAACATTTGGCGCCGTCTGTGGGATCTCGACTGGTTCCTGTGAGAACGCTCACGACCATACGGCTGTGCGTCGACGGCCTTAGAAACCCCAAAGATGGCTCCGGCGACAAGGGGGCGTAGGCGGGCGAGGGCCCGTATGGGGTCTGTGCACAGCGAACCCCCCGCTGAGACTCCCCAGCCCTTTGTCCCGCTCAGTGACCAGCTCCTGTTGGAGATGTTGGCCACCCAGCGGGCGATGATGGAGGAGTTGACGCGCTTGCGTCAGGCTCCGGCGGCTAGCCGGCGGTCAGGACCTTCGAGGCCTGCGTCCCCCGCGCGACCTCCCGTCTCGTCGCGTCTGCCCACGACCGTCCCAGCACGGCGAACTTCCCGACCGGAACCCCCGGTTGAGAGGACGGCCGTGCGTGGAGCGAAGGAGACCCCGCTCACAAGGTTACAGAAGCTGGTAACCCAGCGGTCCAGCAACCAGGCGACCTCGCGCGCGACCATCCCTCGCCGACGTAGCCGGAGCGTCGACTCTGACGGATCGGAGGCGAGGTCTCAAGAGAGGGATCGCGACCCGCGCCATCGGCGACGAGGGAAAGAGCCCGCGGTGACTCTACCTTCCGAACCTCGAGAGGTGACGGCCTCCCACAGACCAACCGCCTCGCTGAAGGGATCCGCGCGCGAGCAGCCAGGAGGCCGCCGATTGGTGGCTCCCGAGGGTCGCCGTGGGGTGGATCCGACCCTTCCTAGAGGGAGTGCGCACGAGCGCCTAGGACCTGCGCAGCCGCCTTTGGGATTTCTCCCCGGGCACTGGCAGCGACCTAGTGCGCCAGTAGATTTACTGGAGGACCTCGCCGCCCACGGAGGAAGCTCGCCTTTCACCAGCGAGGTCCATCAAGGGGGTTTTCCGCACCACTGGACCCCCCCGAAGTTTGTATTGTTTGACGGATCGCAAGATCCCGTCGACCATCTCTTGGCCTACAGGAAGCTTCTATTTTTCCGGGACCAGGACCATGTCTTGTGTCGCGCGTTTCCAAGCAGTCTGACCGGATCGGCATTGAATTGGTTCCACAAGCTGCCGTCCGGCGTGATCCCCAACTTTCCAACTCTCTCTAGGCTATTCCTGGAGCAGTATCGCTGCAACAGGCAGCCCCCGAAGAGGATCGAATCTCTGTTTACTCTGGCCATGGGAGCTCGCGAAACGCTCCGATGCTTCGCAACGCGATTCCGAAGCGCTTACCTCGCTCTGGAAGACGCGGCGGGCCAGGATCGTACCGCGGTGAGCGCCTTCAGAAGCGCCCTCCCCGAGGGGGGCAAGCTTCATGACGCCTTAGTAATCAAGGACCCTCGCACAATGGTCGAACTATTCGCCCTGGTCCAGCAGCACATCAAGCTCGAGGATGCAGTGCTAGATTGGAAGGGAAAGGCAGTAGAGCAGCGACCTCCTCCGGCTTTGCGACCTCTTGTCGTTAAGGCCGTGGAGAGGAGGGAGGTGCCACTTTTGGTACCATTGCCCGGACCGTCCGCAGCTCCTGCAATACCGTCCGCTGAAGCTCCCGCGGTGGTCGCTGGAAGGCCAGCAAACTGGCGCCTGCCTCCGGGACCCGGGGAGCGGGACTTCACCGTGCTGACCCACTCGCCGGGGCAAATTTTCCATCAGATTCGGAATGAGCCTTTCTTCCAGTACCCGCCACCCCTACAGGTCGGAGAACCTGGCTCGACCGACAACTCGCGGCGGTGCGCTTTTCATCGAAGCCCGGGGCATCACACTAATAGATGCCGGGCTCTGAAAAACCACTTGGAGGATTTGGTCACCTTGGGACACTTGAGCCAGTTCATCTCGCTCCCGAGGAGGTTCGAAGTGATTCCAGAGCGAGCACCTCGGGAGGGAGATCGCCCAGGACTCGCGGAGCCCGCCTTACCTCCTCCTCCCCCGGGAGGACCGGCGATCTGCCACACCATTAGCGGGCGGCTGAGCGGCCCCAGATCAAGTAATGAAGCCCGCCGGCGAGTAAGGGAGATGGAGCGGGCGCAGAAGGTATTTTCTGTCTCGCTAACTCCTACTTTACTTCAAGCGCCGAGGGCAGAAGCCCGCGATTTCCTATGGTTTTCGGAGGATGACATGGCTGGGGTTGTTGCGCCCCACAATGACCCCCTCGTCATACGCCTGATGATGGCAAACATCGAGGTAAGGCGAGCTCTGGTGGATTCAGGGAGCGCCGTTGACATCCTCTTTCTGTCGGCCTACCTACGAATGGGTTTGAGACTTGCCGACTTGTCTCCCTCGACGAGCTCCCTCAGCGGATTCACCGGTGAGGTCGCTAAAGTAGCGGGAGAGATAACCCTCACCGTGACAGCGGGCCCGGAAGCTCGCCAAGTCCGCTTCGCGGTAGTCGACGGGAGTTCGGCCTTTAACGCCATTCTTGGGCGGCCTTGGCTAAGGCAGATGAAGGCAGTATCTTCACCCAACCATCAGGCCCTCAAATTCCCAACCACGGGTGGGGTCGTGGTCATTCGGGGAGATCAGGTAGCCGCAACCAGATGCGAGCAGGATGCTCCTCACCTCATGGACGTGGAGGTCGCCGAGGCCAAGAGGCCCGCACCCTCCTAGCAATTACCGCCCGGTACAAGCGAGCTCCTGGGGAGCCCGTTGGGGGCCTCTTCGTTTAAGTCCCCTACTCCATCTTCGGGTGGGAGCGGTGTGGATCTTAAGTTGGAGGAAGGCCGCCTAACAACCCCCAAGAGAGGTAGTTTTCCGGTTGCCGAAGCACTTCAAGAGATCGATATTGGCGGCAAAGAAGGGCCAAGAATTGTTAGTCTTGGGACCTCGTTAACCGAGGGCGAGGTCCAAGCCATAACCAGCTTGCTCAGGGAATACCGCGACGTATTTGCCTGGAGCTTCGCGGACATGCCAGGGATTGACCCGGAGGTCGCCTATCATCGTCTGCACACCATGAAGGAGTTCCCGCCGGTCAAACAGAAAGCTCGGCACATACCTGCTGCAAAGTCCGTAGCAGTGGCAGCGGAGATAGATAAGCTGGAGCGAGCCGGCTTCATCCGCGAGGCGCACTTCCCCGAGTGGATCTCCAATATCGTGGCGGTGCCTAAGAAGAGCGGAGCGGTCAGGGTGTGCATTGACTTCTCCGACCTCAACAAGGCATGCCCGAAGGACGGATTTCCTCTTCCGAGAATCGGCGCACTGGTCGACGCAGCTGTCGGGTTCCGAGCTCTGTCATTTATGGATGGATACTCAGGGTACAACCAAATACCCCTCCATCCCGAGGATCAAGAGAAGACCGCTTTCTACTCCGGAGCGGGCTATCAGAAGCTGTACTGCTATCAAGTGATGCCCTTCGGACTCAAGAACGCTGGAGCGACCTACCAAAGGTTAGTCACTCAAATGTTTAAAAATCAGATCGGCAGAAATGTCGAGGTTTATGTTGACGACCTTCTGGTCAAAAGTCGAGAGCGAGGAGGGCATGTAGCCGACCTCCGCGAAACCTTCGAGATACTGAGAAAGTACCGAATGAGGCTGAACCCGGTGAAGTGCGCATTCGGAGTGACGTCGGGGAAATTCCTCGGGTACCTGGTCACCCACAGGGGGATCGAGGCCGACCCTGGGCAAATCCGAGCACTTGTCGAAATACCCGCACCAAGAACCCGGCAAGAAGTCAAGAGATTGAGCGGACGAATCGCCGCGCTCAACCGGTTTATATCCAAATCCTCAGACAATTGCCGACCTCTTTTCGAGCTGCTGCGAAAAGGAGCAAGCATTTGCTGGGATGAAAATTGCGAGCGCGCCTTTCAGAAGATCAAAGACTATCTTGCGAGCCCGCCGATCCTAGCGGCACCAAAAGATGGCGCCGAGCTTGGCGTGTATCTCGCAGTCACGGAGAACGCCGTAAGCGGGGTCCTGGTAGTGGAAGAAGCAAAGGTAGAGCGACCTGTCTATTTTGTGAGCCATACGATGCTTCCCGCCGAGCTCCGGTATCGACCAATCGAGAAGGTCGCATTGGCCTTGGTCCTTACCGCGAGAAAGCTTCATCCCTACTTCTCAGCGCATATCGTCAAAGTCATCACGGAGCATCCCCTGAAGAGCGCTCTCTCCAGGCCTTCGGTAGCCGGCAGGTTGTATCGATGGTCTGCCGAGCTCGCCGCCTATGGATTGGAATATGTCCCTCGAGTGGCTGTCAAAGGACAGGCTCTCGCTGATTTCTTGGCGGACTTCCCCATAGAAGAACCAGTCCAGTACCAGGAGGATGAGCCAACTGAGGCGCACCCTGGGAAGGCGAGGTTCTTGGACAACCAAGGCGAGCGTCCTCCCAATGAGCATCCAGAGGCGATGGGATGGGAATTGTTCGTAGATGGTTCCTCCAACGCTTTGGGGGCTGGGATTGGGGTCGCTCTGATCGCCCAAGAGATGCTGCTCGAGAAATCAGTCCGACTGGATTTCGCCGCTACTAACAATGAAGCAGAGTACGAGGCGTTACTGGCCGGTCTGGAGCTCGCTCAAGAGGTAGGCGCCAAACGCTTAAAAGTCTTTAGTGATTCCCAGCTAATTATTTGCCAAATCAATGGGGAGTACGCCTCCCGGGATGCACGAATGGCGATCTACGTTGATCTGGTGAAAAGCAAGGCCGCGGAGTTCGAAAAGATCTCTTTCGAGCAAATCCCGCGAGCCGATAATAGGCGAGCTGATGCCTTGGCAAACGCCGCCTCCTTGCTGGGAACATCGGAAGCTCGCCATATTCTCATTGAAGTCCAGAATCAGTCTCGGCTCCAGCTGGCGGAGCTCGCAGTTAACCAAGTTTCTGCCGACGTATCTCCTGGCGGGTGGATCGCTCTCATTCTTCGTTTCCTTCAGAAGGGCGAGCTTCCCGAAGGTAAAGAGGAAGCCCGGCGATTGGAGAAATGCGCTGGTCGCTATCTCATTCGCTGGGATCGCCTTTTTCGGAGGTCGTTTGGCGGGCCAAACCTTCGTTGCATCGAAAGCCCGGAGACCGAAGAAGTTCTGAATTGCATCCACTCTGGCGAGCTGGGAAACCACGCTGGTGGGCGATCTCTAGCTGCGAAAGTTCGAAGGCAAGGGTACTGGTGGCCCACTCTGGAGCAGGACGCTTTGAAGACCGCCCTGAGGTGCATCCAATGCCAGAAGCACGCCACGACGAACCATATGCCCGCAGAAGAACTTCACCCATTGGCGAGCCCCTGGCCTTTCCAGCAATGGGGAATGGATATAGTGGGACCTTTCCCTGTGTCTACCCGGCAGAAGAAATTCATCTTGGTAGCTACGGACTACTTCACCAAATGGGTGGAAGCGGTCCCACTAGCTAAGATTGGTGAGAAACAAGTCAAGGACTTCCTCTGGAAGAATATCTTCTGCCGCTTTGGGCTGCCCCGAGTGCTCATCACCGACAATGGTCGCCAGTTCGACAATCGCTTGATCAGAAGCTTTTGTGTTGAATATGGAGTCGATTTAAGATTCTCGTCCCCGAGGTACCCTCAAAGCAACGGGCAGGCCGAAGCTACGAATCGAGTAATCTTAGACAACCTCAAGAAAAGGTTGGAAGGAAAGAAAGGATTGTGGGAGCAGGAGCTCGACGGCGTGCTGTGGGCTTATCGTACCACTCCACGTCGCTCAACCGATGAATCGCCTTTCAGCCTAACTTACGGGTGTGAAGCCGTGCTGCCCATCGAAGCCGAGCTGCCAACAGAAAGGAAGCTTGCTGCAGGTGAGGTCGATAACGACGCTCTGCTCGCCGACTCTCTCGACCAGCTCGAAGAAAAACGAGAGCGCGCCAATCTACATCTCGCTGGGTACCGACAAGAAATGAAGCGCGCCTACAACAAAAGAGTCCGCCATCGGGCATTCAAAGCCGGGGACATGGTGATGAGAAAGGTGTTCGCAAACACGCAGGAACCTAATGCAGGGAAGCTCGCGGCAAACTGGGAGGGCCCCTACATAATACGCGAAGCGCGTGGCTCGGGGGCTTACCAGTTGATGACCGCTGAAGGCGACCTGTTAGAGCGGCCTTGGAATGCTTTGCACCTTCGCAAGTTCTATGCCTAAGGAAATTTTTGTAAAATTTTCTTTTTGAAGAGGTTATGAATGAATGATGGGATTTTCCACAAAGAATTCCACCCGGAAGCTCGCCGCACCAAGAACTCGCTTAATCTACAAAACAGTCCGTCGTTGTGCGGACTTAAAGCAAGACCGGGATCCTCAGAGGCAGCCAGTGGGCGACCTTGAGCTTCCCGGGGCAGTCCGCCGTTGTGCGGACTTAAAACAAGACCGGGATCCTCAGAGGCAGCCAGTGGGCGACCTTGAGCTTCCCGGGGCAGTCCGCCGTTGTGCGGACGTAAAGCAAGACCGGAATCCTCAGAGGCAGCCAGTGGGCGACCTTGAGCTTTCCGGGGCAGTCCGCCATTGTGCGGACTTAAAGCAAGACCGGGATCCTCAGAGGCAGCCAGTGGGCGACCTTGAGCTTCCCGGGGCAGTCCGCCGTTGTGCGGACTTAAAGCAAGACCGGGATCCTCAGAGGCAGCCAGTGGGCAATCTTGAGCATCCTGGCGTTGGCGTACCCCTCGAATGGCGAGCCCGCTGAACAGGACCATCGAGAGAAATTAACCGGGCAGGGGGCAGCTAGCACTTATTTAGTTTCATTTAAAAATAAACATGGTTTTTAGTCTCTGAGTGTAGGGAATTTTTTGAAATCCTTTTGTTTTGCTTAAACGTTTTCCGGGCTCAGAGACTTGAATTTTTACGAGCATGCCGAAGTTTTTCGTTTGCATATACTTTAAAAAATAAAAAGGGTTGAATCGAATTAGCTGCCTCGCCCGGGGTATCACTCTCGAGATCGCTGCGAATTTCTAGAACGAGCTCGAAGGCAAGACAGAGAAAGAAATGGAAACAAGCGGACTCAAAAAAGTCTCATTTCATTCATTTAAGTCAAAAAATTACAGAGATACAGCTTAAGCTGGGCCCGCACCAGCGCCCTCATCGTCGCCGCCGCGCTTCCTCTTTTTTGACCTTTCGGCCTTGTACTTCTCGATGGCGTCGATCGCGCCTTTCTGCAGAAGCTCGTTGAGTTGCGCCTGGAGGCGGCGTTGCTGGGAGTGGAGGTCTTGGAGATGCGTTTCCTTCAGAGACGCGATCTCATCCCTGGAGGCCGCCAACTGACGTTGAAGCTCGGAGACTTCCTTCTGGGCGGCCTCCGCATCGGATAGGGCGCGGCCGCGGGCATCCTCAACCAAGGCTAGCGTGGTGGTGAAGGTGGCAGCCCGCTGGCGCAGTTCGTTGACCTCCGCGTTAGAGGAAGCGACCTGCTGGCGCAGTCGGTCCACTTCAGCCCGCAGCTCGCCTGACTGGTCCATTTGGCGGATTCGAAGAATGTACTCGTCTACTCTCCTCTCCGAGTCATGGAGAGTGTCATCGTAGAGAGCAACGGTGTTCCCCGCGACTTCTGCGACCTCGTCAACAAGAGCCCGGCCGACCCGCTCTACCTACGGAGAAAGCGAACAGATTAAGTTAGAAGTTGAAGCGGGGGTTTGGAGATAAAGGAGTATGGAGGCGGCCTTACCTCGAGCAGTCGGTTAATGATATCGACGTAGGGAGCTTGGGCAAAGATATTGCGCCCCAGGATCTCCCGCATGAAGAAAGGGGCGCGCTCAGGACCGCCAGTGGAGGAGCCCGCTTGGCTCGCCTCGGTGGGAGCAGCTGGAGGGGGCGCACTGATGGAGGCAGCAGCAGGCTCGGCCTCTTGAGCGCCGGCAATTCCTTCGTGGGTAGGGGAAGGCGCGGCGGCTCCCCTTCGCCCCGGCAGGTCCGGGTCCGAGGCTTCCGAGCTGGAGCTCGGAAAGTCGTCCAGGATGGCCCCTAGATCCGGAGACCAATAGGCCAACCTGCCCAGCTCAGGGAGAGGGGGAACCTCAAGAGTGGCGGGCGCGGACTCAGGCGCGAGTGCGGGCTCGGAAGCAGGCGCGGGCTCGGGAGCAGGCGCGGGCTCGGGCGCAGGCGCAGACTCAGGCGGAAGCGCAGTCTCGAGAGCGAGCGCGGGCTCGGGAGCAGGCGTGGGCTCGGGCGCAGGCGCGGGCTCGGAAGCAGGCGCGGGCTCGGGAGCAGGCGCGGGCTCGGGCGCAGGCGCAGACGCAGGCACGGGCTCGGGAGCAGGCGCGGGCTCGGGAGCGAGCACGGGCTCGGGAGCAGGCGTGGGCTTGGGCGCAGGCGCGGGCTCAGACGCGGGCGCGGGCTCGGGCGCACGCGCGGGCACGGGAGCAGGCGCGGGCTCGTGCGCAGGCGCGGGCTCAGGCGCAAGCGCGGGCTCGGGCACGGGCGCAGGCGCGAGCCTGGACGCAGGAGCAGGTTCCTGCGCGGGCGCAGGCTCGGACACGAGTCCGAGCTCGGGCGCAAGCGCAGGCACAGGTGAGGGCTCGGGAGCAGGTTCCTGCGCGGGCATGCTAGGGGCAGGAGCGGCCGGTGCCGAGGTCTTGGCCGGAGCAGGTGCAGAAGGTAGCGGGCTCATTGGCGCAGGTCCCTCGAAGGGCAGGGGAGGCCTCGCTGTCGTAGAAGCGGGCTCGTCCTCGAGAGACCGCGGCTCCTCTTCTTCCGAGCCGGACTCCTCGCTGGAATCCTCGCCCGATGGCAAGCCCGCTTCCTCGAGGGCGGCTTTCTTCCTGTCCTCAATGGCTCGCGCATAGGCTTCACGAGCCTTGCGAACGGCGTCGTCCTCCGCCATTGGGCGGGCTGCTGGAGCCTTCTTCTTCTTCTTCTTTATATGGGCGCCCTCCATCTCTGGGGTCATTACCGCGACATAAAGAGGTTTAGAAAGGTCGCCCGGGAACTCGCGCATCAGTATCTCGGCCATTGGGGTTTCCACCTCCGCCATGCCAAGAAGGAGCTCGACGCGCGGGTCCTCGGGGTCGACCATCACAACTTGACGTCGTGGAGGTTCCGAAACTGAGGAGTGCATGAGGGGATTGGAAACGAAGGGGGAGTTCGCCTGACCTGGGGCAACCTCGCGGGATGGAGGCGGCGGCGAGGGAATATCCTCCTCGCGGAGCATGTCGATGGTGTCTTCATCGGCGAGCCTGATCGGAGAAGCTCGTTTCTTCTTCCCCTTCCTCGCCGAAGAAGTGCCGACACCGGCGGGCGCGGCAGCAGCCTGGGAGGTCGCCCCGGTGCGGCGAGAGACCGCCACCTTCTTGCGCATGATCTTCTGGCGGGTCATGATGGTGCCCGTCCGGAGATCCTTCCAGAGGAAGGAGAAGTCCGGGGCCAGGACCTTGTCCGGAGTCCGCCCGCCGAGGAACTCCAGGATCGCCTCATCGAGAGATTTCTCTCGGGCTGCCGAGATACACTTCCTCCCCTTAGAGCGATACTCCGCGATCTCCTTGAAGACCGGCAGAGGCGGTCTGCCGGGAAAGGAGCGGACTCCGGCGCAGGGACCTCGCCAGTTGCCCTCGATCACGAATGGATACTCCTTCCAATATCGGTCCTTGTTCTCGACCGCGGAGAAGGGCAGCACCTCGCCAGGGCGGCCTGCGAGGTAGTAGTGGCCGCAGTCGACCTCGCTGAAGATTGTCCCCGGCTTGAGGGACCACTTCTTCAGGAGATAGGCCAGGGGGATCCTCACGTTAAGGGCTTCCTCGATTTGAGAAAGCCCGTAGAGAATCCCCCACGAGTTGCCTGGGAGCTGAGCGGGGCATAAGCCCGCCAGCTCCAGGAGCTCGCTGGCTAGATGGTTCAGGGGCAGTCGGAGCCCTGACCATATTTGCCCCACGGAGACCGCAGTTCCGGAGAGCGGTCTCCCCGATCTCGGGAAAGGAAGGATGTCGAGCTCTTGGGGGATGCCCGCCACTGTCCGTAGACTCTCGGGGACCGGCACGCCCCCGATGTCGTTGAACCAGAGGACGGCGGGCACCTTGGGAGGAGCCTCTTTCTCGGTGCCCGGAGCACGCACCGAGATGGGGGCGACATTGAGAGGCTCCTCCCGGGAGATCGCAGCAGCAGCAGCAGTGGCTGAAGAAGAAGCAGCAGCAGAGGAAGCCATGAGAGCAAGAGGGCGCAAGCGAGCTGCGAGTTGAGAAGGTTAGGGGAGAAGGGAGAGCTGTTTTCACGCAGCGGTAAAAAATCGTCCCCCTTTCCCTATTTATAGGCAAATGAAAGAAAGGTGAATCGGGCCGCAGTTAATGCCCGAGCGCGCTCAGCGAGGCGACGTGACGACAGGTGAAGCGACAGCTCGTTCCCTTCCAATCGTCAAGCGCCACGTGGGCCACGCGTGGAAAAAGCTGCGCAGGCGCCGACACTGTCATTTCTGACAGAAGAAGAACAAATGAGAAGGAGACACGTGTCTCGCGCCGATCGGGATCTCATGATGAGATTCGCTGTATCAGCATTGAGTCTTGCGTCACATTTAAGACAAAGCGACCGTTGGAGATTTGGTGCGATACCCAAGTCACAAGATCGCTCGCGGCAGGTGCCCGCAGCTCGCCCGACGCAGACCCTGGCCGCATGTGACAAGCTCGCATCGGAAGGAGATCGCTCGTGGCTGACGCACGTGGCCCACCAGCGTTTGTAAAGTACTGACAGTCAAAGCTCTCGGCGCAGATCGCTTGCGGTAGGTGCCCGCAGCTCGCCCGACGCAGACCCTGGCCGCATGTGACAAGCTCGCATCGGAAGGAGATCGTTCGTGGCTGACGCTCGTGGCCCGCCCAGCTTTTGAGAAGAACTGGCGGTCAAAGCTCTCGGCGCAGTTTGCTCGCGGCAGGTGCCCGCAGCTCGCCCGACGCAGACCCTGGCCGCATGTGACAAGCTCGCATCGGAAGGAGATCGCTCGTGGCTGACACTCGTGGCTAGTTCGCACCGGAAGGAGGCCGCCCGCGGAAGGTGCTCCTGGCCCGCCCGACGCTTGCAGTAGCGGATAGCTGCGTTCCTTGGACATAGCAGCATCGTCCTCGAGGTCTCACCCATGAGACGCCGAGTCAAAGCTCTCGGTGAAGCTCGCCCGTAGCTACTATCTCCGCCCCGTCAGGAAACTGTTGCAGCAGACATTGATATCAGGCACATTACGAGGGATAGGAACTCGCTAAGACTCCTGAGCAAGCATCGAGTTTCCTCGATCACTCCCTCAGGAGGGGGTAATGTTGGGGGTAATCAAAAACCACATATCTTGGATAGCCCGTCCAGGAGTTGGAACCCTCGTCAGGAGCTCGCCTTCACATGGAGCGGGATGGACACCTTGTATCTGAGTACAGCTCACACCTCCAGTCCCCCACAGGAGCTCGCCCAAGCTCATCCAGGAGCTCGCCATACTCGCCCATATTCGATAAATGGCTTAGACAAAGAGCGCGAAGGAGCTCGCCCAAACTCATCCAGGAGCTCGCCATACTCGCCCATATTCGATAAATGGCTTAGACAAAGAGCGCGAAGGAGCTCGCCCAAGCTCATCCAGGAGCTCGCCATACTCGCCCATATTCGATAAATGGCTTAGACAAAGAGCGCGAAGGAGATCGCCCAAGCTCGTCCAGGAGCTCGTCATGCTCGCTCAGGAGCTCGCTTAGCTCGTCCAGGAGCTCGAAACGCTCGCTCAGGAGCTCGCCTAGCTCGTCCAGGAGCTCGCCATGCTCGCTCAGGAGCTCGCCTAGCTCGTCCAGGAGTTCGCCATGTTCACTCATGAGCCCGCCTAGCTGGCATAGGAGCTCGCCCAAGCTCATTTAGGAGCACGCCATGCTCACTCAGGAGCTCGCCTAGCTCGCTCAGGAGCTCGCCCAAGTTCGCCCAGGAGTTCGCCCAAGCACGCTCAGAAGCTCGCCCAGAAGCTCGCCTAGACCCCTGTTTATCGAAGAGGTTGCTCCCACGAGGTCCAACTCTTGATAAATATGGGCGAAAGGACGGAGCAGTATTGGGCGAGCTGGCCTTTGCTTTTTCCCTGAGATTGCCAGGTGTCGAGAACCCACTGAAGCTACGTGGACGATTGCAGTCCATGGAAGCCAGTCAGAGTCGGTTTGAGACCTCCTAGACTTGAACATTCTGGAAGATCCCTATGGCGGCAACAGAATAGCAGCTGCTGTCCCCCACTACTGCGTCAGAAGAGCTAGACGACAAAGAATGTCAGGGGTCCAAGTTCCAAGAACTGTCAGAAACTATTGAAAGCTAGAACGTGGGGGCCTAGAAGGTGCCGGAAAGAACCTCCACGCGTCGTAGCTCGATAGGTCGCCCATGTCTATAAATGCACACCCCCAGGCTCCAAAGTACAGGTTCGAAATCCCTTTCACTACCACTTTGGTATACAACAGCTCTCCGTTGTGTTACCATAACTGACTTGAGCGTCGGAGGGTCTGCGCTCCTAAGGGAGCCAGCCGTTCTCACGTTTCTTTTTTCTTGATCTTACAGGTGGCTCGCAAGGATCTTAGAATGGATACATTCGTACGATCCATTCTAATTCATTTGTATGATCCATTCTAATTCATTCGTACGATCCATTCTAATTCATTCGGACGAATGTATCCATTCTAATTTATTCGTACGATCTATTCTAATTCATTCATTTGACCCATTCTAATTCATTCGTACGATCCATTCTAATTGATTCGTCCGATCCATTCTAATTCATTCGCACAAATGTGTCCATTCTAATTCATTCGTACGATCCATTCTAATTCATTCGTACGATCCATTCTAATTCATTCGTAAGATCCATTCTAATTCATTCGTACGATCCATTCTAATTCATTCGTACGATCCATTCTAATTCATTCGCACGAATGTATCCATTCTAGTTCATTCGTACGATCCATTCTAATTCATTCGTACGATCCATTCTAATTCATTCGCTTGATCCATTCTAATTCATTCGTACGATCCATTCTAATTCATTCATACGATCCATTCTAATTCATTCGCACGAATGTATCCATTCTAATTCATTCATACGATCCATTCTACTTCATTCGTACTATCCGTTCTAATTCACTCATACGATCCATTCTAATTCATTCATACGATCCATTCTAATTCATTTGCACGAATATATCCATTCTAATTCATTTGTACGATCCATTCTAATTCCTTCGTACGATCCATTCTAATTCCTTCGTACGATCCATTCAAATTCCTTCGTACAATCCATTCTATTTCATTCGTATGATCCATTCTAATTAATTCGTACGATCCATTCTAATTCATTCGTATGATCCATTCTAATTCATTCGTACGATCCATTCTTACTCATTCGTACGATCCATTCTAATTCATTCATAAAATCCATTCTAATTCATTCCGTACGATCCATTCTAATTTATTCATACGATCTATTCTTTCATACAATCCATTCTAATTCTTTCGTGCGAATGAATTAGAATGGATACCTTTGTGCATATAAATTAGAATGGATCGTACGAATGAATTAGAATGGACCATATTAATGAATTAGAATGGATCGTACGAATGAATTAGAATGGATACATTCGTGCGAATGAATTAGAATGGATCGTGCGAATCCATTAGACTGGATCGTGCGAATGAATAAAAATAGATCATACGAATGAATTAGAATGGATCGTACGAATTAATTAGAATGGATACATTCGTGCGAATGAATTAGAATGGATTGTATGAATGAATTAGAATGGATCATACGAATTAATTAGAATGGATCATACGAATGAATTAGAATGGATCGTACGAATGAATTAGAATGGATCGTACGAATGAATTAGAATGGATAATGCAAATGAATTAGAATGGATCGTGCAAATGAATTAGAATGGATACATTTGTGCGAATGAATTAGAATGGATCGTACGAATGAATTAGAATAGATCGTATGAATAAATTAGAATAGATCGTACGAATGAATTAGAATTGATCGTGCGAATAAATTAGAATGGATCGTACGAATGAATTAGAATGGATCGTGTGAAAGAATTAGAATGGATCGTACGAATGAATTAGAATGGATCGTGCGAATGAATTAGAATGGATCGTACGAATGAATTAGAATGGATACATTTGTGCGAATGAATTAGAATGGATCGTACGAATGAATTAGAATGGATCGTATGATTGAATTAGAATGGATCGTACGAATGAATTAGAATGGATCGTGCGAATGAATTAGAATGGATCGTACGAATGAATTAGAATGGATCGTACGAATGAACTAGAATGGATACATTCGTGCGAATGAATTAGAATGGATCGTACGAATAAATTAGAATGGATCGTACGAATGAATTGGAATGGATCTTACGAATGAATTAGAATGGATCGTACGAATGAATTAGAATGGATCGTACGAATGAATTAGAATCGATACATTCGTGCGAATGAATTAGAATGGATCGGACGAATGAATCAGAATGGATCGTACGAATGAATTAGAATGGATCGTACGAATGAATTAGAATGGATCGTACGAATAAATTAGAATGGATATATTCGTCCGAATGAATTAGAATGGATCATACGAATGAGTAAGAATGGATCGTACGAATGAAATAGAATAGCTTGTACGAATGAATTAGAATGGATGTTACGAAAGAATTAGAATGGATCATGTGAAAGAATTAGAATGGATCGTACGAATAAATTAGAATGGATCGTACGAATGAATTTGAATGGATCGTACGAATGAATTAGAATAGATCGTACGAATGAATTAGAATGGATCGTACGAATGAAATAGAATGGATCATGTGAAAGAATTAGAATGGATCGTACGAATGAATTAGAATGGATCGTGCGAATGAATTAGAATGGATCGTACGAATGAATTAGATTGGATCGTGCAAATGAATTTGAATTAATCGAACGAATGAATTAGCATGGATCGTGCATTCGTACGATCCATTCTAATTCATTCGTAAGATCCATTCTAATTCATTCGTACGATCCATTCTAATTTATTCGCACGAATGTATCCATTCTAGTTCATTCGTACGATCCATTCTAATTCATTCGTACGATCCATTCTAATTCATTCATACGATCTATTCTAATTCATTCATACAATCCATTCTAATTCTTTCACACGATCCATTCTAATTCATTCGAACGATCCATTCTAATTCATTCGCACAATCCATTCTATTTCATTCGTACGATCCATTCTTACTCATTCGTATGATCCATTCTAATTCGTTCGCACGAATGTATCCATAATGGATCATACGAATGAGTAAGAATGGATCGTACGAATGAAATAGAATGGATTGTGCGAATGAATTAGAATGGACCGTACGAATGAATTAGAATGGATACATTCGTGCGAATGAATTAGAATGGATCGGACGAATGAATTAGAATGGATCGTACGAATGAATTAGAATGGATCGTACGAATAAATTAGAATGGATACATTCGTCCGAATGAATTAGAATGGGTCATACGAATGAGTAGGAATAGATCGTACGAATGAAATAGAATAGATTGTACGAATGAATTAGAATGGATCGTGCGAATGAATTAGAATGGATCGTACGAATGAATTAGAATGGATCGTACGAATGAATTAGGATGGATCGTGCGAATGAATTAGAATGGATCATATTAATGAATTAGAATGGATCGTACGAATGAATTAGAATGGATACATTCGTGCGAATGAATTAGAATGGATCGTGCGAATCCATTAGACTGGATCGTGCGAATGAATAAGAATGGATCATACGAATGAATTAGAATGGATCGTACGAATTAATTAGAATGGATACATTCGTGCGAATGAATTAGATTGGATTGTATGAATGAATTAGAATGGATCGTACGAATGAATTAGAATGGATCATACGAATTAATTAGAATGGATCATACGAATGAACTAGAATGGATCGTACGAATGAATTAGAATGGATCGTACGAATGAACAAGAATGGATCGTACGAATGAGCTAGAATGGATACATTCATGCGAATGAATTAGAATGGATCGTACGAATGAATTAGAATGGATCGTACGATTCATTCTAATTCATTCGTACGATCCATTCTAATACATTCGTACGATTCATGCTAATTCATTCGCACGATCCATTCTAATTCATTCGTACGATCCATTCTTATTCATTCATACGATCCATTCTAATTCATTCGCATAATCCATTCTAATTCATTCGTACAATCCATTCTAATTCATTCGTATGATCCATTCTAACTCATTCGGTGGATCCATTCTAATTCATTCGTACGATCCATTCTAATTCATTCCCACGATCCATTCTAATTTATTCGTACGATCTATTCTAATTCATTCGTACGATCTGTTCTAATTCATTCGCACGAATGTAACCATTCTAATTCATTCATACGATTCATTCTAATTCATTCGTATGAGCTATTCTAATTCATTCGTACGATCCATTCTAATTCATTCGTACGATCCATTGTAATTCATTCATACAATCCATTTAGATTCATTCGCACAAATGTAACCATTCAAATTCATTCGTATGATCCAGTCTAATTCATTCGTACGATCCATTCTAATTCATTCGCATGAATATATCCATTCTAATTCTTTCGTACGATGCATTCTAATTCATTCGTACGATCCATTCTAATTCATTCGTACGATCCATTCTAATTCATTCGTACGATCCATTCTAATTCATTCGCACGATTGTATCCATTCTAATTCATTCGTACAATCCATTCTATTTTGTTCGGGGGATTTTTCGCTGGTCCGTGCGGGCTGCCTGCAAGACAAAGAAAAGAGAACGTGAGAACGGCTGGCTCCCTTAGGAGCGCAGACCCTCCGACGCTCAAGTCAGTCACGGTGGCACAACGGCGAGCTGGGGTATACCAAAGTGGTAGGGAAAAGGATTTCAAACCGGTGATATGGAGCCAGGGGGTGAGCATTTATAGCAATCGGCGGCCTACCGTGCCCCGACACGTGGAGATTCTTCCAGGGCCTTCTAGACCCCCACGTTCTGGCTCGCGTGGGTCTGACAGTCCTTGGTACTCGCGCCTTGACATTCTGTCATCAAGCCTGCCAGACGGTTTGAGTAGGGGAGGGAATCTTTCTTGTCGCGGCCAGGTGGCTGTTCTGGAAAGTTCAAGTCTGGGCGGTCCCAGGGAGGAAGCAAAGGCAAGCTCGCCCTTCACTGCTCCGTCCTTTCGTCCATATCTATCAAGAGTTGGACCTCGCGGGAGCAACCTCTTCGATAAACAGGGGTCTGGGCGAGCTTTGGCGAGCTCCTGAGCGAGCATGGGTGAGCTCCTGAGCGAGCTTGGGCGAGCTCCTGAGCGAGCTTGGGCGAGCTCCTGAGCGAGCTTGGGCGAGCTCCTAGGTGAGCTTGGCGAGCTCCGGGGCGAGCTTAGGCGAGCTCCTGATCGAGCTTGGGCGAGCTCTGGGGCGAGCTTAGGCGAGCTCCTGATCGAGCTTGGGCGAGCTCTGGAGCGAGCTTAGGCGAGCTCCTGATCGAGCTTGGGCGAGCTCTTGAGAGAGCTTAGGCGAGCTCCTTATCGAGCGTATGCGAGCTCCTGAGCGAGCTTAGGCGGGCTCTTGGGCGAGCTCTAGCGAGCTTAGGCGAGCTCCTATGAGTGCCCTTGGCCTAGGCCCCTTCAGCCCAATGTGGATCTCGCTCCCTGTCAAGGTGATTTGGCGAGCACGGGGGGGGGGGGAACTCCAGGGCAGATTTCAGCTACCCCCAACATTACCCCCTCCTGAGGGAGCGACCAAGGAGACTTTGGCGCTTGCTCAGGAGTCTTACTGCGCACGACGGTCGAATTGGGAGTTCTAGTCACTTGCGACCTTCACCCGGGGAGATGCGGGCACCAACCATGGGCGGTCTGCGCCGAGAGCTTTGACTGTCAGTATTTCACAAGCACTGGGCGGGCCGGGAGCGTCAGCCACGAGCGATCTCCTTCCGATGCGAGCTTGTCACATGCGGTCAGGGTCTGCCTCGAGCGAGCTACGGGCACCTGCCGTGGGCGGTCTGCACCGAGAGCTCTGACTCAGTACTTCTCAAACGATGGGCGGGCCACGAGCGTCAGCCACGAGCGATCTCCTTCCGATGCGAGCTTGTCACATACGGTCAGGGTCTGCCTCGAGCGAGCTACGGGCACCTGCCGCGAGCGGTCTGCGTCGAGAGTTTTGACTCCCAGTATTTCACAAACGCTGGGAGGGCCGGGAACGTCTGCCACGAGCGATCTCCTTCCGATGCGAGCTTGTCACATGCGGTCAGGGTCTGCCTCGAGCGAGCTGCGGGCACCTGCCGCGAGCGGTCTGCGTCGAGAGTTTTGACTCCCAGTATTTCACAAACGCTGGGAGGGCCGGGAGCATCAGCCACGAGCGATCTCCTTCCGATGCGAGCTTGTCACATGCGGTCAGGGTCTGCCTCGAGCGAGCTGCGGGCACCTGCCGTGGGCGATTTTGTGACTTGGGTATCTCACCAAATCTCTAACGGTCGTTTCACCTTAAACACGGCGCGAGGCTCAATGCTGATACAGCGAATCTCATCATGAGATCCCGATCGGCGCGAGACACGTGTCTCCTCCTCATTCGTTCTTCTTTTGTCAGTAAATAATAGTGTCGGCGCCGGCGCAGCTTTTTCCACGCGTGGCCCACGTGGCGCTTGACGATTGGAAAGAAATGAGCTATCGCTTCGATGGCCGTCACGTCGCCTCGCCGAGCACGCTTGGGCATTAACTGCGGATCGATTCACCTGTCTCTCACTCGCCTATAAATACGGGACGGGGGGGCGATTTTTACCGCTGCGTGAAAAACAGCTCTCCCTTCCTTCTTTGCCTTCTGCTCGCAGCTTGCTAGCGCCCTCCCGCTCATGGCTTCCTCTGCTGCGGCTTCTTCTGCTGCTGCTGCTGCTGCTGCGCCCTCCCAAGAGGAGCCCCTCAACGTCGCTCCTCTTGCAGTGCGCGCTTCCGGCGCCGAGGGCGAGGCTCCCGTCAAGGTGCCCGCCGTCATCTGGTTGCACGACATCGGGGGCGCACCCGTCCCCGACAGTGTGAGGACTGCGGTGGGCATTCCCCGGGAGCTCGACATTCTGCCCCTCCCTCGCTCGGGGAGGCCGCTCTCCGGCACCGCGGTCTCCGTGGGGTAGGTCTGGTCAGGGCTCCGGCTCCCCCTGAACCATTTGGCCAGCGAGCTGCTGGAACTGGCGGGCTTATGCCCCGCCCAGCTTCCAGGAAACTCATGGGGGATCCTCTATGGGCTCTCTCGGATCGAAGAAGCCCTTAACGTGAGGATCCCCCTCGCCTACCTACTGAAGAAATGGACCCTCAAGCCGGGGCCCATCTTCCACGAGGTAGGCTGCAGCTTGTTCTACCTCACAGGCCGCTCTGGCGAGGTGCTCCCCTTCTCCGCGGTCGAAAACAAGGATAGGTACTGGAAAGAGTACCCCTTCGTCGTCGTGGGGGAGTGGCGAGGTCCCTGCGCCGGCGTTCCTGCTCACCCCGGAAGGTCGCCCCTCCCTCAGCTCAAAGAGATCGCCGAGTACCGTGCCAAAGGGAAGAAGTGCATCTCCGAGGGCCAGGAACGAGCTCTCGACAAAGCGATCTTGGAGTTCCTTGACGGGCGAACTCCTGAGAAGATCCTGGCTCCGGACTTCTCCTTCCTCTGGACGGACCTCCGGACTGGCGCCATCACCACCCGCCAGAAGAACCCGCGCCAGAAGAACCCGCGCCAGAAGGTTGCGGTCCCTCGCCGCACCGGGGCGACCTCCAAGGCGGCTCCTACGACCTCCGGCGCTGGCACCTCTTCGGCGAAGAAGGGGAAGAAGCGGGCTTCTCCGATTAGGCTCGCCGATGAAGACACCATTGACATGATCCGTGAGGAGGATATTCCCTCGCCGCCGCCTCCACCCCACGAGGTTGCCTCAGGTCAGGCGAACTACCCCTTAGCTTCCAGTCCCCCTACGCGCTCCTCAATTTTGGAACCCCCACGACGTCAAGTTGTGATGGTCGACCCTGAGGACCCGCGCGTCGAGCTCCTCCTTGGCATGGCGGAGGTGGAAACCCCAATGGCCGAGGTGCTGATGCGCGGGTTCTCGGGCGACCTCTCTAAACCCCTCTTTGTCGCGGTAATGACCCCAGAGATGGAGGGCGCCCATGTAAAAAAGAAGAAGAAGAAAGCTCCAGCGGCCCGCCCAACGGGGGAAGACGACGTCGTCCGCAAAGCTCGTGAAGCCTTTGCGCGAGTCGCTGAGGAGCGGAGGAGGAAAGCCGCTCTGGAGGAAGCGGGCTTGGGATCCTGCGAGGATTCCAGCTCGGCCGAGGAAGAGGAAGAAGAAGAGGAGCCGGCCCGCGCTGCCGAGCCCGCTGCAACGGCAGCGTCTTCCCGCAGCGCGCCTGCGCCCTCTGCTGCTAGCGCGCCCGTGCCCGCGCCTGCGCCCGTGCCGGAGCCCTCTGCACCGGATGCGTCTGGCCGCAGCGCGCCCGCGCCCTCTACTGCTAGCACGCCCGCGCCCGAGCCCGAGCCCGCACCCGCACCCGAGCCCACGTCCGTGCCCGAGTCCGAGCCCGCGCTTGCGCCCGCGTCAGAGCCTGCGCCCGAGCCCGTGCCTGCCAGCACGCCTGCGCCCGAGCCCGCACTTGCGCCTGCGCCTGCCCTCAGCGCGTCCGCGCCTGCACATGCTGTCAGCGCGCCCGCGCCCGAGCCCGCGCCTGCGCCTGCTATCAGTGCGCCCGCGCCCGAGCCCGCACCTGCGCCTGCTCTCAGCGCGCCCGCGCCCGAGCTCGCGCCTATGGCTCCTAGCGCGCCCGCGCCTGAGCCCGCGCCCGCCGCTTTCGGGGTTCCTCCTCTCCCGGAGCTGGGCGGGTTGGTCTACTGGTCTCCGGACCTGGGGACCATCCTGGACGATCTTCCGAGCTCCAGCTCAGAAGCATCAGACCCGGGTGTGCCCGAAGAAGGGCAAATCGCCACGCCATCCTTGGCCACTGAAGAGGGTCCCAGCGCCCAAGGGGTTGAGGCCGCTCCGGTCGTGGCCCCCGCGGTGCTCGAGCCCGCTGATGCTGCCGCCATATCGCCTCCTCCAGCCACTCCGATCGAGGGAAGCCAGGCGGGCTCCTCCTCAGGCGGCCCTGAGCGCCCCCCCTACTATACGCGGGATATCTTGGGGCACAATATTTTTGCCCGGACTCCCTACATCGTCCTTATCAACCGGCTCGTCGAGGTAAGTTTTACCTCTGCGCTCCTTTGGCTTACATCACTTTCCTGTTCTAATTTTCTTCTAACTCCACCGTTTTACTTTGCCATAGGTGGAGCGGGTCAGCCGGGCTCTCGCCGATGAGGTCGCTGGCGTGGCGGGGGATACTATCGCCCTCTACGATGACACTCTCCATAGCTCGGAGAGGAGAGTAGACGAGCATATCCATCAGCTTCATCAGGCGGATCGATCCGGCGAGCTCCAAGCTGAGGTGGACCGGCTGCGCCAGCAGGCCGCCTCCGTAGACATGGAGGTTGCCCAGCTGCGCCAGCGGGCCGCCACCCTTGCCAAGTCGCTAGCCTCGGTTGAGGATGCTCGAGCCCGCGACCTCAAGGATCTGCAAGAAGCGATCCAAGCCAAGGAGGCCGCCCAGAAGGAGCTTCTCGAGCTTCGCGGCCAGGTGACGGCCTCCCGGGAAGAAATCGCGGCGCTGAAGGAGACACACCTTCGCGACCTCAAATCCCAGCGAGAGCGTCTTCAGTCGCAGCTGGACGAGCTCCTTCGGAAGGGCGCGCTGGACGCCATCGAAAAATATAAGGCCGAAAGGTTAAAGAAAAGGAAGCGCGGCGACGACGAGGGCGCTGGCGCGGGCCCGGCCTAGGTTATATTTCTCTGTAATCTTTTTGTAATCTTTAAACAATGAATGAAATGAAACTTTTCGAGTCCGCCTGTTTCTTTCTTTCTCTGTCTCGCCCATGAGTCCGCTTCAGGAGTTTCGCAGCGATCTCGAGAGTGATACCCCGGGCGAGGCAGCTAATTCGATTCAATCCTTTTTATTTTCAAGTATATGCAAACGAAAAACTCGGTATGCTCGCAAAAACGCAATTAGTCTCTGAGCCCGGAAAACGATAAGCAAACCAAACGATTTCAAAAACTTCCCTACCTCAGAGACTTAAACCATTTTTATTTTAAAAGGAAACTAATAAGTGCTAGCTGCCCCCTGCCCGGTTAATTTCTCTCGATGATCCTGTTCGGCGGGCTCGCCCTTCGATGGGTACGCCAATGCCAGGATGCTTCCGCTCATGGCAGGTGAACGCGAAGGATCCTGGTTAGGTTTAGAGTCCACTTGGCAGCGGACTTCCCCGGGAAGCTCAAGGTCGCCCACTGGCTGCCTCTGAGGTTCCCGGTCTAGCTTTAAGTCCGCGCAACGGCGGACTACCCCGGGAAGCTCAAGGTCGCCCACTGGCTGCCTCTGAGGATCCCGGTCTTGCTTTAAATCCGCGCAACGGCGGACTACCCCGGGAGGCTCAAGGTCACCCACTGGCTGCCTCTGAGGACCCCGGTCTTGCTTTAAGTCCGCACAACGGCGGACTGCCCCGGGAAGCTCAAGGTCGCCCACTGGCTGCCTCTGAGGATCCCGGTCTTGCTTTAAGTCCGCACAACGGCGGACTGCCCCGGGAAGCTCAAGGTCGCCCACTGGCTGCCTCTGAGGATCCCGGTCTTGCTTTAAGTCCGCACAGCGGCGGACTGTACTTTACCAATCATGCGGGCTCTTGCTGCGCCGAGTTTCCTAGTTAAATTGTTAAAACCTCAATCATTCATTCATAACCTTTTTAGAAGATTATCTACAAAAATTTCCTTAGGCATAAAACTTGCGAAGGTACAGAGCGTTCCAAGGTCGCTCTAACAGGTCGCCTCCAGCGGTCATCAACCGGTAAGCCCCCGAGCTTCCTGCTTCATGTACTACGTAGGGGCCTTCCCAGTTCGCCGCGAGCTTTCCTGCATTAGGCTCTTGTGTGTTTGCGAACACCTTTCTCATCACCAGATTGCCGGCCTTGAATACCCGATGGCGGACTCTCTTGTCGTAGGCGCGCTTCATTTCCTGTCTATATCCGGCGAGGTGTAGATTGGCACGCTCTCGTCTTTCTTCGAGCTGATCAAGGGAGTCGGCGAGCAGCTCGTCGTTGTCGACCTCCTCCGACGCAAGCCTTCTTTCAGTGGGCAGCTCGGCCTCGATGGGTAGCACGGCTTCGCAACCAAAAGTGAGACTGAAAGGGGACTCGTTGGTCGAGCGACGTGGAGTGGTTCGATAAGCCCACAGTACACCGTCGAGCTCCTGCTCCCACAGTCCTTTCTTTTCTTCTAACCTTTTCTTGAGGTTGTCTAGGATCACGCGATTTGTTGCTTCGGCCTGCCCATTGCTCTGAGGGTACCTTGGGGAAGAGAACCTTAGGTCGACTCCATATTCAACACAAAAGCTTCTGATCAAGCGATTGTTGAACTGGCGACCATTGTCGGTGATTAGTACCCGAGGCAGACCGAACCGGCAGAAAATATTCTTCCAAAGGAAGTCCTTCACTTGCTTTTCGCCTATCTTACCTAGCGGGACCGCTTCCACCCATTTGGTGAAGTGTCCGTGGCTACTAAGATGAATTTCTTCTGTCGGGCTGACACGGGGAAAGGTCCCACTATGTCCAGCCCCCATTGCTGGAAAGGTCAGGGGCTCGCCAGAGGGTGCAGTTCTTCTGCGGGCATATGGTTCGTTGTGGCGTGCTTCTGGCATTGGATGCACCTCTGGGCGACCTTCAAAGCGTCTTGCTCCAGAGTGGGCCACCAGTATCCTTGCCTTCGTACTTTCGCAGCAAGAGACCGCCCACCAGCGTGGTTTCCCAGCTCGCCAGAGTGAATGCACTTTAGAACTTCTTCGGTTTCTGGGCTCTCGACGCAACGAAGATTCGGCCCGCCAAAAGATCTTCAAAAAAGGCGGTCCCAGCGAATGAGATAGTGACCAGCGCATTTCTCCACTCGTCGGGCTTCCTCTCTTCCTTCTGGAAGCTCGCCCTTCTGGAGAAAACGAAGAATAGGAGCGGTCCACCCGACGGGTGATACGTCGGCAGAAACTTGGTTAACAGCGGGCTCCGTTATTTGGAGTCGAGACTGATTCTGGACCTCGATTAGAATCTGGCGAGCTTCTGATGTTCCCAGTAGGGAAGCGGCGTTTGCCAAGGCATCAGCTCGCCTATTATCGGCTCGCAGAATTTGCTCGAAAGTGATCTTTTTGAACTCCGCAGCCTTGCCCTTTACTAGATCTACATAGCCCGCCATTCGTGCATCCCGGGAGGCGTACTCCCCATTGATTTGGCAAATAATTAGCTGGGAATCACTAAAGACTTTCAAGCGTTTGGCGCCTACCTCTTGAGCGAGCTCCAGACCAGCCAGCAGCGCCTCATACTCCGCCTCATTGTTGGTAGCGGCGAAATCCAATCGGACTGATTTCTCCAGGAGTACCAATTGGGTGATCAGTGCGACCCCGATCCCAGCCCCCAAAGCGTTGGAGGATCTATCGACGAATAATTCCCAGCCGGCCTCCTCTGAACGCTTAGTTAGAGGAAGCTCGCCTTGGTTGTCCAAGAACCTCGCCATCCCAGGGTGTGCCTCAGTTGGCTCATCCTCTTGGTACTGGACTGGCTCTTCTATGGGGAAGTCCGCCAAGAAATCGGCGAGAGCCTGCCCTTTGACAGCAACTCGATGGACATACTCCAAACCATAGGCGGCGAGCTCGGCAGACCATCGATACAACCTGCCGGCTACCGAAGGCCTGGAGAGCGCGCTCTTCAGGGGGTGCTCTGTGATGACTTTGACGGTGTGCGCCGAGAAGTAGGGGTGAAGCTTTCTCGTGGTAAGGACCAAGGCCAAAGCGACCTTCTCGATTGGCCGATACCGGAGCTCGGCGGGAAGCATCGTGTGGCTCACAAAGTAGACAGGCCGCTCTACCTTTGCTTCTTCCACTACAAGGACCCCGCTTACTGCATTCTCCATGACCGCGAGATATATGCCAAGCTCGGCGCCATCTTTTGGCGCCGCTAGGATCGGTGGGCTCGCCAGATAGTCCTTTATCTTCTGAAAGGCGCGCTCGCATTTTTCATCCCAACAAATGCTCGCTCCTTTTCGCAGCAGCTCGAAAAGAGGTCAGCAATTGTCTGAGGATTTGGATATAAACCGATTGAGCACGGCGATTCGCCCGCTCAATCTCTGGATTTCCTGCCGGGTTCTTGGTGCAGGCATTTCGACAAGTGCTCAGATTTGCCCAGGGTCAGCCTCGATCCCCCTGTGGGTGACCAGGTACCCGAGGAATTTCCCAGAAGTCACCCCGAATGTGCACTTCGCCGGGTTTAGCCTCATTTGATACTTTCTCAGTATTTCGAAGGTTTCGCGGAGATCGGCAACATGCCCCTCTCGCTCCCGACTCTTCACCAGGAGGTCGTCTACATAAACCTCGACGTTTCTGCCGATCTGATCTTTGAACATCTGAGTGACTAACCTTTGGTAGGTCGCTCCAGCGTTCTTAAGTCCGAACGGCATCACTCGATAGCAGTATAACTTATGGTAGCCCGCTCCAGAGTAGAAGGCGGTCTTTTCCTGATCGTCGGCGTGGAGAGGTATCTGGTTATACCAAGAATATCCATCCATGAAGGACAGGGCCTGGAACCCGACAGCTGCATCGACCAGCGCGCCTATTCTCAGAAGAGGAAAACCGTCCTTCGGGCATGCCTTATTGAGGTCGGAGAAGTCAATGCATGCTCTGACCGCTCCGCTCTTCTTAGGCACTGCCACGATATTGGAGATCCACTCGGGGAAGTGCGCCTCGCGGATGAAGCCAGCTCGCTCTAGCTTGTCTATCTCCGCCGCTACTGCAACGGACTTTCTGCTTAACCGGCGGGAACTCTTTCATGGTGTGCAGACGATGACAGGCGACCTCCGGGTCAATCCCTGGCATGTCCGCGAAGCTCCAGGCGAATACGTCACAGTATTCCCTGAATAAGTTGGTTATGGCCAGGACCTCGCCCTTGGTTAGCGAGGTCCCGAGGCTAACAACTCTCGGCCCTTCTTTGCCGCCAATGTCGACCTCTTGAAGTGGTTCGGCAACTGGAAAACTTTCTCTCTTGGGGGTTGTCGGGCGACCTTCCTCCTCCAACTTAAGATCCACACCGCTCCCACCCGGTGGTGGAGTAGGGGACTTAAGCAAGGAGGCCCCCAGCGGGCTCCCCGGTAGCTCGCTCGTAGCGGGTTGTAATTGCTAGGATGGTGTGGGCCTCTTGGCCTCGGCGACCTCCATGTCCATGAGGTTAAGAACATCCTGCTCGCATCGGGTAGCGGCTACCTGATCACCCCGAATTACTACGACCCCGCTCGTGGTCGGGAATTTGAGGGCCTGATGGTTGGGTGAAGATACCGCATTCATTTGCCTTAGCCAAGGCCGCCCCAGGATGGCATTAAATGCGGAGCTTCCGTCCACTACCGCGAAGCGGACTTGGCGAGCCTCCGGGCCCGCGGTCACAGTAAGGGTTATCTCTCCTGCCACTTTGGCGATCTCGCCGGTGAATCCACTGAGGGAGCTCGTCGAGGGAGACAGGTCGGCAAGTCTCAACCCCATTCGCAGGTAGGCCGATAAAAAAAGGATGTCAACGGCGCTCCCCGAATCAACCAGTGCTCGCCTCACCTTGATGTTAGCCATCATCAGGCGTATGACGAGGGGGTCATTGTGGGGCGTAACGACCCCAGTCATGTCATCTTCCGAAAACCAGAGAAAATCGCGGGCTTCTACCCTTGGTGCTTGAAGTAAAGTAGGGGTTAGCGAGACGGAAAATACCTTCTGTGCCCGCTCCATCTCCCTAACTCGTCGGCGGGCTTCATTACTGGATCTCGGGCCACTCAGCCGCCCGCTAATGGTATGGCAGATCGCCGGTCCTCCCGGGGGAGGCGGAGGTAAGGCGGGCTCCGCGAGTCCTGGGCGATCTCCTTCCCGAGGGGCTCGCTCTGGTATCACCTCGAATCTCCTCAGGGGCGAGATGAATTGGCTCAAGTGCCCCAAGGCGACCAAATCCTCCAAGTGGTTCTTCAGAGCCCGGCATCTGTTAGTGTGATGCCCCGGGCTTCGATGAAAAGCGCATCGCCGCGAGTTATCGGTAGAGCCGGGCTCTCCGACCTGCTGGGGTGGCGGGTACTGGAAGAAAGGCTCATTCCGAATCTGATGGAAGATTTGTCCCGGCGAGTGGGTCAGAACGGTGAAGTCCCGCTCCCCAGGTCCCGGAGGCAGGCGCCAGTTCGCCGGCCTTCCAGCGACCGCCGTGGGGGCTTCGGCGGGCTGTACTGCAGGAGCTGCGGACGGTCCGGGCAAAGGTACCGTAAGTGGCACCTCCCTCCTCTCCACGGCCTTAACGACAAGAGGTCGCAGAGCCGGAGGAGGTCGCTGCTTCACTGCCTTTCCCTTCCGATCTAGCACCGCATCTTCGAGCTTGATGTGTTGCTGGACCAGGGCGAATAGTTCAACCATTGTGTGGGGGTCCTTGATCACTAAGGCGTCGTGAAGCTTGCCCCCCTCGGGGAGGGCGCTTCTGAAAGCACTCACCACGGTACGATCCTGGCCCGCCGCGTCTTCCAGAGCGAGATAGGCGCTTCGGAATCGCGTTGCGAAGCACCGGAGCGTTTCGCGATCTCCCATGGCTAAAGTAAACAGAGACTCGATCCTCTTCGGGGGCTGCCTATTGCAGCGATACTGCTCCAGGAATAGCCTAGAGAGAGTTGGAAAGTCGGGGATCATGCCGGGCGGCAACTTGTGGAACCAGTTCAATGCCAAGCCGGTCAAACTGCTCGGGAATGCTCGGCACAAGACGTGGTCTTGGTCCCGGAAAAACAGAAGCTTTCTGTAAGCCAAGAGGTGGTCAACGGGATCCTGCGACCCGTCAAACAATACAAACTTCGGGGGGGTCCAGTGGTGCGAAAAACCCCCTTGGTGGACCTCGCTGGTGAAAGGCGAGCTCCCTCCGTGGGCGGCGAGGTCTTCCAGTAAATCTACTGGCGCACTAGATCGCTGCCAGTGCCCGGGGAGAACTCCCAGAGGCGGCTGCGCAGGTCCTAGGCGGTCTCGTACGCTCCCTCGTGGCAAGGTCGGACCCACCCCGCGGCGACCCTCGGGGGCTACCACTCGGCGGCCTCCTTGCTGTCCGCCCGCGGATTCCTTCAACGCGTCCGTTGGTCTGTGGAAGGCCGTTGCCTCGCGAGCTTCGGAAGGTATAGCCACCGCGGGCTCTTTCCCTCGTCGCCGATGGCGCGGGTCACGATCTCGCTCTAGAGACCTTGCCTCCGACCCGTCAGAATCGACGCTCCGGCTACGGCGGCAAGGGATGGTCGCGCGTGAGGTCGCCCGGTTGCTAGACCGCTGGGTTACTAGCTTCTGCAACCTCGTAAGCGGGGTTTCCGGCACCCCGCGCACGGCCGCTCTCCCGACTGGGGGTTCCGGGTGGGAAACCTGCCGCGCCGGAGCGGTCGTGGGCGGGCTCGATGCTGACGCTGGTGGTCGCACCGGAGGTGCAGTATTCGCCGGCCCAGACCGTCGGCTGGCCGTCGGAGCCTGACGCAATCACGTCAGTTCCTCCATCATGGCTCGCTGGGTGGCCAACATCTCCAACAAGAGCTGGTCACTGAGCGGGACCTGGGGCTGAGGGGTCTCAACAGGAGGCTCGCTGCGCGCAGATCTCGCACGGGTCCTCGGTCGCCTGCGTCCCCTTGTCGCCGGAGCCATCTCTGGGGTTACGAGAGCGCACGGCACTCAACCGTGTGGTCGTGGGTGTTCTCGTAGGAACCAGTCGAAGAATCCCACAGATGGGGCCAAATGTTCGGGGGATTTTTCGCTGGTCCGTGCGGGCTGCCTGCAAGACAAAGAAAAGAGAACGTGAGAACGGCTGGCTCCCTTAGAAGCGCAGACCCTCCGAAGCTCAAGTCAGTCACGGTGGCACAACGGCGAGCTGGGGTATACCAAAGTGGTAGGGAAAAGGATTTCGAACCGGTGCTATGGAGCCTGGGGGTGAGCATTTATAGCAATCGGCGGCCTACCGTGCCCCGACACGTGGAGATTCTTCTAGGGCCTTCTAGACCCCCACGTTCTGGCTCGCGTGGGTCTGACAGTCCTTGGTACTCGCACCCTGACATTCTATCGTCAAGCCTGCCAGACGGTTTGAGTGGGGGAGGGAATCTTTCTTGTCGCGGCCAGGTGGCTGTTCTGGAAAGTTCAAGTCTTGGCGGTCTCAGGGAGGAAGCAAAGGCAAGCTCGCCCTGCACTGCTCCGTCCTTTCGTCCATATCTATCAAGAGTTGGACCTCGCGGGAGCAACCTCTTCGATATATAGGGGTCTGGGCGAGCTTTGGCGAGCTCCTGAGCGAGCATGGGTGAGCTCCTGAGCGAGCTTGGGCGAGCTCCTGAGCGAGCTTGGGCGAGCTCCTGGGCGAGCTTGGCGAGCTCCGGGGCGAGCTTAGGCGAGCTCCTGATCGAGCTTGGGCAAGCTCTAGGGCGAGCTTAGGCGAGCTCCTGATCGAGCTTGGGCGAGCTTTGGAGCGAGCTTAGGCGAGCTCCTGATCGAGCTTGGGCGAGCTCTTGAGAGAGCTTAGGCGAGCTCCTGATCGAGCTTATGCGAGCTCCTGAGCGAGCGTAGGCGGGCTCTTGGGCGAGCTCAGGCGAGCTCTAGCGAGCTTAGGCGAGCTCCTATGAGTGCCCTTGGCCTAGGCCCCTTCAGCCCAATGTGGACCTCGCACCCTGTCAAGGTGATTTGGCGAGCACGGGGGGGGGGGGGGGGGGGGGGACTCCAGGGCAAATTTCAGCTACCCCCAACATATTTCATTCGTACGATCCATTCTTACTCATTCGTATGATCCATTCTAATTCATTCGTATGATCCATTCTAATTCATTCGTACGATCCATTCTAATTCATTCGCACGATCCATTCTAATTCATTCATACGATCCATTCTAATTCATTCATACGATCCATTCTAATTTATTCCTACAATCCATTCTAATTCATTCGCCCGATCCATTCTAATTCATTCATACGATCCATTCTATTCGAATGGATCATGCGATCCATTCGAATTCATTCGTACGATCCATTCTAATTCATTCATACGATCCATTCTAATTCATTCATACAATGCATTCTAATTCTTTCACACGATCCATTCTAATTCATTCGTACGATCCATTCTAATTCATTCGTACAATCGATTCTATTTCATTTGTACGATCCCTTCTTACTCATTCGTATGATCCATTCTAATTCATTTGTACGATCCATTCTAATTCATTTGTACGATCCATTCTAATTCATTCGTACAATCCATTCTAATTCATTCATACAATCCATTCTAATTCATTCATACAATCCATTCTAATTCATTCATACAATCCATTCTAATTCATTCGTACGATCGTATGAATGTATCCATTCTAATTCATTCATACAATCCATTCTAATTCATTCCGTACGATCCATTCTAATTCATTCGTACGATCGTACGAATGAATTAGAATGGATCGTACGAATGAATTAGAATAGATTGTGCGAATGAATTAGAATGGATCGTACGAATGAATTAGAATGGATCGCACGAATGAATTAGAATGGATCATACGAATGAGTAAGAATGGATAGTACGAATGAATTAGAATGGATCGTACGAATGAATTAGAATGGATCGTACGAATAAATTAGAATGGATACATTCGTCCGAATGAATTAGAATGGATCATACGAATGAGTAAGAATGGATCGTACGAATGAAATAGAATAGATTGTACGAATGAATTAGAATGGATCCTACGAATGAATTAGAATGGATCGTGTGAAAGAATTAGAATGGATTGTATGAATGAATTAGAATGGATCGTATGAATGAATTAGAATGGATCGTGCGAATGAATTCGAATGGATCGTACGAATTCATTCTAATTCATTCATACAATCCATTCTAATTCTTTCACACGATCCATTCTAATTCATTCGTACGTTCCATTCTAATTTATTAGCACAATCCATGCTAATTCATTCGTTCGATCAATTCTAATTCATTAGCACGATCCATTCTAATTCATTCGTACGATCCATTCTAATTCATTCGCACGATCCATTCTAATTCATTCATAGGATCCATTCTAATTCATTCATACGATCTATTCTAATTCTTTCGCACGAATGTATCCATTCTAATTTATTCACACGAATGTATCCATTCTAATTCATTCATACGTTCCATTCGAATTCATTCGCACGATCCATTCTAATTCATTCATATGATCCATTCTAATTCATTCATACAGTCCATTCTAATTCTTTCACTCGATCCATTCTAATTCATTCGTATGATCCATTCTAATTCATTCGTATGATCCATTCTAATTCATTCGTATGATCCATTCTAATTTATTCGTACGATCCATTCTAATTCATTCGTACGATCCATTCTAATTCATTCGTATGATCCATTCTAATTCATTCGCACGAATGTATCCATTATAGTTCATTCGTACGATCCATTCTAATTCATTCGTACGATCCATTCTAATTCATTCGCACGATCCATTCTAATTCATTCGTACGATCCATTCTAATTCATTCATACGATCCATTCTAATTCATTCATACGATCCATTCTAATTCATTCATACGATCCATTCTAATTCATTCGTACAATCTATTCTAATTCATTCGTACGAATGGATACATTCGTGTGAATGAATTAGAATGGATCGTACGAATGCCATTCTAATTCATTCGTACGATCCATTCTAATTCATTCGCACGAATGTATCCATTCTAGTTCATTCGTACGATCCATTCTAATTCATTCGTACGATCCATTCTAATTCATTCGCACGATCCATTCTAATTCATTCGTACGATCCATTCTAATTCATTCATACGATCCATTCTAATTCATTCGTACGGTACATTCTACTTCATTCGTCCGATCCATTTTAATTCATTCGCACGAATGTATACATTCTAATTCATTCGTATGATCCATTCTAATTCATTCGTACGATCCATTCTAATTCATTCGTAAGATCCATTCTAATTCATTCGTACGATCCATTCTAATTCATTCGTATGATCCATTCTATTTCATTCGCACAAATGTATCCATTCTAGTTCATTCGTACGATCCATTCTAATTTATTCGTACGATCCATTCTAATTCATTCGCACGATCCATTCTAATTCATTCGTACGATCAATTCTAATTCATTCGCACGAATGTATCCATTCTAATTCATTCGTACGATCCTGAATTAGAATGGATTGTACGAATGAATTAGAATGGATACCTTTGTGCATATGAATTAGAATGGATCGTACGAATGAATAAGAATGGATCATATTAATGAATTAGAATGGATCGTACGAATGAATTAGAATGGATACATTCGTTCGAATGAATTAGAATAGATATATTCGTTCGAATGAAATAGAATGGATCGTGCACGAATGTATCCATTCTAATTCATTCGTACGATCCATTCTAATTCATTAATATGATCCATTCTAATTCATTCGTACGATCCATTCTAATTCATATGCACAAAGGTATCCATTCTAATCCATTCGTAGGATCCATTCTAATCCATTCGTACGATCCATTCTAATTGATCGTACGAATTAATTAGAATGGATACATTCGTGCGAATGAATTAGAATGGATTGTATGAATGAATTAGAATGGATCGTGCTAATGAATTAGAATTGATCGAACGAATGAATTAGCATGGATGATGCTAATGAATTAGAATGGAACGTACGAATGAATTAGAATGGATCGTGTGAAAGAATTAGAATGGATTGTATGAATGAATTAGAATGAATTAGAATGGATCGTACGAATAAATTAGAATGGATCGTATGAAAGAATTAGAATGGATCGTATGAATGAATTAGAATGGATACATTCGTGTGAATGAATTAGAATGGATCGTATAAATGAATTAGAATAGATTTTGTGAATGAATTAGAACTGATCGTACGAATGAATTAGAATGGATACATTCGTGCGAATGAATTAGAATGGATTGTATAAATGAATTAGAATGGATCTTATGAATGAATTAGAATGGATCGTATGAATGAATTAGAATGGATACATTCGTGCGAATGAATTAGAATTGATCGTACGAATGAATTAGAATGGATCATGCGAATGAATTAGAATGGATCGTACGAATGAATTAGAATGGATACATTCGTGCGAATGAATTAGAATGGATACATTCGTGCGAAATAATTAGAATAGATCGAATGGATACATTCGTGCGACTGAATTAGAATGGATCGTACGAATGAATTAGAATGGATTGTACGAATGAATTAGAATGGATCGTACGAATGGATTAGAATGGATTGTACGAATGAATTAGAATGGATCCTACAAATGAATTAGAATGGATCGTGTGAAAGAATTAGAATGGATTGTATGAATGAATTAGAATGGATCGTATGAATGAATTAGAATGGATCGTGCGAATGAATTCGAATGGATCGTACGAAATCATTCTAATTCATTCATACAATCCATTCTAATTCTTTCACACGATCCATTCTAATTCATTCGTACGTTCCATTCTAATTCATTAGCACTATTCATGCTAATTTATTCGTTCGATCAATTCTAATTCATTAGCACGATCCATTCTAATTCATTCGTACGATCCATTCTAATTCATTCGCACGATCCATTCTAATTCATTCATACAATCCATTCTAATTCTTTCACACGATCCATTCTAATTCATTCGTAGGATCCATTCTAATTCATTCGTACAATCTATTCTATTTCATTCGTACGATCCATTCTTACTCATTCGTATGATCCATCCTAATTCATTCGGACGAATGTATCCATTCTAATTTATTCGTACGATCCATTCTAATTCATTCGTACGATCCATTCTAATTCATTCGTAAGATCCATTCTAATTCATTCGTACGATCCATTCTAATTCATTCGTACGATCCATTCTAATTCATTCGTACGATCCATTCTAATTTATTCATACGATCTATTCTAATTCATTCATACAATCCATTCTAATTCATTCACACGATCCATTCTAATTCATTCATATGATCCATTCTAATTCATTCGCACAATCCATTCTATTTCATTCGTACGATCCATTCTTACTCATTCGTATGATCCATTCTAATTCATTCGCACGAATGTATCCATAATGGATAATACGAATGAGTAAGAATGGATCGTACGAATGAAATAGAATGGATTGTGCGAATGAATTAGAATGGACCGTACGAATGAATTAGAATGGATACATTCGTGCGAATGAATTAGAATGGATCGGACGAATGAATTAGAATGGATCGTACAAATGAATTAGAATGGATCGTACGAATGAATTAGAATGGATCGTATGAATAAATTAGAATGGACACATTCGTCCGAATGAATTAGAATGGATCATACGAATCAGTAAGAATGGATCGTACGAATGAAATAGAATAGATTGTACGAATGAATTAGAATGGATCCTACGAATGAATTAGAATGGATCTTGTGAAAGAATTAGAAAGGATTATATAAATGAATTAGAATGCATCGTGCGAATGAACTAGAAAGGATCGTACGAATGAATTAGAATGGATCGTGCTAATGAATTAGAATGGATCGTACGAATTCATTCTAATTCATTCATACAATCCATTCTAATTCTTTCACACGATCCATTATAATTCATTCGTACGTTCCATTAATGAATTAGAATAGATCGTACGAATGAATTAGAATAGCTCATACGAATGAATGAGAATGAATCGTATGAATGAATTAGAATGGTTACATTCGTGCGAATGAATTAGAATAGATCGTACGAATGAATTAGAATGGATCCTACGAATAAATTAGAATGGATCGTGGGAATGAATTAGAATGGATCGTACGAATGAATTAGAATGGAGCCACCGAATGAGTTAGAATGGATCATACGAATGAATTAGAATGGATTGTACGAATGAATTAGAATGGATTGTGCGAATGAATTAGAATAGATCGTATGAATGAATAAGAATGGATCGTACGAATGAATTAGAATGGATCGTGCGAATGAATTAGCATGAATCATACGAATGTATTAGAATGGATCGTACGAATGAATTAGAATGAATCGTACGATCCATTCTAATTCATTCGTACGATCCATTCTAATTCATTCTCACGAATATATCCATTCTAGTTCATTCGTACGATCCATTATAGTTCATTCGTACTATCCATTCTAATTCATTCGTACGATCCATTCTAATTCATTCGTATGATCCATTCTAATTAATTCGTATGATCCATTCTAATTCATTCGTACGCTCCATTCTAATTCATTCATACAATCCATTCTAATTCATTCGCACGAATGTATCCATTCTAATTAATTCGTACGATCCATTCTAATTCATTCGTACGATCCATTCTTATTCATTTGCACGATCCATTCTAATTCATTAGCACGAATGTATCCATTCTAATTCATTCATACGATCCATTCTAATTCATTCGTACGATCCATTCTAATTCATTCGCACAAATGTATCCATTCTAATTCATTCATACGATCCATTCTAATTCTTTCGTACGATCCATTCTAATTCATTCATACGATCCATTCTAATTCATTCGTACGATCCATTCTAGTTCACTCATACGATCCATTCTAATACATTCATACGATCCATTCTAATTCATTTGCACGAATATATCCATTCTAATTCATTCGTACGATCCATTCTAATTCCTTGGTACGATCCATTCTAATTCATTCGTACGATCTATTCTAATTCATTCGTACGATCCATTCTAATTCATTCGTACGATCCATTCTAATTCATTCGCACGAATGTATCCATTCTAATTCACTCGTACGATCCATTCTAATTCATTCGCACGATCCATTCTAATTCATTCGTACGATCCATTCTAATTTTTTCACACGATCCATTCTAATTCATTCGTACGATCCATTCTAATTCATTCGCACGATCCATTCTAATTCATTCGTACGATCCATTCTAATTCATTCGCATGATCTGTTCTTATTCATTCGCACAATCCATTCTAATTCATTCGCACGAATGTATCCATTCTAATTCATTCGTACGATCCATTCTAATTCATTCGTACGATCCATTCTAATTCATTCGTATGATCCATTCTAATTAATTCGTATGATCCATTCTAATTCACTCATACGATCCATTCTAATACATTCATGTATCCATTCTAATCCATTCGTACGATCCATTCTAATTCATTCGTACGATCCATTCTAATTCATTCGCACAAAATGTATCCATTCTAATTCATTCGTACGATCCATTCTAATTCATTCGCACGATCCATTCTAATTCATTCGTACGATCCATTCTAATTCATTCGTATGATCCATTCTAATTAATTCGTATGATCTATTCTAATTCATTCGTACGATCCATTCTAATTCATTTGTATGATCCATTCTAATTCATTCGCATAATCCATTCTATTTCATTCGTACGATCCATTCTTACTCATTGGTACGATCCATTCTAATTCATTCGCACGAATGTATCCATTCTAATTCATTCGTATGAATCCATTCTAATTCATTCGTACAATCCATTCTATTTCATTCGTACGATCCATTCTTACTCATTCGTATGATCCATTCTAATTCATTCGCACGAATGTATCCATTCTAAATCATTCGTACGATCCATTCTAATTCATTCGTACGATCCATTCTAAATCATTCGTACAATCCATTCTATTTCATTCGTACGATCAATTCTAATTCATTAGCACGATCCATTCTAATTCATTCGTACGATCCATTCAAATTCATTCGCACGATCCATTCTAATTCATTCGTACAATCCATTCTATTTCATTCGTACGATCCATTCTTACTCATTCGTATGATCCATTCTAATTCATTCGCACGAATGTATCCATTCTAATCCATTTGTACGATCCATTCTAATCCATTTGTACAATCCATTCTAATTCATTCGCATAAATGTAACCATTCTAATTCATTCATTTGATCCATTCTAATTCATTCGTACAATCCATTATAATTCATTCGTCCGATCCATTCTAATTCATTCGCACGAATGTATCCATTCTAATTCATTCATACGATCCATTGTAATTCATTCGTACGATCCATTCTAATTCACTCATACAATCCATTCTAATACATTCATACGATCCATTCTAATTCATTTGCACGAATATATCTATTTTAATGCATTTGTACGATCCATTCTAGTTCCTTCGTACCATCCATTCTAATTCATTCGTACGATCTATTCTAATTCATTCGTACGATCCATTCTAATTCATTCGTACGATCCATTCTAATTCCTTCGTACGATCCATTCTAATTCATTCGTACGATCCATTCTAATTCATTCATACAATCCATTCTAATTCTTTCACACGATCCATTCTAATTCATTCGTACAATCCATTCTAATTCATTCGTGCAATCCATTCTATTTCATTAGTACGATCCATTCTTACTCATCCGTACGATCCATTCTAATTCATTCACACGAATGTATCCATTCGTACGAATGAATTAGAATAGATTGTACGAATGAATTAGAATGGATCGTACGAATGAATTAGAATGGATCGTACGAAGGAATTAGAATGGATCGTACGAATGAATTAGAATGGATCATACGAATGAATTAGAATAGATCGTACGAATGAATTAGAATGGATCGTACGAAGGAATTAGAATGGATCGTACGAATGAATTAGAATGGATATATTCGTGCAAATGAATTAGAATGGATCGTATGAATGTATTAGAATGGATCGTATGAGTGAATTAGAATGGATCTTACGAATGAATTAGAATGGATCGTATGAATGAATTAGAATGAATACATTCGTGTGAATGAATTAGAATGGATCGTATGAATGAATTAGAATAGATTTTGTGAATGAATTAGAACTGATCGTACGAATGAATTAGAATGGATACATTCGTGCGAATGAATTAGAATGCATTGTATGAATGAATTAGAATGGATCGTATGAATGAATTAGAATGGATCGTGCGAATGAATTCGAATTGATCGCATGATCCATTCGAATAGAATGGATCGTATGAATGAATCAGAATGGATCGGGCGAATGAATTAGAATGGATTGTAGGAATGAATTAGAATGGATCGTATGAATGAATTAGAATGGATCGTATGAATGAATTAGAATGGATCGTGCGAATGAATTTGAATGGATCGTACGAATGAATTAGAATGGATCGTACGAATGAATTAGAATGGATCATACAAATGAATTAGAATGGATCATACGAATGAGTAAGAATGGATCGTACGAATGAAAGAGAATGGATTGTACGAATGAATTAGAATGGATACATTCGTGCGAATGAATTAGAATTGATCGTACGAATGAATTAGAATGGATCGTGCGAATGAATTAGAATGGATCGTACGAATGAATTAGAATGGATACATTCGTGCGAATGAATTAAAATGGATACATTCGTGCGAAAGAATTAGAATAGATCGTATGAATGAATTAGAATGGATCCTATGAATGAATTAGAATGGATCGTGCGAATGAATTAGAATGGATCGTACGAATGAATTAGAATGGATCGTGCTAATGAATTAGAATTGATCGAACGAATGAATTAGCATGGATCGTGCTAATGAATTAGAATGGATCGTACGAATGAATGAGAATGGATCAATTCATTCGTACGATCCATTCTAATTCATTCGTAAGATCCATTCTAATTCATTCGTACGATCCATTCTAATTCATTCGTACGATCCATTCTAATTCATTCGCACGAATGTATCCATTCTAGTTCATTCGTACGATCCATTCTAATTCATTCGTACGATCCATTCTAATTCATTCGCATGATCCATTCTAATTCATTCGTACGATCCATTCTAATTCATTCATATGATCCATTCTAATTCATTCGTACGATCCATTCTAATTCATTCGCACGAATGTATCCATTCTAGTTCATTCGTACGATCCATTCTAATTCATTCGTACGATCCATTCTAATTCATTCGCATGATCCATTCTAATTCATTCGTACGATCCATTCTAATTCATTCATATGATCCATTCTAATTCATTCGTACGATCCATTCTAATTCATTCGCACAAATGTATCCATTCTAATTCATTCGTACGATCCATTCTAATTTATTCGCACGATCCATTCTAATTCATTCGTACGATCCATTCTAATTCTTTCACACGATCCATTCTAATTCATTCGTACGATCCATTCTAATTCATTCGCACAATCCATTCTAATTCATTCGTACGATCCATTCTAATTCATTCATACGATTCATTCTAATTCATTCGTACGATCCATTCTAATTCATTCGCACAAATGTATCCATTCTAATTCATTCGTACGATCCATTCTAATTCATTCGCACGATCCATTCTAATTCATTTGTACGATCTATTCTAATTCATTCGCACGATCTGTTCTTATTCATTCGCACAATCCATTCTAATTCAATCGCACGAATGTATCCATTCTAATTCATTCGTACGATCCATTCTAATTCATTCGTACGATCCATTCTAATTAATTCGTATGATCCATTCTAATTCATTCGTACGATCCATTCTAATTCATTTATACAATCCATTCTAATTCATTCGTACGATCCATTCTAATTCACTCATACGATCCATTCTAATACATTCATACGATTCATTCTAATTCATTTGCACTAATATATCCATTCTAATTCATTCGTACGATCCATTCTAATTCCTTCGTACGATCCATTCTAATTCATTCGTACGATCTATTCTAATTCATTCGTATAATCCATTCTAATTCATTCGTACGATCCATTCTAATTCCTTCGTACGATCCATTCTAATTTATTCGTACGATCCATTCTAATTCATTCGTACAATCTATTCTAATTCATACGTACGAATGGATACATTCGTGTGAATGAATTTGAATGGATCGTACGAATGAGTAAGAATGGATCGTACGAATCAAATAGAATGGATTGCACGAATGAATTAGAATGGATCGTACGAATAAATTAGAATGGATCGTATGAAAGAATTAGAATGGATCGTACGAATGAATTAGATTGGATCGTGCGAATGAATTAGAAAAGATCGTACGAAGGAATTAGAATGGATCGTACGAATGAATTAGAATGGATATATTCGTGCAAATGAATTAGAATGGATCATACGAATGAGTAAGAATGGATCGTACGAATGAAATAGAATAGATTGTACGAATGAATTAGAATGGATCCTACGAATGAATTAGAATAGATCGTGTGAAAGAATCAGAATGGATTATATGAATGAATTAGAATGGATCGTACGAATGAATTAGAATGGATCGTACGAATGAATTAGAATGGATCGTACGAAGGAATTAGAATGGATCGTACGAATGAATTAGAATGGATATATTCGTGTAAATGAATTAGAACGGATCGTATGAATGTATTAGAATGGATCGTACGAATGAATTAGAATGGATCGTGTGAAAGAATTAGAATGGATCGTACGAATGTATTAGAATGGATCGTGCGAATGAATTATAATGGATCGTACGAATGAATTAGAATGGATACATTTGTGCGAATGAATTATAATGGATCGTACGAATGAATTAGAATGGATCGTATGAATGAATTAGAATGGATACATTCGTGCGAATTAATTAGAGCGGATCGGACGAATGAATTAGAATGGATCGTACGAATGAATTAGAATGGATCAAATGAATGAATTAGAATAGTTACATTCATGCGATTGAATTAGAATGGATCATACGAATGGATTAGATTGGATCGTACGAATGGATTAGAATGGATACATTCGAGCGAATGAATTAGAATGGATCGTACGAATGAATTAGATAGGATCGTACGAATGGATTAGAATGGATCCTACGAATGGATTAGAATGGATACCTTTGTGCATATGAATTAGAATGGATCAAACGAATGAATTAGAATGGATCATATTAATGAATTAGAATGGATCGTACGAATGAGTTAGAATGGATACATTCGTGCACGATCCATTCTAATTCATTCGCACGAATGTATCCATTCTAATTCATTCGTACGATCCATTCTAATTCATTCGTACGATCCATTCTAATTCATTCGTACGATCCATTCTAATTCATTCGTACGATCCATTCTAATTCATTCATACGATCCATTCTAATTCATTCGCACGATCCATTCTAATTCATTCGTACGATCCATTCTAATTCATTCATACGATCCATTCTAATTCATTCGTCCAATCCATTCTAATTTATTCGCACGAATGTATCCATTCTAATTCGTTCGTACGATCCATTCTAATTCATTCGTACGATCCATTCTAATTCATTCGTAAGATCCATTCTAATTCATTCGTACGATCCATTCTAATTCATTCGCACGAATGTATCCATTCTAGTTTATTCGTACGATCCATTCTAATTCATTCGTACGATCCATTCTAATTCATTCGCACGATCCATTCTAATTCATTCGTACGATCCATTCTAATTCATTCATACGATCCATTCTAATTCATTCGTACGATCCATTCTAATTCATTCGCACAAATGTATCCATTCTAATTCATTCGTACGATCTATTCTAATTCATTCGTACGATCAGTTCTAATTCATTCACAAAATCTATTCTAATTCATTCATACGATCCATTCTAATTCATTCACACGAATGTATCCATTCTAATTCATTCATACGATCCATTCTAATTCATTCGTACGATCCATTCTAATTCACTCATACGATCCATTCTAATACATTCATACGATCCATTCTAATTCATTTGCACGAATATATTCATTCTAATTCATTCGTAAGATACATTCTAATTCCTTCGTACGATCCATTCTAATTCATTCGTACGATCCATTCTAATTCATTCGTACGATCGATTCTAATTCATTCGTACGATCCATTCTAATTCATTCGTACGATCCATTCTAATTCATTCGCACAAATGTATCCATTCTAATTCATTCGTATGATCCATTCTAATTCATTCGCACGATCCATTCTAATTCATTCGTACGATCCATTCTAATTCATTCGCACGATCTGTTCTTATTCATTCGCACAATCCATTCTAATTCATTCGCTCAAATGTATCCATTCTAATTCATTCGTACGATCCATTCTAATTCGTTCATATGATCCATTCTAATTCGTTCGTACGATCCATTCTAATTCGTTCGTATGATCCATTCTAATTCATTCGTATGATCCATTCTACTTCATTCCTACGATCTATTCTAATTCATTCGCTCGAATATATCCATCCATTCTAATTCATTCGTACGATCGTACGAATGAATTAGAGAGGATCGTACGGAATGAATTAGAATGGATTGTATGAATGAATTAGAAAGGATACATTCGTGCGAATGAATTAGAATGGATCATACGAATGAGTAAGAATGGATCGTACGAATGTATCCATTCTAATTCATTCATACGATCCATTCTAATTCATTCGTACGATCCATTTTAATTCATTCGCACAAATGTATCCATTCTAATTCATTCGTACGATCCATTCTAATTCATTCGTACGATCCATTCTAATTCATTCATACGATCCATTCTAATTCATTCGTACGATCCATTCTAATTCACTCATACGATCCATTCTAATACATTCATACGATCCATTCTAATTCATTTGAACGAATATATCCATTCTAATTCATTCGTACGATCCATTCTAATTCCTTGGTACGATCCATTCTAATTCATTCGTACGATCTATTCTAATTCATTCGTACGATCCATTCTAATTCATTCGTACGATCCATTCTAATTCATTCGCACGAATGTATCCATTTTAATTCACTCGTACGATCCATTCTAATTCATTCGCACGATCCATTCTAATTCATTCGTACGATCCATTCTAATTTTTTCACACGATCCATTCTAATTCATTCGTACGATCCATTCTAATTCATTCGCACGATCCATTCTAATTCATTCGTACGATCCATTCTAATTCATTCGCATGATCTGTTCTTATTCATTCGCACAATCCATTCTAATTCATTCGCACGAATGTATCCATTCTAATTCATTCGTACGATCCATTCTAATTCATTCGTACGATCCATTCTAATTCATTCGTATGATCCATTCTAATTAATTCGTATGATCCATTCTAATTCACTCATACGATCCATTCTAATACATTCATGTATCCATTCTAATCCATTCGTACGATCCATTCTAATTCATTCGTACGATCCATTCTAATTCATTCGCACAAAATGTATCCATTCTAACTCATTCGTACGATCCATTCTAATTCATTCGCACGATCCATTCTAATTCATTCGTACGATCCATTCTAATTCATTCGTATGATCCATTCTAATTAATTCGTAAGATCCATTCTAATTCATTCGTACGATCCATTCTAATTCATTCGTATGATCCATTCTAATTCATTCGCATAATCCATTCTATTTCATTCGTACGATCCATTCTTACTCATTGGTACGATCCATTCTAATTCATTCGCACGAATGTATCCATTCTAATTCATTCGTACGAATCCATTCTAATTCATTCGTACAATCCATTCTATTTCATTCGTACGATCCATTCTTACTTATTCGTATGATCCATTCTAATTCATTCGCACGAATGTATCCATTCTAAATCATTCGTACGATCCATTCTAATTCATTCGTACGATCCATTCTAAATCATTCGTACAATCCATTCTATTTCATTCGTACGATCAATTCTAATTCATTAGCACGATCCATTCTAATTCATTCGTACGATCCATTCAAATTCATTCGCACGATCCATTCTAATTCATTCGTACAATCCATTCTATTTCATTCGTACGATCCATTCTTACTCATTCGTATGATCCATTCTAATTCATTCGCACGAATGTATCCATTCTAATCCATTTGTACGATCCATTCTAATCCATTTGTACAATCCATTCTAATTCATTCGCATAAATGTAACCATTCTAATTCATTCATTTGATCCATTCTAATTCATTCGTACAATCCATTATAATTCATTCGTCCGATCCATTCTAATTCATTCGCACGAATGTATCTATTCTAAATCATTCATACGATCCATTCTAATTGATTCGTACGATCCATTCTAATTCACTCATACGATCCATTCTAATACATTCATACGATCCATTCTAATTCATTTGCACGAATATATCTATTTTAATGCATTTGTACGATCCATTCTAATTCCTTCGTACCATCCATTCTAATTCATTCGTACGATCCATTCTAATTCATTCGTACGATCCATTCTAATTCCTTCGTACGATCCATTCTAATTCATTCGTACGATCCATTCTAATTCATTCATACAATCCATTCTAATTCTTTCACACGATCCATTCAAATTCATTCGTACGATCCATTCTAATTCATTCGTGCAATCCATTCTGTTTCATTAGTACGATCCATTCTTACTCATCCGTACGATCCATTCTAATTCATTCACACGAATGTATCCATTCGTACGAATGAATTAGAATAGATTGTACGAATGAATTAGAATGGATCGTACGAATGAATTAGAATGGATCGTACGAAGGAATTAGAATGGATCGTACGAATGAATTAGAATGGATCATACGAATGAATTAGAAGAGATCGTACGAATGAATTAGAATGGATCGTACGAAGGAATTAGAATGGATCGTACGAATGAATTAGAATGGATATATTCGTGCAAATGAATTAGAATGGATCGTATGAATGTATTAGAATGGATCGTATGAGTGAATTAGAATGGATCTTACGAATGAATTAGAATGGATCGTATGAATGAATTAGAATGAATACATTCGTGTGAATGAATTAGAATGGATCGTATGAATGAATTAGAATAGATTTTGTGAATGAATTAGAACTGATCGTACGAATGAATTAGAATGGATACATTCGTGCGAATGAATTAGAATGCATTGTATGAATGAATTAGAATGGATCGTATGAATGAATTAGAATGGATCGTGCGAATGAATTCGAATGGATCGCATGATCCATTCGAATAGAATGGATCGTATGAATGAATCAGAATGGATCGGGCGAATGAATTAGAATGGATTGTAGGAATGAATTAGAATGGATCGTATGAATGAATTAGAATGGATCGTATGAATGAATTAGAATGGATCGTGCGAATGAATTAGAATGGATTGTACGAATGAATTAGAATGGATCGTACGAATGAATTAGAATGGATCATACGAATGAATTAGAATGGATCATACGAATGAGTAAGAATGGATCGTACGAATGAAAGAGAATGGATTGTACGAATGAATTAGAATGGATACATTCGTGCGAATGAATTAGAATTGATCGTACGAATGAATTAGAATGGATCGTGCGAATGAATAAGAATGGATCGTACGAATGAATTAGAATGGATACATTCGTGCGAAAGAATTAGAATGGATACATTCGTGCGAAAGAATTAGAATAGATCATATGAATGAATTAGAATGGATCCTATGAATGAATTAGAATGGATCGTGCGAATGAATTAGAATGGATCGTACGAATGAATTAGAATGGATCGTGCTAATGAATTAGAATTGATCGAACGAATGAATTAGCATGGATCGTGCTAATGAATTAGAATGGATCGTACGAATGAATTAGAATGGATCAATTCATTCGTACGATCCATTCTAATTCATTCGTAAGATCCATTCTAATTCATTCGTACGATCCATTCTAATTCATTCGTACGATCCATTCTAATTCATTCGCACGAATGTATCCATTCTAGTTCATTCGTACGATCCATTCTAATTCATTCGTACGATCCATTCTAATTCATTCGCATGATCCATTCTAATTCATTCATACGATCCATTCTAATTCATTCATATGATCCATTCTAATTCATTCGTACGATCCATTCTAATTCATTCGCACGAATGTATCCATTCTAGTTCATTCGTACGATCCATTCTAATTCATTTGCATGATCCATTCTAATTCATTCGTACGATCCATTCTAATTCATTAATATGATCCATTCTAATTCATTCGTACGATCCATTCTAATTCATTCGCACAAATGTATCCATTCTAATTCATTCGTACGATCCATTCTAATTTATTCGCACGATCCATTCTAATTCATTCGTACGATCCATTCTAATTTTTTCACACGATCTATTCTAGTTCATTCGTACGATCCATTCTAATTCATTCGCACGATCCATTCTAATTCATTCGTACGATCCATTCTAATTCATTCATACGATTCATTCTAATTCATTCGTACGATCCATTCTAATTCATTCGCACAAATGTATCCATTCTAATTCATTCGTACGATCCATTCTAATTCATTCGCACGATCCATTCTAATTCATTAGTACGATCTATTCTAATTCATTCGCACGATCTGTTCTTATTCATTCGCACAATCCATTCTAATTCATTCGCACGAATGTATCCATTCTAATTCATTCGTACGATCCATTCTAATTCATTCGTACGATCCATTCTAATTAATTCGTATGATCCATTCTAATTCATTCGTACGATCCATTCTAATTCATTTATACAATCCATTCTAATTTATTCGTACGATCCATTCTAATTCACTCATACGATCCATTCTAATACATTCATACGATCCAATCTAATTCATTTGCACTAATATATCCATTCTAATTCATTCGTACGATCCATTCTAATTCCTTCGTACGATCCATTCTAATTCATTCGTACGATCTATTCTAATTCATTCGTACAATCCATTCTAATTCATTCGTACGATCCATTCTAATTCCTTCGTACGATCCATTCTAATTCATTCGTACGATCCATTCTAATTCATTCGTACAATCTATTTTAATTCATTCGTACGAATGGATACATTCGTGTGAATGAATTTGAATGGATCGTACGAATGAGTAAGAATGGATCGTACGAATCAAATAGAATGGATTGCACGAATGAATTAGAATGGATCGTACGAATGAATTAGAATGGATCGTATGAAAGAATTAGAATGGATCGTACGAATGAATTAGACTGGATCGTGCGAATGAATTAGAATAGATCGTACGAAGGAATTAGAATGGATCGTACGAATGAATTAGAATGGATATATTCGTGCAAATGAATTAGAATGGATCATACGAATGAGTAAGAATGGATCGTACGAATGAAATAGAATAGATTGTACGAATGAAGTAGAATGGATCCTACGAATGAATTAGAATAGATCGTGTGAAAGAATCAGAATGGATTATATGAATGAATTAGAATGGATCGTACGAATGAATTAGAATGGATCGTACAAATGAAATAGAATGGATCGTACGAAGGAATTAGAATGGATCGTACGAATGAATTAGAATGGATATATTCGTGTAAATGAATTAGAATGGATCGTATGAATGTATTAGAATGGATCGTACGAATGAATTAGAATGGATTGTGTGAAAGAATTAGAATGGATCGTACGAATGTATTAGAATGGATCGTGCGAATGAATTATAATGGATCGTACGAATGAACTAGAATGGATACATTTGTGCGAATGAATTAGAATGGATCGTACGAATGAATTAGAATGGATCGTATGAATGAATTAGAATGGATACATTCGTGCGAATTAATTAGAGCGGATCGGACGAATGAATTAGAATGGATCGTACGAATGAATTAGAATGGATCAAATGAATGAATTAGAATAGTTACATTCAGGCGATTGAATTAGAATGGATCGTACGAATGGATTAGAATGGATCGTACGAATGGATTAGAATGGATACATTCGAGCGAATGAATTAGAATGGATCGTACGAATGAATTAGAATGGATCGTACGAATGGATTAGAATGGATCCTACGAATGGATTAGAATGGATACCTTTGTGCATATGAATTAGAATGGATCGTACGAATGAATTAGAATGGATCATATTAATGAATTAGAATGGATCGTACGAATGAATTAGAATGGATACATTCGTGCACGATCCATTCTAATTCATTCGCACGAATGTATCCATTCTAATTCATTCGTACGATCCATTCTAATTCATTCGTACGATCCATTCTAATTCATTCGTAAGATCTATTCTAATTCATTCGTACGATCCATTCTAATTCATTCATATGATCCATTCTAATTCATTCGCACGATCCATTCTAATTCATTCGTACGATCCATTCTAATTCATTCGTACGATCCATTCAAATTCATTCGTCCAATCCATTCTAATTCATTCGCACGAATGTATCCATTCTAATTCGTTCGTACGATCCATTCTAATTCAATCGTACGATCCATTCTAATTCATTCGTTAGATCCATTCTAATTCATTCGTACGATCCATTCTAATTCATTCGTACGATCCATTCTAATTCATTCGCACGAATGTATCCATTCTAGTTCATTCGTACGATCCATTCTAATTCATTCGTACGATCCATTCTAATTCATTCGCACGATCCATTCTAATTCATTCGTACGATCCATTCTAATTCATTCAAACGATCCATTCTAATTCATTCGTATGATCCATTCTAATTCATTCGCACAAATGTATCCATTCTAATTCATTCGTACGATCTATTCTAATTCATTCGTACGATCAGTTCTAATTCATTCACAAAATCTATTCTAATTCATTCATACGATCCATTCTAATTCATTCACACGAATGTATCCATTCTAATTCATTCATACGATCCATTCTAATTCATTCGTACGATCCATTCTAATTCACTCATACGATCCATTCTAATACATTCATACGATCCATTCTAATTCATTTGCACGAATATATCCATTCTAATTCATTCGTACGATACATTCTAATTCCTTCGTACGATCCATTCTAATTCACTCGTACGATCCATTCTAATTCATTCGTACGATCCATTCTAATTCATTCGCATGATCCATTCTAATTCATTCGTACGATCCATTCTAATTCATTCATACGATCCATTCTAATTCATTCGCACAAATGTATCCATTCTAATTCATTCGTACGATCCATTCTAATTCATTCGCACGATCCATTCTAATTCATTCGTACGATCCATTCTAATTCATTCGCACGATCTGTTCTTATTCATTCGCACAATCCATTCTAATTCATTCGCTCAAATGTATCCATTCTAATTCATTCGTACGATCCATTCTAATTCGTTCATATGATCCATTCTAATTCGTTCGTACGATCCATTCTAATTCGTTCGTACGATCCATTCTAATTCATTCGTATGATCCATTCTACTTCATTCCTACGATCTATTCTAATTCATTCGCTCGAATATATCCATCCATTTTAATTCATTCGTACGATCGTAGGAATGAATTAGAGAGGATCATACGGAATGAATTAGAATGGATTGTATGAATGAATTAGAATGGATACATTCGTGCGAATGAATTAGAATGGATCATACGAATGAGTAAGAATGGATCGTACAAATGAAATAGAATGGATTGTACGAATGAATTAGAATGGATCGTACAAATGAATAAGAATGGATCGTACGAATGAATTAGAATGGATCATGCGAATGAGTAAGAATGGATCGTACAAATGAAATAGAATGGATTGTACGAATGAATTAGAATGGATCATACGAATGAATTAGAATGGATCGTGTGAAAGAATTAGAATACATTGTATGAATGAATTAGAATGGATCGTATGAATGAATTAGAATGGATCGTGCGAATGAATTCGAATGGATCGCATGATCCATTCGAATAGAATGGATCGTATGAATGAATTAGAATGGATCGGGCGAATGAATTAGAATGGATTATAGGAATGAATTAGAATGGATCGTATGAATGAATTAGAATGGATCGTATGAATGAATTAGAATGGATCGTGCGAATGACTTAGAATGGATCGTACGAATGAATTACAATGGATCGTACGAATGAATTAGAATGGATCATACGAATGAATTAGAATGGATCATACGAATGAGTAAGAATGGATCGTACGAATGAAATAGAATGGATTGTACGAATTTATTAGAATGGATACATTCATGCGAATGAATTAGAATGGATCGGACGATTGAATTAGAATGGATCGTATGATTCATTCTAATTCATTCGTACGATCCATTCTAATACATTCGTACGATTCATGCTAATTCATTCGCACGATCCATTCTAATTCATTCGTACGATCCATTCTTATTCATTCATACGATCCATTCTAATTCATTCGCACAATGCATTCTAATTCATTTGTACAATCCATTCTAATTCATTCGTATGATCCATTCTAACGCATTCGGTGGATCCATTCTAATTCATTCGTACGATCCATTCTAATTCATTCCCACGATCCATTCTAATTTATTCGTATGATCCATTCTAATTCATTCGTACGATCTATTCTAATTCATTCGCACGAATGTAACCATTCTAATTCATTCATACGATTCATTCTAATTCATTCGTATGAGCTATTCTAATTCATTCGTACGATCCATTCTAATTCATTCGTACGAATGAATTAGAATGGATCATACGAATGAATTAGAATGGATCATACGAATGAGTACGAATGGATCGTACGAATGAAATAGAATGGATTGTACGAATGAATTAGAATGGATACATTCGTGCGAATGAATTAGAATGGATCGTACGAATGAATTAGAATGGATCGTACGAATGAATTAGAATGGATCTTACGAATGAATTAGAATGGATCGTACGAATGAATTAGAATGGATCGTACGAATGAATTACAATGGATACATTCTTGCGAATGAATTAGAATGGATCGGACGAATGAATTAGAATGGATCGTACAAATGAATTAGAATGGATCGTATGAATAAATTAGAATGGATACATTCGTCCGAATGAATTAGAATGGATCATACGAATGAGTAAGAATGGATCGTACGAATGAAATAGAATAGATTGTACGAATGAATTGGAATGGATTCGTACGAATGAATTAGAATGGATACATTCGTGCGAATGAATTAGAATGGATTGTACCAATGAGTAAAAATGGATCGTACGAATGAAATAGAATGGATTGTGGGAATGAATTAGAATGGATCGTACGAATGAATTAGAATGGATCGTACGAATGAATTAGAATGGATCCTTTGAATGAATTAGAATGGATCGTGCGAATGAATTAGAATGGATCGTGCGAATGAATTAGAATGGATCGTGCTAATGAATTCGAATTGATCGAACGAATGAATTAGAATGGATACATTCGTGCGAATGAATTAGAATGGATCGGACGAATGAATTAGAATGGATCGTACGAATGAGTAAGAATGGATCGTACGAATGAAATAGAATAGATCATACGAATGAATTAGAATGGATCATACGAAGGAATTAGAATGGATCGTACGAATGAATTAGAATGGATATATTCGTGCAAATGAATTAGAATGGATCGTATGAATGTATTAGAATGGATCGTATGAGTGAATTAGAATGGATCGTACGAATGAATTAGAATGGATCGTATGAATGAATTAGAATGGATACATTCGTGTGAATGAATTAGAGTGGATCGTATGAATGAATTAGAATAGATTTTGTGAATGAATTAGAACTGATCGTACGAATGAATTAGAATGGATACATTCGTGCGAATGAATTAGAAAGGGTTGTATGAATGAATTAGAATGGATCCTATGAATGAATTAGAATGGATCGTTCGAATGAATTAGAATGGATCGTACGAATGAATTAGAATGGATCGTGCTAATGAATTGGAATTGATCGAACGAATGAATTAGAATGGATCAGACGAATGGATTAGAATGGATCGTACGAATAGATTAGAATGGATACATTCGAGCGAATAAATTAGAATGGATCGTACGAATGAATTAGAATGGATCGTGCTAATTCTTTCACACGATCCATTCTAATTCATTCGTAGGATCCATTCTAATTCATTCGTACAATCTATTCTATTTCATTCGTACGATCCATTCTTACTCATTCGTATGATCCATTCTAATTCATTCGGACGAATGTATCCATTCTAATTTATTCGCACGATACATTCTAATTGATTCATAGGATCCATTCTAATTCATTCGTACAATCTATTCAATTTCATTCGTACGATCCATTCTTACTCATTCGTATGATCCATTCTAATTCATTCGGACGAATGTATCCATTCTAATTTATTCGTACGATATATTCTAATTCATTCGTACGATCCATTGTAATTCATTCGTACGATTTATTCTAATTCATTCGTCCGATCCATTCTAATTCATTCGCACGAATGTATTCATTCTAATTCATTCGTACGATCCATTCTAATTCATTCGTACGATCCATTCTAATTCATTCGTAAGATCCATTCTAATTCATTTGTACGATCCAAATTTAATTCATTCGTACGATCCATTCTAATTCATTCGCACGAATGTATCCATTCTAGTTCATTCGTACGATCCATTCTAATTCATTCATACAATCCATTCTAATTCATTCGCAAGAATGTGTCCATTCTAATTCATTCATACGATCAGTTCTAATTCATTCACAAAATCTATTCTAATTCATTCATACGATCCATTCTAATTCATTCACAGGAATGTATCAATTCTAATTCATTCATACGATCCATTCTAATTCATTCGTACGATCCATTCTAATTCACTCATACGATCCATTCTAATACATTCATACGATCCATTCTAATTCATTTGCACGAATATATCTATTTTAATGCATTCGTACGATCCATTCTAATTCCTTCGTACCATCCATTCTAATTCATTCGTACGATCTATTCTAATTCATTCGTACGATCCGTTCTAATTCATTCGTACGATCCATTCTAATTCCTTCGTACGATCCATTCTAATTCATTCGTACGATCCATTCTAATTCATTCATACAATCCATTCTAATTCTTTCAGACGATCCATTCTAATTCATTCGTACGATCCATTCTAATTCATTCGTGCAATCCATTCTATTTCAATAGTACGATCCATTCTTACTCATCCGTACGATCCATTCTAATTCATTCACACGAATGTATCCATTCGTACGAATGAATTAGAATAGATTGTACGAATGAATTAGAATGGATCGTACGAATGAATTAGAATGGATCATACGAAGGAATTAGAATGGATCGTACGAATGAATTAGAATGGATCGTACGAATGAATTAGAATAGATCGTACGAATGAATTAGAATGGATCGTACGAAGGAATTAGAATGGATCGTACGAATGAATTAGAATGGATATATTCGTGCAAATGAATTAGAATGGATCGTATGAATGTATTAGAATGGATCGTATGAGTAAATTAGAATGGATCGTACGAATGAATTAGAATGGATCGTATGAATGAATTAGAATGAATACATTCGTGTGAATGAATTAGAATGGATCGTATGAATGAATTAGAATAGATTTTGTGAATGAATTAGAACTGATCGTACGAATGAATTAGAATGGATACATTCGTGCGAATGAATTAGAATGCATTGTATGAATGAATTAGAATGGATCGTATGAATGAATTAGAATGGATCGTGCGAATGAATTCGAATGGATCGCATGATCCATTCGAATAGAATGGATCGTATGAATGAATCAGAATGGATCGGGCGAATGAATTAGAAAGGATTGTAGGAATGAATTAGAATGGATCGTATGAATGAATTAGAATGGATCGTGCGAATGAATTAGAATGGATCGTACGAATGAATTAGAATGGATCGTACGAATGAATTAGAATGGATCATACGAATGAATTAGAATGGATCATACGAATGAGTAAGAATGGATCGTACGAATGAAAGAGAATGGATTGTACGAATGAATTAGAATGGATACATTCGTGCGAATGAATTAGAATTGATCGTACGAATGAATTAGAATGGATCGTGCGAATGAATTAGAATGGATCGTACGAATGAATTAGAATGGATACATTCGTGCGAATGAATTAGAATGGATACATTCGTGCGAAAGAATTAGAATAGATCGTATGAATGAATTAGAATGGATCCTATGAATGAATTAGAATGGATCGTGCGAATGAATTAGAATGGATCGTACGAATGAATTAGAATGGATCGTGCTAATGAATTAGAATTGATCGAACGAATGAATTAGCATGGATCGTGCTAATGAATTAGAATGGATCGTACGAATGAATTAGAATGGATCAAATGAATGAATTAGAATGGTTACATTCATGCGAATGAATTAGAATGGATCGTACGAATGGATTAGAATGAATCGTACGAATGGATTAGAATGGATACATTCGAGCGAATGAATTAGAATGGATCGTATAAATGAATTAGAATGGATCGTACGAATAAATTAGAATGGATACATTCATCCGAATGAATTACAATGGATCATACGAATGAGTAAGAATGGATCGTACGAATGAAATAGAATAGATCCTACGAATGGATTAGAATGGATACCTTTGTGCATATGAATTACAATGGATCGTACGAATGAATTAGAATGGATCATATTAATGAATTAGAATGGATCGTACGAATGGATTAGAATGGATTGTGCGAATGAATTAGAATGGATCGTACGAATGAATTAGAATGGATCGTACGAATGAATTAGAATGGATCATATTAATGAATTAGAATGGCTCGTACGAATGAATTAGAATGGATCAAATGAATAAATTAGAATGGTTACATTCATGCGAATGAATTAGAATGGATCGTACGAATGGATTAGAATGGATACATTCGAGCGAATGAATTAGAATGGATCGTACGAATGAATTTGAATGGATCGTACGAATGGATTAGAATGGATCCTACGAATGGATTAGAATGGATACCTTTGTGCATATGAATTAGAATGGATCATACGAATGAATTAGAATGGATCATATTAATGAATTAGAATGGATCGTACGAATGAATTAGAATGGATACATTCGTGCACGATCCATTCTAATTCATTCATACGATCCATTCTAATTGTATGAATGTATTAGAATGGATCGTATGAGTGAATTAGAATGGATCGTACGAATGAATTTGAATGGATCGTATGAATGAATTGGAATGGATACATTCATGTGAATGAATTAGAATGGATCGTATGAATGAATTAGAATATGTTTTGTGAATGAATTAGAACTGATCGTACGAATGAATTAGAATGGATACATTCGTGCGAATGAATTAGAATGGATTGTATGAATGAATTAGAATGGATCCTATGAATGAATTAGAATGGATCGTACGAATGAATTAGAATGGATACATTCGTGCGAATGAATTAGAATTGATCGTACGAATGAATTAGAATGGATCATGCGAATGAATTAGAATGGATCGTACGAATAAATTAGAATGGATACATTCGTCCGAATGAATTAGAATGGATCATATGAATGAGTAAGAATGGATCGTACGAATGAAATAGAATAGATTGTACGAATGAATTAGAATGGATTCGCACGAATGAATTAGAATGGATACATTCGTGCGAATGAATTAGAATAGATCGTACCAATGAGTAAGAATGGATCATACGAATGAAATAGAATGGATTGTGCGAATGAATTAGAATGGATCGTACGAATGAATTAGAATGGATCGTGTGAAAGAATTAGAATGGATTGTATGAATGAATTAGAATAGATCGTATGAATGAATTAGAATGGATTTGTACGAATAAATTAGAATGGATACATTCGTGCGAATGAATTAGAATGGATCGTACCAATGAGTAAGAATGGATCGTACGAATGAGATAGAATGGATCGCACGAATGTATCCATTCTAATTCATTCGTACGATCCATTCTAATTCATTCGTACGATCCATTCTAATTCATTCGTATGATCCATTCTAATTAATTCGTATGATCCATTCTAATTCATTCGTACGATCCATTCTAATTCATTCATACAATCCATTCTAATTTATTCGTACGATCCATTCTAATTCACTCATACGATCCATTCTAATACATTCATACGATCCATTCTAATTCATTTGCATGAATATATCCATTCTAATTCATTCGTACGATCCATTCTAATTCCTTCGTACGATCCATTCTAATTCATTCATACGATCTATTCTAATTCATTCATACGATCCATTCAAAGTCATTCGTACGATCCATTCTAATTCCTTCGTATGATCTATTCTAATTCATTCGTACGATCCATTCTAATTCATTCGTACAATCTATTCTAATTCATCCGTACGAATGGATACATTCGTGTGAATGAATTAGAATGGATCGTACGAATGAGTAAGAATGGATCGTACGAATGAAATAGAATGGATTGCACGAATGAATTAGAATGGATCGTACGAATGAATTAGAATGGATCGTACGAAGGAATTAGAATGGATCGTATGAATGAATTAGAATGGATCGTACAAATGTATCCATTCTAATTCATTCGTACGATTCATTCTAATTCATTCGTAAGATCCATTCTAATTTATTCGTACGATCCATTCTAATTCATTCGTACGATCCATTCTAATTCATTCGCACGAATGTATCCATTCTAGTTCATTCGTACGATCCATTCTAATTCATTTGTACGATCCATTCTAATTCATTCGCACGATCCATTCTACTTTATTCGTACGATCAATTCTAATTCATTCGCACGAATGTATCCATTCCAATTCATTCGTACGATCCTGAATTAGAATGGATCATACGAATGAATTAGAATGGATACCTTTGTGCATATGAATTAGAATGGATCGTACGAATGAATTAGAATGGATCATATTAATGAATTAGAATGGATCGTATGAATGAATTAGAATGGATCGTACGAATGAATTAGAGTGGATCTTACGAATGGATTAGAATGGATACATTCGTGCGAATGAATTAGAATGGATCGGACGAATGAATTAGAATGGATCGTACGAATGAATTAGAATGGATCAAATGAATGAATTAGAATGGTTACATTCATGCGAATGAATTAGAATGGATCGTATGAATGGATTAGAATGGATCGTACGAATGGATTAGAATGGATCATATGAATGAATTAGAATGGATCTTGTGAAAGAATTAGAATGGATCATACGAATGAATTAGAATGGATCGTACGAATGAATTAGAATGGATCGTGCTAATGAATTAGAATTGATCGAACGAATGAATTAGCATGGATCGTGCATTTGTACGATCCATTCGAATTCATTCGTAAGATCCATTCTAATTCATTCGTACGATCCATTCTAATTAATTCGTACGATCCATTCTAATTCATTCGCACGAATGTATCCATTCTAGTTCATTCGTACGATCCATTCTAATTCATTTGTACGATCCATTCTAATTCAGTCATACGATCTATTCTAATTCATTCATACAATCCATTCTAATTCTTTCACACGATCCATTCTAATTCATTCGTACGATCCATTCTAATTCATTCGCACAATCCATTCTATTTCATTCGTACGATCCATTCTTACTCATTCGTATGATCCATTCTAATTCATTCGCACGAATGTATCCATAATGGATCATACGAATGAGTAAGAATGGATCGTACGAATGAAATAGAATGGATTGTGCGAATGAATTAGAATGGACCGTACGAATGAATTAGAATGGATACATTCGTGCGAATGAATTAGAATGGATCGGACGAATGAATTAGAATGGATCGTACGAATGAATTAGAATGGATCGTACGAATAAATTAGAATGGATACATTCGTCCGAATGAATTAGAATGGATCATATGAATGAGTAAGAATGGATCGTATGAATGAAATAGAATAGATTGTACGAATCAATTAGAATGGATCGTGCGAATGAATTAGAATGGATCGTACGAATGAATTAGAATGGATCGTATGAATGAATTAGAATGGATCGTGCGAATGAATTAGAATGGATCATATTAATGAATTAGAATGGATCGTACGAATGAATTAGAATGGATACATTCGTGCGAATGAATTAGAATGGATCGTGCGAATCCATTAGACTGGATCGTGCGAATGAATAAGAATAGATCATACGAATGAATTATAATGGATCGTATGAATTAATTAGAAAGGATACATTCGTGCGAATGAATTAGAATGGATTGTATGAATGAATTAGAATGGATCGTACGAATGAATTAGTATGGATTATACAAATTAATTAGAATGGATCATACGAATGAATTAGAATGGATCGTACAAATGAATTAGAATGGATCGTGCGAATGAACTAGAATGGATCGTACGAATGAACTAGAATGGTTACATTCCTGTGAATGAATTAGAATGGATCGTACGAATGAATTAGAATTGATCGTACGATTCATTCTAATTCATTCGTACGATCCATTCTAATACATTCGTACGATTCATGCTAATTCATTCGCACGATCCATTCTAATTCATTCGTACGATCCATTCTTTTTCATTCATACGATCAATTCTAATTCATTCGCACAATCCATTCTAATTCATTCGTACAATCCATTCTAATTCATTCGTATGATCCATTCTAACTCATTCGGTGGATCCATTCTAATTCATTCGTACGATCCATTCTAATTCATTCCCACGATCCATTCTAATTCATTCGCACGAATGTAACCATTCTAATTCATTCATACGATTCATTCTAATTCATTCATATGAGCTATTCTAATTCATTCGTACGATCCATTGTAATTAATTCATACAATCCATTTAGATTCATTCGCACAAATGTATTCATTCAAATTCATTCGTACGATCCAGTCTAATTCATTCATATGATCCATTCTAATTCATTCGCATGAATATATCCATTCTAATACTTTCATACGATGCATTCTAATTCATTCGTACAATCCATTCTAATTTATTCGTACGATCCATTCTAATTCATTCGTACGATCCATTCTAATTCATTCGCACGAATGTATTCATTCTAATTCATTCGTACGATCCATTCTAATTCATTCGTACGATCCATTCTAATTCATTCGCACGATCCATTCTAATTCATTCATACAATCCATTCTAATTCATTCATACGATCCATTCTAATTCATTCCTACAATCCATTCTAATTCATTCGCCCGATCCATTCTGATTCATTCATACGATCCATTCTATTCGAATGGATCATGCGATCCATTCGAATTCATTCGCACGATCCATTCTAATTCATTCATACGATCCATTCTTATTCATTCATACAATGCATTCTAATTCTTTCACACGATCCATTCCAATTCATTCATACGATCCATTCTAATTTATTCGTACAATCCATTCTATTTCATTTGTACGATCCATTCTTACTCATTCGTATGATCCATTCTAATTCATTCGTACAATCCATTCTAATTCATTTGTACGATCCATTCTAATTCATTTGTACAATCCATTCTATTTCATTCGTACGATCCATTCTTACTCATTCGTATGATCCATTCTAATTCATTCGCACGAATATATCCATTCTAATTCATTCATACAATCCAATCTAATTCATTCCGTACGATCCATTATAATTCATTCGTACGATCGTACGAATGAATTAGAATGGATCGTACGAATGAATTAGAATAGATTGTGCGAATGAATTAGAATGGATCGTACAAATGAATTAGTATGGATCGTACGAATGAATTAGAATGGATCATACGAATGAGTAAGAATGGATCGTACGAATGAATTAGAATGGATCGTACGAATAAATTAGAATGGATACATTCGTCCGAATGAATTAGAATGGATCATACGAATGAGTAAGAATGGATCGTACGAATGAAATAGAATAGATTGTACGAATGAATTAGAATGGATCCTACGAATGAATTAGAATAGATCGTGTGAAAGAATTAGAATGGATTGTATGAATGAATTAGAATGGATCGTATGAATGAATTAGAATGGATCGTGCGAATGAATTCGAATGGATCGTATGAATTCATTCTAATTCATTCGTACGATCCATTCTAATTCATTCGTACGATCCATTCTAATTCATTTGCTCGAATGTATCCATTCTAATCCATTCGTACGATCCATTCTAATCCATTCGTATGATCCATTCTAATTCATTCACATGAATGTAACCATTCTAATTCATTCATTTGATCCATTCTAATTCATTCGTACGATCCATTCTAATTCATTCGTCCGATCCATTCTAATTCATTCGCACGAATGTATCCATTCTAATTCATTCGTACGATCCATTCTAATTCATTCGCACGATCCATTCTAATTCATTCATAGGATCCATTCTAATTCATTCATACGATCTATTCTAATTCTTTCGCACGAATGTATCCATTCTAATTCATTCGCACGAATATATCCTTTCTAATTCTAATTCATTCGTACGATCCATTCTAATTCATTCGTATGATCCATTCTAATAAATTCGTATGATCCATTCTAATTCATTCGTACGATCTATTCTAATTCATTCATACAATCCATTCTAATTCATTCGCACGATCCATTCTAATTCACTCAAACGATCCATTCTAATACATTCATACGATCCATTCTAATTCATTTGCACGAATATATCCATTCTAATTCATTCGTACGATCCATTTTAATTCCTTCGTACGATCCATTCTAATTCATTCGTACGATCCATTCTAATTCATTCATACGATCCATTCTAATTCATTCGTACGATCCATTCTAATTCATTCGCACAAATGTATCTATTCTAATTCATTCGTACGATCCATTCTAATTCATTCGTACGATCCATTCTAATTCATTCGTAAGATCCATTCTTATTCATTCGTACGATCCATTCTAATTCATTCGTACGATCCATTCTAAATCATTCACGAATGTATCCATTCTAATTCATTCGTACGATCCATTCTAATTCATTCGCGAATGTATCCATTCTAATTCATTCATACGATCCATTCTAATTCATTCGTACGATCCATTCTAATTCATTCGTACGATCCATTCTAATTCATTCATACGATCTATTCTAATTCATTCATAAAATCCATTCTAATTCTTTCGCACAATCAATTCTAATTCATTCGTACGATCCATTCTAATTCATTCGCACAATCCATTCTTTTTCATTCGTACGATCCATTCTTACTCATTCGTATGATCCATTCTAATTCATTCGCACGAATGTATCCATAATGGATCATACGAATGAGTAAGAATGGATCGTACGAATGAAATAGAATGGATTGTGCGAATGAATTAGAATGGACCGTACGAATGAATTAGACGTATGAACAAATTAGAATGGATACATTCATGCGAATAAATTAGAATGGATCATACGAATGAGTAAGAATGGATCGTCATTCTAATTCATTCGTATGATCCATTCTTTGTATCCATTCTATTTCATTCGCATGATCCATTCTAATTCATTCGCGCAATCTATTCTAATTCATTCGTACGATCCATTCTAATTCATTCGTACGATCCATTCTAATTCATTCATACAATGCATTAGAATGAATTAGAATGGATTGTAGGAATGAATTAGAATGGATCGTATGAATGAATTAGAATGGATCGTATGAATGAATTAGAATGGATCGTGCGAATAAATTAGAATGGATCGTACGAATGAATTAGAATGGATCGTACGAATGAATTAGAATGGATCATACGAATGAATTAGAATGGATCATACGAATGAGTAAGAATGGATCGTACGAATGAAATAGAATGGATTGTACGAATGAATTAGAATGGATACATTCATGCGAATGAATTAGAATGGATCGGACGATTGAATTAGAATGGATCGTACGATTTATTCTAATTCATTCGTACGATCCATTCTAATACATTCGTACGATTCATGCTAATTAATTCGCACGATCCATTCTAATTCATTCGTGCGATCCATTCTTATTCATTCATACGATCCATTCTAATTCATTCGCACAATCCATTCTAATTCATTCGTACAATCCATTCTAATTCTTTCGTATGATCCATTCTAACTCATTCGGTGGATCCATTCTAATTCATTCCTACGATCTATTCTAATTCATTCCCATGATCCATTCTAATTTATTCATACGATCCATTCTAATTCATTCGTACGATCTATTCTAATTCATTCGCACAAATGTAACCATTCTAATTCATTTATACGATTCATTCTAATTCATTCCTATGAGCTATTCTAATTCATTCGTACGATCCATTCTAATTCATTCGTACGATCCATTGTAATTCATTCATACAATCCATTTAGATTCATTCGCACAAATGTATCTATTCAAATTCGTTCGTACGATCCAGTCTAATTCATTCGTGTGATCCATTCTAATTCCTTTGTACGATCAATTCTAATTCATTCGTACGATCTATTCTAATTCATTCGTACGATCCATTCTAATTCATTCGTACGATCCATTCTAATTCCTTCGTACGATCCATTCTTATTCATTCGTACGATCCATTCTAATTCATTCGTACAATCTATTCTAACTCATTCATACAATCCATTCTAATTCATTCGCACGAATGTATCCATTCTAATCCATTCGTACGATCCATTCTAATTCATTCGTAAGATCCATTCTAATTCATTCGTACGATCCATTCTAATTCATTCGTACGATCCATTCTAATTCATTCGCACAATCCATTCTATTTCATTCGTACGATCCATTCTTACTCATTCGTATGATCCATTCTAATTCATTCGTATGATCCATTCTAATTCATTCGTACGATCCATTCTAATTCATTCGTACAATCCATTCTAATTCATTCGCACGATCGATTCTAATTCATTCATACGATCCATTCTAATTCATTCATATGATCCATTCCAATTCATTCCTACAATCCATTCTAATTCATTCGCCCGCCATTCTAATTCATTCATACGATCCATTCTATTCAAATGGATCATGCGATCCATTCGAATTCATTCGCACGATCTATTCTAATTCATTCATACGATCCATTCTAATTCATTCATACAATGCATTCTAATTCTTTCACACGATCCATTCTAATTCATTCGTACGATCCATTCTAATTCATTCGTACAATCCATTCTATTTCATTTGTACGATCCATTCTTACTCATTCGTATGATCCATTCTAATTCATTCGTACGATCCATTCTAATTCATTTGTATGATCCATTCTAATTATTTCACACGATCCATTCTAATTCATTCGTAGGATCCATTCTAATTCATTCGTACAATCTATTCTATTTCATTCGTACGATCCATTCTTACTCATTCGTATGATCCATTCTATATCATTCGTACGAATGTATCCATTCTAATTTATTCGTACGATCTATTCTAATTCATTCGTATGATCCATTCTAATTCATTCGTACGATCCATTCTTACTCATTCGTATGATCCATTCTAATTCATTCGTACGATCCATTCTAATTCATTCGTACGATCCATTCCAATTCATTCGCACAATCTATTCTAATTCATTCGTACGATCCATTTTAATTCATTCGTACGATCGTACGAATGAATTAGAATGGATCGTACGGAATGAATTAGAATGGATTGTATGAATGAATTAGAAAGGATACATTCGTGCGAATGAATTAGAATTGATCATACGAATGAGTAAGAATGGATCGTACGAATAAAATAGAATGGATTGTACGAATGAATTAGAATGGATCGTACAAATGAATTAGAATGGATCGTACGAATGAATTAGAATGGATCATACGAATGAGTAAGAATGGATCATACAAATGAAATAGAATGGATTGTACGAATGAATTAGAATGGATCGTACGAATGAATTAGAATGGATCGTTTGAAAGATTTAGAATGCATTGTATGAATGAATAAGAATGGATCGTATGAATGAATTAGAATGGATCGTGCGAATGAATTCGAATGGATCACATGATCCATTCGAATAGAATGGATCGTATGAATGAATTAGAATGGATCGGGCGAATGAATTAGAATGGATTGTAGGAATGAATTAGAATGGATCGTATGAATGAATTAGAATGGATCGTATGAATGAATTTGAATGGATCGTGCGAATGAATTAGAATGGATACATTTGTGCGAATGAATTAGAATGGATCGGACGAATGAATTAGAATGGATCGTACGAATGAATTAGAATGGATCGTACGAATAAATTAGAATGGATACATTCGTCCGAATGAATTAGAATGGATCATACGAATAAGTAAGAATGGATCGTACGAATGAAATATAATAGATTGTACGAATGAATTAGAATGGATTCGTACGAATGAATTAGAATGGATACATTCGTGCGAATGAATTAGAATGGATCGTACCAATGAGTAAGAATGGATCGTACGAATGAAATAGAATGGATTGTGCGAATGAATTAGAATGGATCGTACGAATGAATTAGAATGAATCATACGAATGAATTAGAATGGATCCTATGAATGAATTAGAATGGATTGTGCGAATGAATTAGAATGGATCGTACGAATGAATTAGAATGGATCGTGCTAATGAATTAGAATTGATCGAACGAATGAATTAGAATGGATACATTCGTGCGAATGAATTAGAATGGATCGGACGAATGAATTAGAATGGATCGTACGAATGAGTAAGAATGGATCGTACGAATGAAATAGAATAGATCGTACGAATGAATTAGAATGGATCGTACGAAGGAATTAGAATGGATCGTACGAATGAATTAGAATGGATATATTCGTGCAAATGAATTAGAATGAATCGTATGAATGTATTAGAATGGATCGTATGAGTGAATTAGAATGGATCGTACGAATGAATTAGAATGGATCGTATGAATGAATTAGAATGGATACATTCGTGTGAATGAATTAGAATGGATCGTATGAATGAATTAGAATAGATTTTGTGAATAAATTAGAACTGATCGTACGAATGAATTAGAATGGATACATTCGTGCGAATGAATTAGAATGGATTGTATGAATGAATTAGAATGGATCCTATGAATGAATTAGAATGGATCGTGCGAATGAATTAGAATGGATCGTACGAATGAATTAGAATGGATCGTGCTAATGAATTAGAATTGATCGAACAAATGAATTAGCATGGATCGTGCTAATGAATTAGAATGGAACGTACGAATGAATTAGAATGGATCGTGTGAAAGAATTAGAATGGATTGTATGAATGAATTAGAATGAATTCGTACGATCCATTCGAATTCATTCGCACGATCCATTCTAATTCAATCATACGATCCACTCTAATTCATTCATACAATCCATTCTAATTCTTTCACACGATCCATTCTAATTCATTCGTAGGATCCATTCTAATTCATTCGTACAATCTATTCTATTTTATTTGTATGATCCATTCTTACTCATTCGTATGATCTATTCTAATTCATTCGGACGAATGTATCCATTCTAATTTATTCGTACGATCCATTCTAATTCATTCGTACGATCCATTCTAATTTATTCGTACGATCCATTCTAATTCATTCGTACGATCCATTTTAATTCATTCGTAAGATCCATTCTAATTCATTCGTACGATCCATTCTAATTCATTCGTACGATCCATTCTAATTCATTCGCACGAATGTATCCATTCTAGTTCATTCGTACGATCCATTCTAATTCATTCATACAATCCATTCTAAGTCATTCGCACAAATGTATCCATTCTAATTCATTCGTATGATCAGTTCTAATTCATTCACAAAATCTATTCTAATTCATTCATACGATCCATTCTAATTCATTCACACGAATGTATCCATTCTAATTCATTCATACGATCCATTCTAGTTCATTCGTACGATCCATTCTAATTCACTCATACGATCCATTCTAATACATTCATACGATCCATTCTAATTCATTTGCACGAATATATCCATTCTAATTCATTCGTACGATCTATTCTAATTCCTTCGTACGATCCATTCTAATTCATTCGTACGATCTATTCTATTTCATTCGTACGATCCATTCTTACTCATTCGTACGATCCATTCTAATTCATTCGTCCGATCCATTCTAATTCATTCGCATGAATGTATCCATTCTAATTCATTCGTTCAATCAATTCTAATTCATTAGCACGATCCATTCTAATTCATTCGTACGATCCATTCTAATTCATTCGCACGATCCCTTCTAATTCATTCATAGGATCCATTCTAATTCATTCGTATGATCCATTCTAATTCATTCGTATGATCCATTCTAATTCATTCGCACAATCCATTCTATTTCATTCGTACGATCCATTCTTACTCATTGGTACGATCCATTCTAATTCATTCGCACGAATGTATCCATTCTAATTCATTTGTACGAATCCATTCTAATTCATTCGTACAATCTATTCTATTTCATTCGTACGATCCATTCTTACTCATTCGTATGATCCATTCTAATTCATTCGGACGAATGTATCCATTCTAATTTCTTCGTACGATCCATTCTAATTCATTCGTATGATCCATTCTAATTCATTCGCACGATCCATTCTAATTCATTCATATGATCCATTCTAATTCATTCATACGATCCATCCTAATTCATTCCTACAATCCATTCTAATTCATTCGCCCGATCCATTCTAATTCATTCATACGATCCATTCTATTCGAATGGATCATGCGATCCATTCGAATTCATTCGCACGATCCATTCTAGTTCATTCATACGATCCATTCTAATTCATTCATACAATGCATTCTAATTCTTTCACACGATCCATTCTAATTCATTCGTACGATCCATTCTAATTCATTCGTACAATCCATTCTATTTCATTTGTACGATCCATTCTTACTCATTCGTATGATCCATTCTAATTCATTCGTACGATCTATTCTAATTCATTTGTACGATCCATTCTAATTCATTCGTACAATCCATTCTATTTCATTCGTACGATCCATTCTTACTCATTCGTATGATCCATTCTAATTCATTCGCACGAATGTATCCATTCTAATTCATTCATAAAATCCATTCTAATTCAGTCCGTACGATCCATTCCAATTCATTCGTACGATCGTACGAATGAATTAGAATGGATCGTACGAATGAATTAGAATAGATTGTGCGAATGAATTAGAATGGATCGTACGAATGAATTAGAATGGATCGTACGAATGAATTAGAATGGATCGTACGAATGAGTAAGAATGGATCGTACGAATGAATTAGAATGGATCGTACGAATGAATTAGAATGGATCGTACGAATAAATTAGAATGGATACATTCGTCCGAATGAATTAGAATGGATCATACGAATGAGTAAGAATGGATCGTACGAATGAAATAGAATAGATTGTACGAATGAGTTAGAATGGATCCTACGAATGAATTAGAATGGATCGTGTGAAAGAATTAGAATGGATTGTATGAATGAATTAGAATGGATCGTATGAATGAATTTGAATGGATCGTGCGAATGAATTCGAATGGATCGTACGAATTCATTCTAATTCATTCGTACGATCCATTCTAATTCATTCGTACGATCCATTTTAATTCATTCGTAAGATCCATTCTAATTCATTCGTACGATCCATTCTAATTCATTCGTACGATCCATTCTAATTCATTCGCACGAATGTATCCATTCTAGTTCATTCGTACGATCCATTCTAATTCATTCATACAATCCATTCTAAGTCATTCGCACAAATGTATCCATTCTAATTCATTCGTATGATCAGTTCTAATTCATTCACAAAATCTATTCTAATTCATTCATACGATCCATTCTAATTCATTCACACGAATGTATCCATTCTAATTCATTCATACGATCCATTCTAATTCATTCGTACGATCCATTCTAATTCACTCATACGATCCATTCTAATACATTCATACGATCCATTCTAATTCATTTGCACGAATATATCCATTCTAATTCATTCGTACGATCCATTCTAATTCCTTCGTACGATCCATTCTAATTCATTCGTACGATCTATTCTATTTCATTCGTACGATCCATTCTTACTCATTCGTACGATCCATTCTAATTCATTCGTCCGATCCATTCTAATTCATTCGCATGAATGTATCCATTCTAATTCATTCGTTCGATCAATTCTAATTCATTAGCACGATCCATTCTAATTCATTCGTACGATCTATTCTAATTCATTCGCACGATCCATTCTAATTCATTCATAGGATCCATTCTAATTCATTCGTATGATCCATTCTAATTCATTCGTATGATCCATTCTAATTCATTCGCACAATCCATTCTATTTCATTCGTACGATCCATTCTTACTCATTGGTACGATCCATTCTAATTCATTCGCACGAATGTATCCATTCTAATTCATTTGTACGAATCCATTCTAATTCATTCGTACAATCTATTCTATTTCATTCGTACGATCCATTCTTACTCATTCGTATGATCCATTCTAATTCATTCGGACGAATGTATCCATTCTAATTTCTTCGTACGATCCATTCTAATTCATTCGTATGATCCATTCTAATTCATTCGCACGATCCATTCTAATTCATTCATATGATCCATTCTAATTCATTCATACGATCCATCCTAATTCATTCCTACAATCCATTCTAATTCATTCGCCCGATCCATTCTAATTCATTCATACGATCCATTCTATTTGAATGGATCATGCGATCCATTCGAATTCATTCGCACGATCCATTCTAATTCATTCATACGATCCATTCTAATTCATTCATACAATGCATTCTAATTCTTTCACACGATCCATTCTAATTCATTCGTACGATTCATTCTAATTCATTCGTACAATCCATTCTATTTCATTTGTACGATCCATTCTTACTCATTCGTATGATCCATTCTAATTCATTCGTACGATCTATTCTAATTCATTTGTACGATCCATTCTAATTCATTCGTACAATCCATTCTATTTCATTCGTACGATCCATTCTTACTCATTCGTATGATCCATTCTAATTCATTCGCACGAATGTATCCATTCTAATTCATTCATAAAATCCATTCTAATTCATTCCGTACGATCCATTCTAATTCATTCGTACGATCGTACGAATGAATTAGAATGGATCGTACGAATGAATTAGAATGGATCGTACGAATGAATTAGAATGGATCGTACGAATGAATTAGAATGGATCGTACGAATGAGTAAGAATGGATCGTACGAATGAATTAGAATGGATCGTACGAATGAATTAGAATGGATCGTACGAATAAATTAGAATGGATACATTCGTCCGAATGAATTAGAATGGATCATACGAATGAGTAAGAATGGATCGTACGAATGAAATAGAATAGATTGTACGAATGAGTTAGAATAGATCCTACGAATGAATTAGAATGGATCGTGTGAAAGAATTAGAATGGATTGTATGAATGAATTAGAATGGATCGTATGAATGAATTTGAATGGATTGTGCGAATGAATTCGAATGGATCGTACGAATTCATTCTAATTCATTCGTACGATCCATTCTAATTCATTCGTACGATCCATTCTTATTCATTCGCTCGAATGTATCCATTTTAATCCATTCGTACGATCCATTCTAATCCATTCGTACGATTCATTATAATTCATTCGCATGAATGTAACCATTCTAATTCATTCATTTGATCCATTCTAATTCATTCGTACGATCCATTCTAATTCATTCGTCCGATCCATTCTAATTCATTCGCACGAATGTATCCATTCTAATTCATTCGTACGATCCATTCTAATTCATTCACATGATCCATTCTAATTCATTCATAGGATCCATTCTAATTCATTCATACGATCTATTCTAATTCTTTCGCACGAATGTATCCATTCTAATTCATTCGCACGAATATATCCATTCTAATTCTAATTCATTCGTACGATCCATTCTAATTCATTCATATGATCCATTCTAATTAATTCGTATGATCCATTCTAATTCATTCGTACGATCCATTCTAATTCATTCATACAATCCATTCTAATTCATTCACACGATCCATTCTAATTTACTCATACGATCCATTCTAATACATTCATACGATCCATTCTAATTCATTTTCACGAATATATCCATTCTAATTCATTCGTACAATCCATTCTAATTCTTTCGTACGATCCATTCTAATTCATTCGTACGATCCATTCTAATTCATTCATACGATCCATTCTAATTCATTCGTACGATCCATTCTAATTCATTCGCACAAATGTATCCATTCTAATTCATTCGTACGATCCATTCTAATTCATTCGTATGATCCATTCTAATTCATTCGTAAGATCCTTTCTAATTCATTCGTAGGATCCATTCTAATTCGTTCATACGATCCACTCTAATTTATTCGTACGATCCATTCTAATTCATTCGTACGATCCATTCTAATTCATTCGTACGATCCATTCTTACTCATTCGTATGATCCATTCTAATTCATTCGTACGATCCATTCTAGTTCATTCGTACGATCCATTCTAATTCATTCGCACAATCTATTCTAATTCATTCGTACGATCCATTCTAATTCATTCGTACGATCGTACGAATGAATTAGAATGGATCGTACGGAATGAATTAGAATGGATTGTATGAATGAATTAGAATGGATACATTCGTGCGAATGAATTAGAATGGATCATACGAATGAGTAAGAATGGATCGTACGAATGAAATAGAATGGATTGTACGAATGAATTAGAATGGATCGTACAAATGAATTAGAATGGATCGTACGAATGAATTAGAATGGATCATACGAATGAGTAAGAATGGATCGTACAAATGAAATAGAATGGATTGTACGAATGAATTAGAATGGATCGTACGAATGAATTAGAATGGATCGTGTGAAAGAATTAGAATGCATTGTATGAATGAATTAGAATGGATCGTATAAATGAATTAGAATGGATCGTGCGAATGAATTCGAATGGATCGCATGATCCATTCGAATAGAATGGATCGTATGAATGAATTAGAATGGATCGGGTGAATGAATTAGAATGGATTGTAGGAATGAATTAGAATGGATCGTATGAATGAATTAGAATGGATCATATGAATGAATTAGAATGGATCATGCGAATGAATTAGATGGATCGTACAAATGAATTAGAATGGATCGTACGATTGAATTAGAATGGATCATACGAATGAATTAGAATGGATCATACGAATGAGTAAGAATGGATCGTACGAATGAAATGGAATGTGTTCGGGGGATTTTTCGCTGGTCTGTGCGGGCTGCCTGCAAGACAAAGAAAAGAGAACGTGAGAACGGCTGGCTCCCTTAGGAGCGCAGACCCTTCGACGCTCAAGTCAGTCACGGTGGCACAACGGCGAGCTGGGGTATACCAAAGTGGTAGGGAAAAGGATTTCGAACCTGTACTATGGAGCCTGGGGGTGAGCATTTATAGCAATAGGCGGCCTACCGTGGCCCGACACGTGGAGATTCTTTCCAGAGCCTTCTAGACCCCCACGTTCTAGCTCGCGTGGGTCTGACAGTCCTTGGTACTCGCGCCCTGACATTCTGTCGTCAAGCCTGCCAGGCGGTTTGAGTGGGGGAGAGCATCTTTCTTGTCGTGGCCAGATGGCTATTCTGGAATGTTCAAGTCTGGGCGGTCTCAGGGAGAAAGCAAAGGCAAGCTCGCCCTGCACTGCTCCGTCCTTTCATCCATATCTATCAAGAGTCGGACCTTTTGGGAGCAACCTCTTCGATAAACAGGGGTCTGGACGAGCTTGGGCGAGCTCCTGAGCGAGTATGGGCGAGCTCCTGAGCGAGCTAGGCGAGCTCCTAAGCGAGCATGGGCGAGCTCCTGCGCGAGCTAGGCGAGCTCCTGAGCGAGCATGGGCGAGCTCTTGCGCGAGCTAAGCGAGCTTCTGAGCGAGCATGGGCGAGCTCCTGCACGAGCTAGGCGAGCTCCTGAGCGTGCTGGGGCGAGCTCCTGAGCGTGCTGGGGCGAGCTCCTGAGCGTGCTTTGGCGAGCTCCTGAGCGAGCTAGGCGAGCTCCTGAGCGAGCATCGGCGAGCTCCTACGCGAGCTAGGCGAGCTCCTGAGCGAGCATGGGCGAGCTCCTGTGCGAGCTAAGCGAGCTCCTGCGCGAGCTAGGCGAGCTCCTGAGCGAGCATGGGCGAGCTCCTGCGCGAGCTAGGCGAGCTCCTGCGCGAGCTAGGCGAGCTCCTGAGCGAGCATGGGCGATCTCCTGTGCGAGCTGGGGCGAGCTCCTGAGCGTGCTGGGGCGAGCTCCTGAGCGTGCTTTGGCGAGCTCCTGAGCATGCTGGGGCGAGCTCCTGAGCGTGCTTTGGCGAGCTCCTGAGCGAGCTCTTTGCCTTGGGCCCCTTCAGCCCACTGTGGATCTCGCTCCTTGTCAAGATGATTTGGTGAGCACGGGGGGGGGGGGGGGGGGGGGGGGCGAACTCCAGGGCAGATTTCAGCTACCCCCAACATTACCCCCTCCTGAGGGAGTGACCAAGGAGAATTTGGTGCTTGCTCAGGAGTCTTATTGCCCACGACGGTCGAATTGGGAGTCCTAGTCACTTGCGACCTCCAACTGGGGAGATGCAGGCACCAACCGTGGGCGGTCTGCACCGAGAGCTTTGACTGTCAGTATTTCACAAATGCTGGGTGGGCCGGGAGCATCAGCCACGAGTGATCTCTTTCCGGCGCGAGCTTGGCTCACGCGGTCAGGGCCTGCCTCGGGCGAGCTGCGGGCACCTACCGTGGGCGGTCTGCGCCGAGAGCTTAGACTCCCAGTATTTCACAAACGCTGGGCGGGCCGGCGGCGTCAGCCACGAGCAATCTCCTTCCGGTGTGAGCTTGCCACACGCGGTCAGGGTCTGCGTCGGGCAAGCTGCGGGCTCCTGCCGTGGGCGGTCTGCGCCGAGAGCTTAGACTCCCAGTATTTCACAAACGCTGGGCGGGCCGGGAGCATCAGCCATGAGTGATCTCCTTCCGGCGCGAGCTTGGCTCACGCAGTCAGGGTCTGCGTCGGGCGAGCTGCGGGCTCCAACCGTGGGCGATTTGCGCCGAGAGCTTTGACTGTCAGTATTTCACAAATGCTGGGCGGGCCGGGAGCGTCAGCCACGAGCGATCTCCTTCCGGTGCGGGCTTGCCACACGCGGTCAGGGTCTGCGTCGGGCGAGCTGCGGGCTCCAGCCGTGGGCGATCTTGTGGCTCGGGTATCGCTCCAAATCTCCAACGGTCGCTTCACCTTAAATACGGTACGAGGCTCAATGTTGATACAATGAATCTCATCATGAGATCCCGATCGGCGCGAGACACGTGTGTCCTCATTTGCTCCTCTTTTGTCAGTAAATGATAGTGTCGGCGCCGGTGCAGCTTTTTCCATGCGTGGCCCACGTGGCGCTCGACGATTGGAAAGAAACAAGCTGTCGCTTCGATTATCGTCACGTCGCCTCGCTGGGCGCGCTCAAGTATTAACTACGGCTCGATTCGCCTGCCTCTCACCCATCTATAAATAGGGGTTGGGGGGGCGGTTTTTACCGTCGCGTGAAAGCAGCTCTCCCTTCTCTTCAGCTCGCTCTTCCTCTCCTGCTTTCAGCTCGCCTTAACCCTTCTGCTCTGATGGCCTCCGCTTCCGACGTTGCTGCTGCTGTTGCCGCCGCTGCTACCGCCGCCCAAGCCTCTGAGCCCGCCACTGAGAGGGCAGTGGTCTGGCTGCAGAACCCGATCGGGGTGCCCGTCGGGGACAGTATCCGGGCCGCGATCGATCTCCCTCAGGAGATCCTCGTCACCGAGATGCCGCTCTCGGGGAGGCCGCCCCAGGGTACAGTAGCTTCCGTCGGGCTGCTGTGGTCTGGGCTGCGGTTCCCATTGAGCGATCTCGCCGGGGAGCTCCTGGAGTTGACGGGGCTTTGCCCTGCTCAGCTCTCGGGAAACTCCTGGGGGATACTTTACGGGCTGTCCCAGCTGGAGACCGTCTTGAAGGCGAGGATCCCACTGAGCTACTTGCTCAAAAAGTGGCTCCTCAAGCCCGGGCCGGTCTTCAGCACTGCGGGCTGCGGCTACTTCTACCTCGCCGGGCGGCCTGGCGAGGTGCTCCCCTTCTCCACCATCGAGAGCAAGGACCGCCACTGGAAGGACTATCCTTTCGTGGCGGTCGACGACTGGCGCGGGCGGCACAGCGGAGTCCCGGCTCACCCCGGGGCTCCCCCGACGGCGGTCTTCCGGGAGATCGCCTCCTTCCAGGCGGGGAAGAAGAAGTGCATCGCTCCCGACCGGGAGCGATCTCTGGACGAGGCGTTCCTCTACTACCTCGGGGGGCGGACTCCGGAGAAGATCACAGCCCCCGACTTTGCCTTCCAGTTGAAGGACGGGAAGACCGGTGCTATTCTGCTGAAGCAGAAGATCGTCTGGAAGAAGAAAGAGGAGGAGGTCGGTGCTATTCCGCCGATGCAGAACGCCCCTCCTCCCTCCAAACGGGCCAGCCAGGGGGCGGGGGGTTCGGGAGGCAACCCCCGCAAAAAGACGGTCCGGAGGCGGGCTTCGCCCATCCGCCTCAACGACCCCGACACCATGGAGATGCTCTGCCAGGAAGCGGACTCCGCATCTCCACCACCTCCTCGCCCGGACGCCGGCCCAGGTCAGCCACCTGCCCCCCTTCCCATTGTTCGCCGAAATATTCAGATGGTCGAGCCCGACGACCCCAACATCGACCTCCCGCTAACTATGGCGGAAGTCAAATCCGGGATGGCTCGGATTTTGACGGGCAACTTCCCCGGCGATCTGACTGTCCCTCTCCGTGTAGCAGTGCTGACGCCGGAGATGGAGGCCCGCAAGAAGAAGAAGGTAAAGCTGGCGAGGCCCGCGCCTTCGATCGTTCAGACGGAGCAGCGACGAAAGGCGCTGAAGGAAGCGGGCTTGGACTCGGAGCCAAGCTGGACGGACTCCGAGGAGGAGGCATCAGGCTCCGAGGAGGAAGAGCCCGCTCCTCAACCTTCCCAGGTGGAGCCTTCTGCTTCCGCTCAAGTGGAGAAGCCCACAGCTCCATCAGCTCCCGCACCAGGGGCGGGACCGAGCGGGCAGGAGCTTCCATCTCCTCCCGCCGGGGTGGAGATCCAGCAGGGCGGGGTGCCCCCTCTGCTCCTCGGGAAATTTCCCGCGAGGACAGTAGGCGAGAAACCCCTGCCGCCACTGCGACCTCTACGCCCCCTGCAGCTCCCGTACCCGCTCCTCTGCCCTCGCCACCTGGACAGGGCAAGGAGGAAGCGGGCTTCCCGGAGGATCTGGGGGACTTGATCTATAGGTCCCCCTCCTTCGTGGATATTGGCTCCGACTCCTCGAGCTCAGGATCGGAAGCTGAAGCCGGCGGGGTGATCCCTGCTAGCCCGCCGCGCGAAGGAGCTCGCCCGGAGGTGGTGCCAGCCCCCACATCCTCTCTGAGTGCGCCGCCCCCTACCCAAGCTACGGGTGGCGCCAGCGCGGGCTCCTCAGCCGAAGAGGGGAGGGTGCCCCACTACCTGCGGCAACTGCTAGGCCGCAACGTCTTCGCCCGAGCTCCCTTCGCTTCTATAAGCGAACGCCTTGCCGAGGTACTTCTCGCCGCACCTGTTTCTGTACAAAATTTAGTCTCGATTCTTGTTAACTTTTTCATCTTTCTTTCGTAGGCGGAGAAGCAGAGCCAAGCACTGGCCACGGAGGTCGCTGTGGCCGGGAAGGCGCTAGCTGCCTTGTTCGACGATTCCCTTCGGGGGTCCGAACGCAAGGTGGACGAGCACATCCACGAGCTTTAGCGAGCTAACAGCTCCGAGGAGCTGAGGGTGGAGTCGGAGGCACTGCACCGTAGGGTCAAGGCCCTGGTGTCAGGCCTCGCCATGGCCGAAACAGCCAAAGGCCTGTCCGCTACCGCCCTCCTCAAAGCTAAGGCGGAGCGAGACGAGGCTGTGTCCGCCAGGGAGGTCGCGCAGCAGGAGGCGGCTCAACTTCAAGACGAGGTCGCTGCTCTGAAGACAGAGATCGCCGCCCTGAAGGAGACGCACGCCGAAGGCCTTCGGGCTCAACAAGGTCGCCTCTAAGCCCAGCTGGACGATCTCCTCAAGAAAGGCGCCCTGGCCGCTGTGGAGAAGTACAAGACCGAGAGGTCGAAGAAGCGGCGCCGAGGGGATGACAGTGGGGCGGAGACTAGCAAGCCTTGAGCTCGCAGCCTCGTAACTGCCTTTGTAATCTTTGGTTTAATCACTGAAATGAGATCTTTCTGAGTTCGCATATGCGCTTTTTTCTTTCTCTGTGCCACTTATGAGTCCGCTCTAGGAGTTCGCAGTGATCTCGAGAGCGATACCCCGGGCGAGGCAGCTAATTCGATTCAACTTTTTTATTTTAAAGTATATGCAAACGAAAAACTCGGCATGCTCGCAAAAACTCAAATAGTCTCTGAGCCCGGAAAACGTTTAAGCGAACCAAAAGACTTCAAAAACTTCCCTACACTCAGAGACTTAAACTATTTTTTTTTTTGAAAGAAACTAATAAGTGCTAGCTTCCCCCTGCCCGGTTAATTTCCCTCGATGATCCTGTTCAGCGGACTTGCCCTTTGAGGGGTATGTCCACGCCAGGATGCTTCAGTTCGTTGTAGGTGAACGCGAAGGATCCCGGTTAGGTTTAGAGTCCACCAGGCAGCGGACCTCCCCAGGAATCTCAAGGTCGCCCACTGGCTGCCTCTGAGGATCCCGGTCTTGCTTTAAGTCCGCACAACGGCGGACTACCCCGGGAAGCTCAAGGTCGCCCACTAGCTGCCTCTGAGGATCCCGGTCTTGCTTTAAGTCCGCACAACGGCGGACTACCCCGGGAAGCTCAAGGTCGCCCACCGGCTGCCTCTGAGGATCCCGGTCTTGCTTTAAGTCCGCACAACGGCGGACTACCCCGGGAAGCTCAAGGTCGCCCACTGGCTGCCTCTGAGGATCCCGGTCTTGCTTTAAGTCCGCACAACGGGGGACTACCCCGGGAAGCTCAAGGTCGCCCACTGGCTGCCTCTGAGGATCCCGGTCTTGCTTTAAGTCCGCACAACGGCGGACTACCCCGGGAAGCTCAAGGTCGCCCACTGGCTGCCTCTGAGGATCCCGATCTTGCTTTAAGTCTGCACAACGGCGGACTACCCCGGGAAGCTCAAGGTCGCCCACCGGCTGCCTCTGAGGATCCTGGTCTGGGCAAAGGTACCACCAGTGGCACCTCCCTCCTCTCCACGGCTTTAACGACGAGAGGTCGCAGAGCCGGAGGAGGTCGCTGCTCGACTGCCTTTTCTTTCTGGTCTAACACCGCATCTTCGAGCTTGATGTGTTGCTGGACAAGGGCGAAGAGCTCGGCGATCGTGCGAGGATCTTTGATCACCAGCGCATCATGAAGCTTGCTCCCCTCGGGGAGGGCGCTCCGGAAAGCGTTCACCGTCGTGCGATCTTGGCCGACCGCATCCTCGAGGGCGAGGTAGGCGCTTTGAAAGCGCGTCGCGAAGCTTCGCAGAGTTTCGTGGGCTCCCATGGCCAAGGTGAAGAGAGACTCAATCCTCCTTGGGGGCTGCCTATTGCAGCGGTATTACTCCAGAAATAGCCTGGAGAGAGTTGGGAAGTCTGGAATGGTGCCCGATAGCAGCTTGTGGAACCAATTAAACGCCGAGCCGGTCAAACTGCTCGGGAATGCTCGGCACAAGACGTGGTCTTGGTCCCGGAAAAACAAAAGCTTTCTGTAGGCCAAGAGATGGTCAACGGGATCCTGCGACCCGTCGAACAATACAAACTTCGGGGGGGTCCAGTAGTGCAGAAAGCCTCCTTCGTGTACCTCGCTTGTGAAGGGCGAGCTACCCCCGTGGGCGGCGAGGTCCTCCAGCAGGTCGACCGTCGCGTTAGGTCGCTGCCAGTGCCCGGGGAGAACTCCCAGAGGCTGCTGCGCAGGTCCTAGGCGGCCGTGCACACTCCCTCGAGGGAGGTTCGGATCCACCCCGCGGCGACCCTCGGGGGCTACCGATCGGCGGCCTCCTTGATGTTCGCCCACGGACTCCTTCAGCGTGGCGGTTGGTATGTGGGAGGCCGTTACCTCTTGAGCTTCGGAAGGGATAGCCACCGCGGGCTCTTTCCCTCGTCGCCGATGGCGCGGGTCGCGATCCCGCTCTAGAGACCTTGCCTCCGACTCGTCAGAATCGGCGCTCCGGCTACGGCGGTGAGGGATGGTCGCCTGGTTGCTAGACCGCTGGGTTACTAGCTTCTGCAACCTCGTAAGTGGGGTTTCCGGCACCCCACGCACGGCCGCTCTCTCGACCGGGGGTTCCGGATGGGAAACCTGCCGAGACGTAATGGCTGTGGGCGGGCGTGATGTTGAAGCTGGTGATCGCACCGGAGGTGCTGTATTCGCCGGCCCGGACCGTCGGCTGGCCACCGGAACCTGACGCAGCCGCGTCAGTTCCTCCGTCATGGCCCGCTGGGTGGCCAACATCTCCAACAAGAGTTGGTCACTGAGCGGGACCTTGGGCTGAGGGGTCTCAACAGGAGGCTCGCTGCGTGTAGATATCGCACGGGCCCTCGGTCGCCTGCGCCCCCTTGTCGCCGGAGCCATCTTTGGGTTACGAGAGCCTCCGGCGTCCAACCGCGTGGTCGTGGGCGTTCTCGCAGGAACCAGTCGAAGATCCCACAGACGGCGCCATATGTTCGGGGGATTTTTCGCTGGTCCGTGCGGGCTGCCTGCAAGACAAAGAAAAGAGAACGTGAGAACGGCTGGCTCCCTTAGGAGCGCAGACCCTCCGATGCTCAAGTCAGTCACGGTGGCATAACGGCAAGCTGGGGTATAGCAAAGTGGTAGGGAAAAGGATTTCGAACCTGTACTATGGAGCCTGGGGGTGAGCATTTATAGCAATAGGCGGCCTACCGTGGCCCGACACGTAGAGATTCTTTCCAGAGCCTTCTAGAACCCCACGTTCTGGCTCGCGTGGGTCTGACAGTCCTTGGTACTCGCACCCTGACATTCTGTCGTCAAGCCTGCCAGGCGGTTTGAGTGGGGGAGAGCATCTTTCTTGTCGTGGCCAGGTGGCTATTCTGGAATGTTCAAGTCTGGGCGGTCTCAGGGAGAAAGCAAAGGCAAGCTCGCCCTGCACTGCTCCGTCCTTTCGTCCATATCTATCAAGAGTCGGACCTTTTGGGAGCAACCTCTTCGATAAACAGGGGTCTGGACGAGCTTGGGCGAGCTCCTGAGCGAGCATGGGCGAGCTCCTGAGCGAGCTAGGTGAGCTCCTTAGCGAGCATGGGCGAGCTCCTGCGCGAGCTCCTGAGCGAGCATGGGCGAGCTCCTGCGCGAGCTAAGCGAGCTTCTGAGCGAGCATGGGCGAGCTCCTGCGCGAGCTAGGCGAGCTCCTGAGCGTGCTGGGGTGAGCTCCTGAGCGTGCTGGGGCGAGCTCCTGAGCGTGCTTTGGCGAGCTCCTGAGCGAGCATGGGCGAGCTCCTGCGCGAGCTAGGCGAGCTCCTGAGCGAGCATGGGCGAGCTCCTGCGCGAGCTAGGCGAGCTCCTGAGCAAGCATGGGCGATCTCCTGAGCGTGCTGGGGCGAGCTCCTGAGCGTGCTTTGGCGAGCTCCTGAGCGTGCTTTGGCGAGCTCCTGAGCGAGCTCTTTGCCTTGGGCCCCTTTAGCCCACTGTGGATCTCGCTCCTTGTCAAGATGATTTGGTGAGCACGGGGGGGGGGGGGGGGGCGAACTATAGGGCAGATTTCAGCTACCCCCAACAGAATGGATCGTACGAATGAATTAGAATGGATACATTCGTGCGAATGAATTAGAATGGATCGTACGAATGAATTAGAATGGATCGTACGAATGAATTAGAATGGATCGTACGAATGAATTAGAATGAATACATTTGTGCGAATGAATTAGAATGGATCGTACGAATGAATTAGAATGGATCGTACGAATGAATTAGAATGGATCGTACAAATAAATTAGAATGGATACATTCGTCCGAATGAATTAGAATGGATCATACGAATGAGTAAGAATGGATCGTACGAATGAAATAGAATAGATTGTACGAATAAATTAGAATGGATTCGTACGAATAAATTAGAATGGATACATTCGTGCGAATGAATTAGAATGGATCGTACCAATGAGTAAGAATGGATCGTACGAATGAAATAGAATGGATTGTGCGAATGAATTAGAATGGATCGTACGAATGAATTAGAATGGATCATACGAATGAATTAGACTGGATCCTATGAATGAATTAGAGTGGATCATGCAAATGAATTAGAATGGATCGTACGAATGAATTAGAATGGATCGTGCTAATGAATTAGAATTGATCGAACGAAAGAATTAGAATGGATACATTCGTGCGAATGAATTAGAATGGATCGGACGAATGAATTAGAATGGATCATACGAATGAGTAAGAATGGATCGTACGAATGAAATAGAATAGATCGTACGAATGAATTAGAATGGATCGTACGAAGAAATTAGAATGGATCGTACGAATGAATTAGAATGGATATATTCGTGCAAATGAATTAGAATGGATCGTATGAATGTATTAGAATGGATCGTATGAGTGAATTAGAATGGATCGTACGAATGAATTAGAATGGATCATATGAATGAATTAGAATGGATACATTCGTGTGAATGAATTAGAATGGATCGTATGAATGAATTAGAATAGATTTTGTGAATGAATTAGAACTGATCGTACGAATGAATTAGAATTGATACATTCGTGCGAATGAATTAGAATGGATTGTATGAATGAATTAGAATGGATCCTATGAATGAATTAGAATGGATCGTGCGAATGAATTAGAATGGATCGTACGAATGAATTAGAATGGATCGTGCTAATGAATTAGAATTGATCGAACGAATGAATTAGCATGGATCGTGCTAATGAATTAGAATGGAACGTACAAATGAATTAGAATGGATCGTGTGAAAGAATTAGAATGGATTGTATGAATGAATTAGAATGAATTCGTACGATCCATTCGAATTCATTCGCACGATCTATTCTAATTCATTCACACGATCCATTCTAATTCATTCATACAATCCATTCTAATTCTTTCACACGATCCATTCTAATTCATTCGTAGGATCAATTCTAATTCATTCGTACAATCTATTCTATTTCATTCGTACGATCCATTCTTACTCATTCGTATGATCCATTCTAATTCATTCGGACGAATGTATCCATTCTAATTTATTTGTACGATCCATTCTAATTTATTCGTACGATCCATTCTAATTCATTCGTTCGATCCATTCTAATTCATTCGCACGAATGTATCCATTCTAATTCAGTCGTACGATCCATTCTAATTCATTCGTATGATCCATTCTAATTCATTCGTAAGATCCATTCTAATTCATTCGTACGATCCATTCTAATTCATTCGTACGATCCATTCTAATTCATTCGCACGAATGTATCCATTCTAGTTTATTCGTACGATCCATTCTAATTCATTCATACAATCCATTCTAATTCATTCGCACGAATGTATCCATTCTAATTCATTCGTACTATCAGTTCTAATTCATTCACAAAATCTATTCTAATTCATTCATACGATCCATTCTAATTCATTCACACGAATGTATCCATTCTAAATCATTCATACGATCCATTCTAATTCATTCGTACGATCCATTCTAATTCACTCATACGATCCATTCTAATACATTCATACGATCCATTCTAATTCATTTGCACGAATATATCCATTCTAATTCATTCGTACGATCCATTCTAATTCCTTCGTACGATCCATTCTAATTCATTCGAACGATCTATTCTAATTCATTCGTACGATCCATTCTAATTCATTCGTATGATCCATTCTAATTCCTTCGTACGATCCATTCTAATTCATTCGTACGATCCATTCTAATTCATTCATACAATCCATTCTAATTCTTTCACACGATCCATTCTAATTCATTCGTACGATCCATTCTAATTCATTCGTGTAATCCATTCTATTTCATTCGTACGATCCAGTCTTACTCATTCATACGATCCATTGTAATTCATTCACACGAATGTATCCATTCGTACGAATGAATTAGAATAGATTGTACGAATGAATTAGAATGGATCGTACGAATGAATTAGAATGGATCGTACGAAGGAATTAGAATGGATCGTACGAATGAATTAGAATGGATCGTACGAATGAATTAGAATAGATCGTACGAATGAATTAGAATGGATCGTACGAATGATTTAGAATAGATCGTATGAATGAATTATAATGGATCGTACGAATGAATTAGAATGGATATATTCGTGCAAATGAATTAGAATGGGTCGTATGAATGTATTAGAATGGATCGTATGAGTGAATTAGAATGCATCGTACGAATGAATTAGAATGGATCGTATGAATGAATTAGAATGGATACATTTGTGTGAATGAATTAGAATGGATCGTATGAATGAATTAGAATAGATTTTGTGAATGAATTAGAACTGATCGTACGAATGAATTAGAATGGATACATTCGTCCGAATGAATTAGAATGGATACATTCGTGCGAATGAATTAGAATTGATCGTACGAATGAATTAGAATGGATCGTGCGAATGAATTAGAATGGATCGTACGTATGAATTAGAATCGATATATTCGTGCGAATGAATTAGAATGGATACATTCGTGCGAAAGAATTAGAATAGATCATATGAATGAATTAGAATGGATCCTATGAATGAATTAGAATGGATCGTGCGAATGAATTAGAATTGATTGTACGAATGAATTAGAATGGATCGTGCTAATGAATTAGAATTGATCGAACGAATGAATTAGCATGGATCGTGCTAATGAATTAGAATGGATCGTACTAATGAATTAGAATGGATCAAATGAATGAATTAGAATGGTTACATTCATGCGAATGAATTAGAATGGATCGTACGAATGGATTAGAATGGATCGTACGAATGGATACATTCGAGCGAATGAATTAGAATGGATCGTACGAATGAATTAGAATGGATCGTACGAATAAATTAGAATGGATATATTCGTCCGAATGAATTAGAATGGATCATACGAATGAGTAAGAATGGATCGTACGAATGAAATAGAATAGATTATACGTATAGAATAGAATGGATCCTACGAATGGATTAGAATGGATACCTTTGTGCATATGAATTACAATGGATCGTACGAATGAATTAGAATGGATCATATTAATGAATTAGAATGGATCGTACGAATGGATTAGAATGGATCGTGCGAATGAATTAGAATGGATCGTACGAATGAATTAGAATGGATCGTACGAATGAATTAGAATGGATCATATTAATGAATTAGAATGGATCGTACGAATGAATTAGAATGGATACATTCGTGCGAATGAATTAGAATGGATCGGACGAATGAATTAGAATGGATCGTACGAATGAATTAGAATGGATCAAATGAATGAATTAGAATGGTTACATTCAAGCGAATGAATTAGAATGGATCGTACGAATGGATTAGAATAGATCGTACGAATGGATTAGAATGGATACATTCGAGCGAATGAATTAGAATGGATCGTACGAATGAATTAGAATGGATCGTACGAATGGATTAGAATGGATCCTACAAATGGATTAGAATGGATACCTTTGTGCATATGAATTAGAATGGATCGTACGAATGAATTAGAATGGATCATATTAATGAATTAGAATGGATCGTACCAATGAATTAGAATGGATACATTCGTACACGATCCATTCTAATTCATTCATACGATCCATTCTAACTGTATGAATGTATTAGAATGGATCGTATGAGTGAATTAGAATGGATCGTACGAATGAATTAGAATGGATCGTATGAATGAGTTAGAATGGATCGTATAAATGAATTAGAATAGATTTTGTGAATGAATTAGAACTGATCGTACGAATCAATTAGAATGGATACATTCATGCGAATGAATTAGAATAGATTGTATGAATGAATTAGAATGGATCCTATGAATAAATTAGAATGGATCGTACGAATGAATTAGAATGGATACATTTGTGCGAATGAATTAGAATTGATCGTATGAATGAATTAGAATGGATCGTGCAAATGAATTAGAATGGATCGTATGAATGAATTAGAATGGATACATTCATGTGAATGAATTAGAATGGATCGTATGAATGAATTAGAATAGATTTTGTGAATGAATTAGAACTGATCGTACGAATCAATTGGAATGGATACATTCATACGAATGAATTAGAATGGATCGTATGAATGAATTAGAATAGATTTTGTGAATGAATTAGAACTGATCGTACGAATCAATTAGAATGGATACATTCATGCGAATGAATTAGAATAGATTGTATGAATGAATTAGAATGGATCCTATGAATAAATTAGAATGGATCGTACGAATGAATTAGAATGGATACATTTGTGCGAATGAATTAGAATTGATCGTATGAATGAATTAGAATGGATCGTGCGAATGAATTAGAATGGATCGTACGAATAAATTAGAATGGATACATTCATCCGAATGAATTAGAATGAATCATACGAATGAGTAAGAATGGATCGTACGAATAAATAGAATATATTGTACGAATGAATTAGAATGGATTCGTACGAATGAATTAGAATGGATACATTCGTGCGAATGAATTAGAATGGATCGAACCAATGAGTAAGAATGGATCGTACGAATGAAATAGAATGGATTGTGCGAATGAATTAGAATGGATCGTACGAATGAATTAGAATGGATCGTGTGAAAGAATTAGAATGGATTGTATGAATGAATTAGAATAGATCGTATGAATGAATTAGAATGGATTCGTACGAATGAATTAGAATGGATACATTCGTGCGAATGAATTTGAATGGATCGTACCATTGAGTAAGAATGGATCGTACGAATGAAATAGAATGGATTATGCGAATGAATTAGAATGGATCGCACGAATGTATCCATTCTAATTCATTCGTACGATCCATTCTAATTCATTCGTACGATCCATTCTAATTCATTCGTATGATCCATTCTAATTAATTCGTATGATCCATTCTAATTCATTCGTACGATCCATTCTAATTCATTCATACAATCCGTTCTAATTCATTCGTACGATCCATTCTAATTCACTCATACGATCCATTCTAATACATTCATACGATCCATTCTAATTCGTTTGCACGAATATGTCCATTCTAATTCATTCGTACGATCCATTCTAATTCCTTCGTATGATCCATTCTAATTCATTCGTACGATCTATTCTAATTCATTCATACGATCCCATCTAATTCATTCGTATGATCCATTCTAATTCCTTCCTACGATCCATTCTAATTCATTCGTACGATCCATTCTAATTCACTCATACAATCCATTCTAATTCTTTCACGCGATCCATTCTAATTCATTCGTACGATCCATTCTAATTCATTCGTGCAATCCATTCTATTTCATTCGTACGATCCATTCTTACTCATTCGTACGATCCATTCTAATTCATTCACACGAATGTATCCATTCGTACGAATGAAATAGAATAGATTGTACGAATGAATTAGAATGGATCGTACGAATGAATTAGAACGGATCGTACGAAGGAATTAGAATGGATCGTACGAATGAATTAGAATGGATCGTACGAATGAATTAGAATGGATAGTACGAATGAATTAAAAGGGATCGTACGAATGAATTAGAATGGATCGTGCGAATGAATTAGAATGGATCGTACGAATGAACTAGAATGGATACATTCGTGCGAAGGAATTAGAATGGATCGTACGAATGAATTAGAATGGATCGTACGAATGAATTAGAATGGATCTTACGAATGAATTAGAATGGATCGTACGAATGAATTAGAATGGATACATTTGTGCGAATGAATTAGAATTGATTGGACGAATGAATTAGAATGGATCGTACGAATGAATTAGAATGGATCAAATGAATGAATTAGAATGGTTACATTCATGCGAATGAATTAGAATGGATCGTACGAATGGATTAGAATGGATCGTACGAATGGATTAGAATGGATACATTCGAGCGAATGAATTAGAATGGATCGTACGAATGGATTAGAATGGATCCTATGAATGGATTAGAATGGATACCTTTGTGCATATGAATTAGAATGGATCGTACGAATGAATTAGAATGGATCATATTAATGAATTAGAATTGATCGTACGAATGAATTAGAATGGATACATTCGTTCACGATCCATTCTAATTCATTCGCACGAATGTATCCATTCTAATTCATTCGTACGATCCATTCTAATTCATTAATATGATCCATTCTAATTCATTCGTACGATCCATTCTAATTCATATGCACAAAGGTATCCATTCTAATTCATTCGTACGATCCATTCTAATTCAGGATCGTACGAATGAATTAGAATAGATACATTCGTGCGAATGAATTAGAATTGATCGTACGAATGAATTAGAATGGATCGTGTGAATGAATTAGAATGGATCGTACGAATGAATTAGAATGGATCGTATGAATGAACTAGAATGGATACATTCGTGCGAATGAATTAGAATGGATCATACGAATGAATTAGAATAGATCGTACGAATGAATTAGAATGGATCTTACGAATGAATTAGAATGGATTGTACGAATGAATTAGAATGGATCGTACGAATGAATTAGAATGGATATATTCGTGTGAATGAATTAGAATGGATCGGACGAATTAATTAGAATGGATCGTACGAATGAATTAGAATGGATCAAATGAATGAATTAGAATGGTTACATTCATGCGAATGAATTAGAATGGATCGTACGAATGGATTAGAATGGATCGTACGAATGGATTAGAATGGATACATTCGAGCGAATGAATTAGAATGGATCGTACGAATGGATTAGAATGGATCCTACGAATGGATTAGAATGGATACCTTTGTGCATATGAATTAGAATGGATCGTACGAATGAATTAGAATGGATCATATTAATTAATTAGAATGGATCGTACGAATGAATTAGAATGGATCGTGCGAATCAATTAGACTGGATCGTGCGAATGAATAAGAATAGATCATACGAATGAATTAGAATGGATCGTACGAATTAATTAGAATGGATACATTCGTGCGAATGAATTAGAATGCATTGTATGAATGAATTAGAATGGATCGTACGAATGAATTAGAATGGATCATACGAATTAATTATAATGGATCATACGAATGAATTAGAATTGATCGTACGAATGAATTAGAATGGATCGTACGAATGAATTAGAATGGATACATTCGTGCGAATGAATTAGAATAGATTGTGCGAATGAATAAGAACAGATCGTGCGAATGAATTAGAATGGATTGTGCGAATGAATCAGAATGGATCGTACGAATGAATTAGAATGGATACATTTGTGCAAATGAATTAGAATGTATCGTACGAATGAATTAGAATGGATCGTATGAATGAATTAGAATGGATCATACGAATGAATTAGAATGGATCGTGCTAATGAATTAGAATGGATCGTACGAATGAATTAGAATGTATCGTACGAATGAACTAGAATGGATACATTCGTGCGAATGAATTAGAATGGATCGTACGAATGAATTAGAATGGATCATACGAATGAATTAGAATGGATTTTACGAATGAATTAGAATGGATCGTACGAATGAATTAGAATGGATCGTACGAATGAATTAGAATGGATACATTCGTGCGAATGAATTAGAATGGATCGGATGAATGAATTAGAATGGATCGTACGAATGAATTAGAATGGGACGTACGAATGAATTAGAATGCATCGTACGTATAAATTAGAATGGATACATTCATCCGAATGAATTAGAATGGATCATACGAATGAGTAAGAATGGATCGTACGAATGAAATAGAATAGATTGTACGAATGAATTAGAATGGATCCTACGAATGAATTAGAATGGATCATGTGAAAGAATTAGAATGGATTGTATGAATGAATTAGAATGGATCGTATGAATGAATTAGAATGGATCGTGCGAATGAATTCGAATGGATCGTACGAATTCATTCTAATTCATTCTTACAATCCATTCTAATTCTTTCACACGATCTATTCTAATTCATTCGTAGGATCCATTCTATTTCATTCGTACAATCTATTCTATTTCATTCGTACGATCCATTCTTACTCATTTGTATGATCCATTCTAATTCATTCGGGCGAATGTATCCATTCTAATTTATTCGTACGATCCATTCTAATTCATTCTTACGATCCATTCTAATTCATTCGTATGATCCATTCTAATTCATTCCTACGATCTATTCTAATTCATTCGCTCGAATATATCCATCCATTCTAATTCATTCGTACGATCGTACGAATGAATTAGAATGGATCGTACGAAATGAATTAGAATGGATTGTATGAATAAATTAGAATGGATACATTCGTGCAAATGAATTAGAATGGATCATACGAATGAGTAAGAATGGATCGTACGAATGAAATAGAATGGATTGTAAGCATGAATTAGAATGGATCTTATAAAAGAATTAGAATGGATCGTACGAATGAATTAGAATGGATCATACGAATGAGTAAGAATGGATCGTACAAATGAAATAGAATGGATTGTACGAATGAATTAGAATGGATCGTACGAATGAATTAGAAAGGATCGTGTGAAAGAATTAGAATGCATTGTATGAATGAATTAGAATGGATCGTATGAATGAATTAGAATGGATCGTGCGAATGATTTCGAATGGATCGCATGATCCAGTCGAATAGAATGGATCGTATGAATGAATTAGAATGGATCGGGCGAATGAATTAGAATGGATTGTAGGAATGAATTAGAATGGATCGTATGAATAAATTAGAATGGATCGTATGAATGAATTAGAATGGATCGTGCGAATGAATTAGAATGGATCGTATGAATGAATTAGAATGGATCGTACGAATGAATTAGAATGGATCATATGAATGAATTAGAATGGATCATATGAATGAGTAAGAATGGATCATACGAATGAAATAGAATGGATTGTACGAATGAATTAGAATGGATACATTCATGCGAATGAATTAGAATGGATCGGACGATTGAATTAGAATAGATCGTACGATTTATTCTAATTCATTCGTACGATCCATTCTAATACATTCGTACGATTCATGCTAATTCATTCGCACGATCCATTCTAATTCATTCGTACGATCCATTCTTATTCATTCATACGATCCATTCTAATTCATTCGCACAATCCATTCTAATTCATTCGTACAATCCATTCTAATTCATTCGTATGATCCATTCTAACTCATTCGGTGGATCCATTCTAATTCATTCGTACAATCCATTCTAATTCATTCCCACGATCCATTCTAATTTATTCGTACGATCCATTCTAATTCATTCGTACGATCTATTCTAATTCATTCGCACGAATGTAACCATTCTAATTCATTCATACGATTCATTCTAATTCATTCGTATGAGCTATTCTAATTCATTCGTACGATCCATTCTAATTCATTCGTACGATCCATTGTAATTCATTCATACAATCCATTTAGATTTATTCACACAAATGTATCCTTTCAAATTCATTCGTACGATCCAGTCTAATTCATTCGTACGATCCATTCTAATTCCTTCGTACGATCCATTCTAATTCATTCGTACGATCTATTCTAATTCATTCGTACGATCCATTCTAATTCATTCGTACGATCCATTCTAATTCATTCGTACGATCCATTCTAATTCATTCGTACAATTTATTCTGATTCATTCATGCAATCCATTCTAATTCATTCGCACGAATGTATCCATTCTAATCCATTCGTACGATCCATTCTAATTCATTCGTACGATCCATTCTAATTCATTCGTACGATCCATTCTAATTCATTCGCACGAATGTATCCATTCTAATTCATTCGTACAATCCATTCTATTTCATTCGTACGATCCATTCTTACTCATTCGTATGATCCATTCTAATTCATTCGTATGATCCATTCTAATTCATTCGTACGATCCATTCTAATTCATTCGTACGATCCATTCTAATTCATTCGCCCGATCCATTCTAATTCATTCATACGATCCATTCTAATTCATTCATATGATCCATTCTAATTCATTCCTATAATCCATTCTAATTCATTCGCCTGATCCATTCTAATTCATTCATACGATCCATTCTATTCGAATGGATCATGCGATCCATTCGAATTCATTCGCACGATCCATTCTAATTCATTCATACGATCCATTCTAATTCATTCATACAATGCATTCTAATTCTTTCACACGATCCATTCTAATTCATTCGTACGATCCATTCTAATTCATTTGTACAATCCATTCTATTTCATTTGTACGATCTATTCTTACTCATTCGTGTGATCCATTCTAATTCATTTGTACGATCTATTCTAATTCTTTCACACGATCCATTCTAATTTATTCGTAGGATCCATTCTAATTCATTCGTACAATCTATTCTATTTCATTCGTACGATCCATTCTTACTCATTCGTATGATCCATTCTAATTCATTCGGACGAATGTATCCATTCTAATTTATTCGTACGATCCATTCTAATTCATTCGTACGATCCATTCTAATTTATTCGTACGATCCATTCTTACTCATTCGTATGATCCATTCTAATTCATTCGTACTATCCATTCTAATTCATTTGTACGATCCATTCTAATTCATTTGCACAATCAATTCTAATTCATTCGTACGATCCATTCTAATTCATTCGTACGATCGTACGAATGAATTAGAATGGATCGTACGGAATGAATTAGAATGGATTGTATGAATGAATTAGAATGGATACATTCGTGCGAATGAATTAGAGTTGATCATACGAATGAGTAAGAATGGATCGTACGAATGAAATAGAATGGATTGTACGAATGAATTAGAATGGATCGTACAAATGAATTAGAATGGATCGTACGAATGAATTAGATTGGATCATACGAATGAGTAAGAATGGATCATACAAATGAAATAGAATGGATTGTACGAATGAATTAGAATGGATCGTACGAATGAATTAGAATGGATCGTGTGAAAGAATTAGAATGCATTGTATGAATGAATTAGAATGGATCGTATGAATGAATTAGAATGGATCGTGCGAATGAATTCGAATGGATCGCATGATCCATTCGAATAGAATGGATCGTATGAATGAATTAGAATGGATCGGGCGAATGAATTAGAATAGATTGTAGGAATGAATTAGAATGGATCGTATGAATGAATTAGAATGGATCGTATGAATGAATTAGAATGGATCGTGCGAATGAATTAGAATGGATCGTACGAATGAATTAGAATGGATCGTACGAATGAATTAGAATGAATCATACGAATGAATTAGAATAGATCATACGAATGAGTAAGAATGGATCGTACGAATGAAATAGAATGGATTGTACGAATGAATTAGAATAGATACATTCATGCGAATGAATTAGAATGGATCGTACGAATGAATTAGAATGGATCGTACGAATGAATTAGAATGGATCGTACGAATGAATTAGAATGGATCGTACGAATGAATTAGAATGGATCGTACGAATGAATTAGAATGGATACATTCGTGCGAATGAATTAGAATGGATCGGACGAATGAATTAGAATGGATCGTACGAATGAATTAGAATGGATCGTACGAATAAATTAGAATGGATACATTCGTCCGAATGAATTAGAATGGATCATACGAATGAGTAAGAATGGATAGTACGAATGAAATAGAATAGATTGTACGAATGAATTAGAATGGATTCGTACGAATGAATTAGAATGGATACATTCGTGCGATTGAATTAGAATGGATCGTACCAATGAGTAAGAATGGATCGTACGAATGAAATAGAATGGATTGTGCGAATGAATTAGAATGGATCGTACGAATGAATTAGAATGGATCATACGAATGAATTAGAATGGATCCTATGAATGAATTAGAATGGATCGTGCGAATGAATTAGAATGGATCGTACGAATGAATTAGAATGGATCGTGCTAATGAATTAGAATTGATCGAACGAATGAATTAGAATGGATACATTCGTGCGAATGAATTAGAATGGATCGGACGAATGAATTAGAATGGATCGTACGAATGAATTAGAATGGATCGTACGAATGAATTAGAATGGATCGTACGAATGAATTAGAATGGATCGTACGAATGAATTAGAATGGATCATACGAATAAGTAAGAATGGATCGTACGAATGAAATAGAATAGATTGTACGAATAAATTAGAATGGATTCGTACGAATGAAATAGAATGGATCATAAGAATGAATTAGACTGGATCCTATGAATGAATTAGAATGGATCATACGAATGAGTAAGAATGGATCGTACGAATGAAATAGAATAGATTGTACGAATAAATTAGAATGGATTCGTACGAATCAATTCGAATGGATACATTCGTGCGAATGAATTAGAATGGATCGTACCAATGAGTAAGAATGGATCGTACGAATGAAATAGAATGGATTGTGCGAATGAATTAGAATGGATCGTACGAATGAATTAGAATGGATCATACGAATGAATTAGAATGGATCCTATGAATTAATTAGAAAGGATCGTGCAAATGAATTAGAATGGATCGTACGAATGAATTAGAATGGATCGTGCTAATGAATTAGAATTGATCAAACGAATGAATTAGAATGGATACATTCGTGCGAATGAATTAGAATGGATCGGATGAATGAATTAGAATGGATCATACGAATGAGTAAGAATGGATTGTACGAATGAAATAGAATAGATCATACGAATGAATTAGAATGGATCGTACGAAGGAATTAGAATGGATCGTACGAATGAATTAGAATGGATATATTCGTGCAAATGAATTAGAATGGATCGTATGAATGTATTAGAATGGATCGTATGAGTGAATTAGAATGGATCGTCGAATGAATTAGAATGGATCATATGAATGAATTAGAATGGATACATTCGTGTGAATGAATTAGAATGGATCGTATGAATGAATTAGAATAGATTTTGTGAATGAATTAGAACTGATCGTACGAATGAATTAGAATGGATACATTCGTGCGAATGAATTAGAATGGATTGTATGAATGAATTAGATTGGATCCTATGAATGAATTAGAATGGATCGTGCGAATGAATTAGAATGGATCGTACGAATGAATTAGAATGGATCGTGCTAATGAATTAGAATTGATCGAACGAATGAATTAGCATGGATCGTGCTAATGAATTAGAATGGAACGTACAAATGAATTAGAATGGATCGTGTGAAAGAATTAGAATGGATTGTATGAATGAATTAGAATGAATTCGTACGATCCATTCGAATTCATTCGCACGATCTATTCCAATTCATTCATACGATCCATTCTAATTCATTCATATAATCCATTCTAATTCTTTCACACGATCCATTCTAATTCATTCGTAGGATCAATTCTAATTCATTCGTACAATCTATTCTATTTCATTCGTACGATCCATTCTTACTCATTCGTATGATCCATTCTAATTCATTCGGACGAATGTATCCATTCTAATTTATTCGTACGATCCATTCTAATTCATTCGTACGATCCATTCTAATTCATTCGTACGATCCATTCTAATTCATTCGTTCGATCCATTCTAATTCATTCGCACGAATGTATCCATTCTAATTCAGTCGTACGATCCATTCTAATTCATTCGTACGATCCATTCTAATTCATTCGTAAGATCCATTCTAATTCATTCGTACGATCCATTCTAATTCATTCGTACGATCCATTCTAATTCATTCGCACGAATGTATCCATTCTAGTTCATTCGTACGATCCATTCTAATTCATTCATACAATCCATTCTAATTCATTCGCACGAATGTATCCATTCTAATTCATTCGTACTATCAGTTCTAATTCATTCACAAAATCTATTCTAATTCATTAATACGATCCATTCTAATTTATTCACACGAATGTATCCATTCTAAATCATTCATACGATCCATTCTAATTCATTCGTACGATCCATTCTAATTCACTCATACGATCCATTCTAATACATTCATACGATCCATTCTAATTCATTTGCACGAATATATCCATTCTAATTCATTCGTACGATCCATTCTAATTCCTTCGTACGATCCATTCTAATTCATTCGTACGATCTATTCTAATTCATTCGTACGATCCATTCTAATTCATTCGTATGATCCATTCTAATTCCTTCGTATGATCCATTCTAATTCATTCGTACGATCCATTCTAATTCATTCATACAATCCATTCTAATTCTTTCACACGATCCATTCTAATTCATTCGTACGATCCATTCTAATTCATTCGTGTAATCCATTCTATTTCATTCGTACGATCCATTCTTACTCATTCATACGATCCATTCTAATTCATTCACACGAATGTATCCATTCGTACGAATGAATTAGAATAGATTGTACGAATGAATTAGAATGGATCGTACGAATGAATTAGAATGGATCGTACGAAGGAATTAGAATGGATCGTACGAATAAATTAGAATGGATCGTACGAATGAATTAGAATGGATCGTACGAATGAATTAGAATAGATCGTATGAATGAATTAGAATGGATCGTACGAAGGAATTAGAATGGATCGTACGAATGAATTAGAATGGATATATTCGTGCAAATGAATTAGAATGGATCGTATGAATGTATTAGAATGGATCGTATGAGTGAATTAGAATGGATCGTACGAATGAATTAGAATGGATCATATGAATGAATTAGAATGGATACATTTGTGTGAATGAATTAGAATGGATCGTATGAATGAATTAGAATAGATTTTGTGAATGAATTAGAACTGATCGTACGAATGAATTAGAATGGATACATTCGTCCGAATGAATTAGAATGGATTGTATGAAGGAATAAGAATGGATCCTATGAATGAATTAGAATGGATCGTACGAATGAATTAGAATGGATACATTCGTGCGAATGAATTAGAATTGATCGTACGAATGAATTAGAATGGATCGTGCGAATGAATTAGAATGGATCGTACGAATGAATTAGAATGGATACATTCGTGTGAATGAATTAGAATGGATACATTCGTGCGAAAGAATTAGAATAGATCATATGAATGAATTAGAATGGATCGTGCGAATGAATTAGAATTGATTGTACGAATGAATTAGAATGGATCGTGCTAATGAATTAGAATTGATCGAACGAATGAATTAGCATGGATTGTTCTAATGAATTAGAATGGATCGTACTAATGAATTAGAATGGATCAAATGAATGAATTAGAATGGTTACATTCATGCGAATGAATTAGAATGGATCGTACGAATGGATTAGAATGGATCGTACGAATGGATACATTCGAGCGAGTGAATTAGAATGGATCGTACGAATGAATTAGAATGGATCGTACGAATAAATTAGAATGGATACATTCATCCGAATGAATTAGAATGGATCATACGAATGAGTAAGAATGGATCGTACGAATGAAATAGAATAAATTGTACGAATGGATTAGAATGGATCCTACGAATGGATTAGAATGGATACCTTTGTGGATATGAATTACAATGGATCGTACGAATGAATTAGAATGGATCATATTAATGAATTAGAATGGATCGTACGAATGGATTAAAATGGATCGTGCGAATGAATTAGAATGGATCGTACGAATGAATTAGAATGGATCGTACGAATGAATTAGAATGGATCATATTAATGAATTAGAATGGATCGTACGAATGAATTAGAATGGATACATTCGTGCGAATGAATTAGAATGGATCGGACGAATGAATTAGAATGGATCATACGAATGAATTAGAATGGATCAAATGAATAAATTAGAATGGTTACATTCAAGCGAATGAATTAGAATGGATCGTACGAATGGATTAGAATGGATCGTACGAATGGATTAGAATGGATACATTCGAGCGAATGAATTAGAATGGATCGTACGAATGAATTAGAATGGATCGTACGAATGGATTAGAATGGATCCTACGAATGGATTAGAATGGATACCTTTGTGCATATGAATTAGAATGGATCGTACGAATGAATTAGAATGGATCATATTAATGAATTAGAATGGATCGTACCAATGAATTAGAATGGATACATTCATACACGATCCATTCTAATTCATTCATACGATCCATTCTAACTGTATGAATGTATTAGAATGGATCGTATGAGTGAATTAGAATGGATCGTACGAATAAATTAGAATGGATCGTATGAATGAATTAGAATGGATACATTCGTGTGAATGAATTAGAATGGATCGTATGAATGAATTAGAATAGATTTTGTGAATGAATTAGAACTGATCGTACGAATCAATTAGAATGGATACATTCATGCGAATGAATTAGAATGGATTGTATGAATGAATTAGAATGGATCCTATGAATGAATTAGAATGGATCGTACGAATGAATTAGAATGGATACATTTGTGCGAATGAATTAGAATTGATCGTATGAATAAATTAGAATGGATCGTGCGAATGAATTAGAATGGATCGTACGAATAAATTAGAATGGATACATTCATCCGAATGAATTAGAATGGATCATACGAATGAGTAAGAATGGATCGTACGAATAAATAGAATAGATTATACGAATGAATTAGAATGGATTCGTACGAATGAATTAGAATGGATACATTCGTGCGAATGAATTAGAATGGATCGTACCAATGAGTAAGAATGGATCGTACGAATGAAATAGAATGGATTGTGCGAATGAATTAGAATGGATCGTACGAATGAATTAGAATGGATCGTGTGAAAGAATTAGAATGGATTGTATGAATGAATTAGAATAGATCATATGAATGAATTAGAATGGGTTCGTACGAATGTATCCATTCTAATTCATTCGTACGATCCATTCTAATTCATTCATACGATCCATTCTAATTCATTCGTACGATCCATTCTAATTAATTCGTATGATCCATTCTAATTCATTCGTACGATCCATTCTAATTCATTCAGACAATCCGTTCTAATTCATTCGTACGATCCATTCTAATTCACTCATACGATCCATTCTAATACAGTCATACGATCCATTCTAATTCATTTGCACGAATATATCCATTCTAATTCATTCGTACGATCCATTCTAATTCCTTCGTATGATCCATTCTAATTCATTCGTACGATCTATTCTAATTCATTCGTACGATCTATTCTAATTCATTCGTACGATCCCTTCTAATTCATTCGTATGATCCATTCTAATTCCTTCATACGATCCATTCTAATTCATTCGTACGATCCATTCTAATTCATTCATACAATCCATTCTAATTCTTTCACGCGATCCATTCTAATTCATTCGTACGATCCATTCTAATTCATTCGTGCAATCCATTCTATTTCATTCGTACGATCCATTCTTACTCATTCGTACGATCCATTCTAATTCATTCACACGAATGTATCCATTCGTATGAATGAATTAGAATAGATCGTACGAATGAATTAGAATGGATCGTACGAATGAATTAGAATGGATAGTACGAATGAATTAGAATGGATAGTACGAAGGAATTAGAATGGATCGTACGAATGAATTAGAATGGATCGTACGAATGAATTAGAATGGATCGTGCGAATGAATTAGAATGGATCGTACGAATGAACTAGAATGGATACATTCGTGCGAATGAATTACAATGAATCGTACGAATGAATTAGAATGGATCGTACGAATGAATTAGAATGGATCTTACGAATGAATTAGAATGGATCGTACGAATGAATTAGAATGGATACATTTGTGCGAATGAATTAGAGTTGATTGGACGAATGAATTAGAATGGATCGTACGAATGAATTAGAATGGATCAAATGAATGAATTAGAATGGTTACATTCATGCGAATGAATTAGAATGGATCGTACGAATGGATTAGAATGGATCGTACGAATGGATTAGAATGGATACATTCGAGCGAATGAATTAGAATGGATCGTACGAATGAATTAGAATGGATCGTACGAATGGATTAGAATGGATCCTATGAATGGATTAGAATGGATACCTTTGTGCATATGAATTAGAATGGATCGTACGAATGAAATAGAATGGATCATATTAATGAATTAGAATTGATCGTACGAATGAATTAGAATGGATACATTCGTGCACGATCCATTCTAAGTCATTCGCACGAATGTATCCATTCTAATTCATTCGTACGATCCATTCTAATTCATTAATATGATCCATTCTAATTCATTCGTACGATCCTTTCTAATTCATATGCACAAAGGTATCCATTCTAATTCATTCGTACGATCCATTCTAATTCAGGATCGTACGAATGAATTAGAATGGATACATTCGTGCGAATGAATTAGAATTGATCGTACGAATGAATTAGAATGGATCGTGCGAATGAATTAGAATGGATCGTACGAATGAATTAGAATGGATCGTATGAATGAACCAGAATGGATACATTCGTGCAAATGAATTAGAATGGATCATACGAATGAATTAGAATAGATCGTACGAATGAATTAGAATGGATCTTACGAATGAATTAGAATGGATTGTACGAATGAATTAGAATGGATCGTACGAATGAATTAGAATGGATACATTCGTGTGAATGAATTAGAATGGATCGGACGAATTAATTAGAATGGATCGTACGAATGAATTAGAATGGATCAAATGAATGAATTAGAATGGTTACATTCATGCGATTGAATTAGAATGGATTGTACGAATGGATTAGAATGGATCGTACGAATGGATTAGAATGGATACATTCGAGCGAATGAATTAGAATGGATCGTACGAATGGATTAGAATGGATCCTACGATTGGATTAGAATGGATACCTTTGTGCATATGAATTAGAATGGATCGTACGAATGAATTAGAATGGATCATATTAATTAATTAGAATGGATCGTACGAATAAATTAGAATGGATACATTCGTGCGAATGAATTAGAATGGATCGTGCGAATCAATTAGACTGGATCGTGCGAATGAATAAGAATAGATCATACGAATGAATTAGAATGGATCGTACGAATTAATTAGAATGGATACATTCGTGCGAATGAATTAGAATGGATTGTATGAATGAATTAGAATGGATCGTACGAATGAATTAGAATGGATCATACGAATTAATTAGAATGGATCATACGAATGAATTAGAATGGATCGTACGAATGAATTAGAATGGATCGTACGAATGAATTAGAATGGATACATTCGTGCGAATGAATTAGAATAGATTGTGCGAATGAATAAGAACAGATCGTGCGAATGAATTAGAATGGATCATGCGAATGAATTAGAATGGATCATACGAATGAATTAGAATGGATATATTTGTGCAAATGAATTAGAATGGATCGTACGAATGAATTAGAATGGATCGTATGAATGAATTTGAATGGATCATACGAATGAATTAGAATGGATCGTGCGAATGAATTAGAATGGATCGTACGAATGAATTAGAATGGATCGTACGAATGAACTAGAATGGATACATTCATGCGAATGAATTAGAATGGATCGTACGAATGAATTAGAATGGATCATACGAATGAATTAGAATGGATCTTACGAATGAATTAGAATGGATCGTACGAATGAATTAGAATGGATCGTACGAATGAATTAGAATGGATACATTCGTGCGAATGAATTAGAATGGATCGGAAGAATGAATTAGAATGGATCGTACGAATGAATTAGAATGGGTCGTACGAATGAATTAGAATGGATCGCACGTATAAATTAGAATGGATACATTCGTCCGAATGAATTAGAATGGATCATACGAATGAGTAAGAATGGATCGTACGAATGAAATAGAATAGATTGTACGAATGAATTAGAATGGATCCTACGAATGAATTAGAATGGATCATGTGAAAGAATTAGAATGGATTGTATGAATGAATTAGAATGGATCGTATGAATGAATTAGAATGGATTGTGCGAATGAATTCGAATGGATCGTACGAATTCATTCTAATTCATTCATACAATCCATTCTAATTCTTTCACACGATCTATTCTAATTCATTCGTAGGATCCATTCTAATTCATTCGTACAATCTATTCTATTTCATTCGTACGATCCATTCTTACTCATTCGTATGATCCATTCTAATTCATTCGGGCGAATGTATCTATTCTAATTTATTCGTACGATCCATTCTAATTCATTCTTACGATCCATTCTAATTCATTCGTATGATCCATTCTAATTCATTCCTACGATCTATTCTAATTCATTCGCTCGAATATATCCATCCATTCTAATTCATTCGTACGATCGTACGAATGAATTAGAATGGATCGTACGGAATGAATTAGAATGGATTGTATGAATAAATTAGAATGGATACATTCGTGCAAATAAATTAGAATGGATCATACGAATGAGTAAGAATGGATCGTACGAATGAAATAGAATGGATTGTAAGAATGAATTAGAATGGATCTTACAAATGAATTAGAATGGATCGTACAAATGAATTAGAATGGATCATCCGAATGAGTAAGAATGGATCGTACAAATGAAATAGAATGGATTGTACGAATGAATTAGAATGGATCGTACGAATGAATTAGAATGGATCGTGTGAAAGAATTAGAATGCATTGTATGAATGAATTAGAAAGGATCGTATGAATGAATTAGAATGGATCGTGCGAATGAATTCGAATGGATCGCATGATCCATTCGAATAGAATGGATCGTATGAATGAATTAGAATGGATCGGGCGAATGAATTAGAATGGATTGTAGGAATAGATTAGAATGGATCGTATGAATGAATTAGAATGGATCGTATGAATGAATTAGAATGGATCGTGCGAATGAATTAGAATGGATTGTATGAATGAATTAGAATGGATCGTACGAATGAATTAGAATGGATCATATGAATGAATTAGAATGGATCATATGAATGAGTAAGAATGGATCGTACGAATGAAATAGAATGGATTGTACGAATGAATTAGAATGGATACATTCATGCGAATGAATTAGAATGGATCGGACGATTGAATTAGAATGGATCGTACGATTTATTCTAATTCATTCGTACGATCCATTCTAATACATTCGTACGATTCATGCTAATTCATTCGCACGATCCATTCTAATTCATTCGTACGATCCATTCTTATTCATTCATACGATCCATTCTAATTCATTCGCACAATCCATTCTAATTCATTCGTACAATCCATTCTAATTCATTCGTATGATCCATTCTAACTCATTCGGTGGATCCATTCTAATTCATCCGTACGATCCATTCTAATTCATTCCCACGATCCATTCTAATTTATTCGTACGATCCATTCTAATTCATTCGTACGATCTATTCTAATTCATTCGCACGAATGTAACCATTCTAATTCATTCATACGATTCATTCTAATTCATTCGTATGAGCTATTCTAATTCATTCGTACGATCCATTCTAATTCATTCGTACGATCCATTGTAATTCATTCATACAATCCATTTAGATTCATTCGTACAAATGTATCCATTCAAATTCATTCGTACGATCCAGTCTAATTCATTCGTACGATCCATTCTAATTCCTTCGTACGATCCATTCTAATTCATTCGTACGATCTATTCTAATTCATTCGTACGATCCATTCTAGTTCATTCGTACGATCCATTCTAATTCCTTCGTACAATCCATTCTAATTCATTCGTATGATCCATTCTAATTCATTCGTACAATTTATTCTGATTCATTCATGCAATCCATTCTAATTCATTCGCACGAATGTATCCATTCTAATCCATTCGTACGATCCATTCTAATTCATTCGTACGATCCATTCTAATTCATTCGTACGATCCATTCTAATTCATTCGCACGAATGTATCCATTCTAATTCATTCGTACAATCCATTCTATTTCATTCGTAGGATCTATTCTTACTCATTCGTATGATCCATTCTAATTCATTCGTATGATCCATTCTAATTCATTCGTACGATATATTCTAATTCATTCGTACGATCCATTCTAATTCATTCGCACGATCCATTCTAATTCATTCATACGATCCATTCTAATTCATTCATATGATCCATTCTAATTCATTCCTACAATCCATTCTAATTCATTCGCCCGATCCATTCTAATTCATTCATACGATCCATTCTATTCGAATGGATCATGCGATCCATTTGAATTCATTCGCACGATCCATTCTAATTCATTCATACGATCCATTCTAATTCATTCATACAATGCATTCTAATTCATTCACACGATCCATTCTAATTCATTCGTACGATCCATTCTAATTCATTTGTACAATCCATTCTATTTCATTTGTACGATCCATTCTTACTCATTCGTATGATCCATTCTAATTCATTTGTACGATCCATTCTAATTCTTTCACACGATCCATTCTAATTCATTCGTAGGATCCATTCTAATTCATTCGTACAATCTATTCTATTTCATTCGTACGATCCATTCTTACTCATTCGTATGATCCATTCTAATTCATTCGGACGAATGTATCCATTCTAATTTATTCGTACGATCCATTCTAATTCATTCGGACGATCCATTCTAATTTATTCGTACGATCCATTCTTACTCATTCGTATGATCCATTCTAATTCATTCGTACTATCCATTCTAATTCATTCGTACGATCCATTCTAATTCATTCGCACAATCAATTCTAATTCATTCATACGATCCATTCTAATTCATTCGTACGATCGTACGAATGAATTAGAATGGATCGTACGGAATGAATTAGAATGGATTGTATGAATGAATGAGAATGGATACATTCGTGCGAATGAATTAGAATTGATCATACGAATGAGTAAGAATGGATCGTACGAATGAAATAGAATGGATTGTACGAATGAATTAGAATGGATCGTACAAATGAATTAGAATGGATCGTACAAATGAATTAGATTGGATCATACGAATGAGTAAGAATGGATCATACAAATGAAATAGAATGGATTGTACGAATGAATTAGAATGGATCGTACGAATGAATTAGAATGGATCGTGTGAAAGAATTAGAATGCATTGTACGAATGAATTAGAATGGATCGTATGAATGAATTAGAATGGATCGTGCGAATGAATTCGAATGGATCGCATGATCCATTCGAATAGAATGGATCGTATGAATGAATTAGAATGGATCGGGTGAATGAATTAGAATGGATTGTAGGAATGAATTAGAATGGATCGTATGAATGAATTAGAATGGATCGTATGAATGAATTAGAATGGATCGTGCGAATGAATTAGAATGGATCGTACGAATGAATTAGAATGGATCGTACGAATGAATTAGAATGGATCATACGAATGAATTAGAATAGATCATACGAATGAGTAAGAATGGATCGTACGAATGAAATAGAATGGATTGTACGAATGAATTAGAATGGATACATTCATGCGAATGAATTAGAATGGATCGTACGAATGAATTAGAATGGATCGTACGAATGAATTAGAATGGATCGTACGAATGAATTAGAATGGATACATTCGTGCGAATGAATTAGAATGGATCGTACGAATGAATTAGAATGGATCGTACGAATGAATTAGAATGGATCGTACGAATAAATTAGAATGGATACATTCGTCCGAATGAATTAGAATGGATCATACGAATGAGTAAGAATGGATCGTACGAATGAAATAGAATAGATTGTACGAATGAATTAGAATGGATTCGTACGAATGAATTAGAATGGATACATTCGTGCGAATGAATTAGAATGGATCGTACCAATGAGTAAGAATGGATCGTACGAATGAAATAGAATGGATTGTGCGAATGAATTAGAATGGATCCTACGAATGAATTAGAATGGATCATACGAATGAATTAGAATGGATCCTATGAATGAATTAGAATGGATCGTGCGAATGAATTAGAATGGATCGTACGAATGAATTAGAATGGATCGTGCTAATGAATTAGAATTGATCGAACGAATGAATTAGAATGGATACATTCGTGCGAATGAATTAGAATGGATCGTACGAATGAGTAAGAATGGATCGTACGAATGAAATAGAATAGATCGTACGAATGAATTAGAATGGATCGTACGAAGGAATTAGAATGGATCGTACGAATGAATTAGAATGGATATATTCGTGCAAATGAATTAGAATGGATCGTATGAATGTATTAGAATGGATCGTATGAGTGAATTAGAATGGATCGTACGAATGAATTAGAATGGATCGTATGAATGAATTAGAATGGATACATTCGTGTGAATGAATTTGAATGGATCGTATGAATGAATTAGAATAGATTTTGTGAATGAATTAGAATTGATCGTACGAATGAATTAGAATGGATACATTCGTGCGAATGAATTAGAATGGATTGTATGAATGAATTAGAATGGATCTTATGAATGAATTAGAATGGATCGTGCGAATGAATTAGAATGGATCGTATGAATGAATTAGAATGGATCGTGCTAATGAATTAGAATTGATCGAACGAATGAATTAGCATGGATCGTGCTAATGAATTAGAATGGAACGTACGAATGAATTAGAATGGATCGTGTGAAAGAATTAGAATGGATTGGATGAATGAATTAGAATGAATTCGTACGATCCATTCGAATTCATTCGCACGATCCATTCTAATTCATTCATACGATCCATTCTAATTCATTCATACAATCCATCCTAATTCTTTCACACGATCCATTCTAATTCATTCGTAGGATCCATTGTAATTCATCTGTACAATCTATTCTATTTCATTCGTATGATCCATTCTTACTCATTCGTATGATCCATTCTAATTCATTCGGACGAATGTATCCATTCTAATTTATTCGTACGATCCATTCTAATTCATTCGTACGATCCATTCTAATTTATTCGTACGATCCATTCTAATTCATTCGTCCGATCCATTCTAATTCATTCGCACGAATGTATCCATTCTAATTCATTCGTAGGATCCATTCTAATTCATTCGTACGATCCATTCTAATTCATTCGTAAGATCCATTCTAATTCATTCGTACGATCCATTCTAATTCATTCGTACGATCCATTCTAATTCATTCGCACGAATGTATCCATTCTAGTTCATTTGTACGATCCATTCTAATTCATTCATACAATCCATTCTAATTCATTCGCACGAATGTATCCATTCTAATTCATTCGTACGATCAGTTCTAATTCATTCCCAAAATCTATTCTAATTCATTCATACGATCCATTCTAATTCATTCACACGAATGTATCCATTCTAATTCATTCATACGATCCATTCTAATTCATTCGTACGATCCATTCTAATTCACTCATACGATCCGTTCTAATACATTCATACGATCCATTCTAATTCATTTGCACGAATATATCCATTCTAATTCATTCGTACGATCTATTCTAATTCATTCGTACGATCTATTCTAATTCATTCGTACGATCCATTCTAATTCTTTCGTACGATCCATTCTAATTCATTCGTACGATCCATTCTAATTCATTCATACAATCCATTCTAATTCTTTCACACGATCCATTCTAATTCATTCGTACGATCCATTCTAATTCATTCGTGCAATCCATTCTATTTCATTCGTACGATCCATTCTTACTCATTCGTACGATCCATTCTAATTCATTCACACGAATGTATCCATTCGTACGAATGAATTAGAATAGATTGTACGAATGAATTAGAATGGATCGTACGAATGAATTAGAATGGATCGTACGAATGAATTAGAATGGATCGTACGAATGAATTAGAATAGATCGTACGAATGAATTAGAATGGATCGTACGAATGAAGTAGAATAGATTGTACGAATGAATTAGAATGGATCGTACGAAGTAATTAGAATGGATCATACGAATGAATTAGAATGGATATATTCGTGCAAATGAATTAGAATGGATCGTATGAATGTATTAGAATGGATCGTATGAGTGAATTAGAATGGATCGTACGAATGAATTAGAATGGATCGTATGAATGAATTAGAATGGATACATTCGTGTGAATGAATTAAAATGGATCGTATGAATGAATTAGAATAGATTTTGTGAATGAATTAGAACTGATCGTACGAATGAATTAGAATGGATACATTCGTGCGAATGAATTAGAATGGATTGTATGAATGAATTAGAATGGATCCTATGAATGAATTAGAATGGATCATACGAATGAATTAGAATGGATACATTCGTGCGAATGAATTAGAATTGATCATACGAATGAATTAGAATGGATCGTGCGAATGAATTAGAATGGATCGTACGAATGAATTAGAATGGATACATTCGTGCGAATGAATTAGAATGGATACATTCGTGCGAAAGAATTAGAATAGATCGTATGAATGAATTAGAATGGATCCTATGAATAAACTAGAATGGATCGTGCGATTGAATTAGAATGGATCGTACGAATGAATTAGAATGGATCGTGCTAATGAATTAGAATTGATCGAACGAATGAATTAGCATGGATCGTGCTAATGAATTAGAATGGATCGTACGAATGAATTAGAATGGATCAAATGAATGAATTAGAATGGTTACATTCATGCGAATGAATTAGAATGGATCATACGAATGGATTAGAATGGATCGTACGAATGGATTAGAATGGATACATTCGAGCGAATGAATTAGAATGGATCGTACGAATGAATTAGAATGGATCGTACGAATAAATTAGAATGGATACATTCGTCCGAATGAATTAGAATGGATCATACGAATGAGTAAGAATGGATCGTACGAATGAAATAGAATAGATTGTACGAATGGATTAGAATGAATCCTACGAATGGATTAGAATGGATACCTTTGTGCATATGAATTACAATGGATCGTACGAATGAATTAGAATGGATCATATTAATGAATTAGAATGGATCATACGAATGGATTAGAATGGATCGTGCAAATGAATTAGAATGGATCGTACGAATGAATTAGAATGGATCGTACGAATGAATTAGAATGGATCATATTAATGAATTAGAATGGATCGTACGAATGAATTAGAATGGATACATTCGTGCGAATGAATTAGAATGGATCGGACGAATGAATTAGAATGGATCGTACGAATGAATTAGAATGGATCAAATGAATGAATTAGAATGGTTACATTCATGCGAATGAATTAGAATGGATCGTATGAATGGATTAGAATGGATCATACGAATGGATTAGAATGGTTACATTCGAGCGAATGAATTAGAATGGATCATACGAATGAATTAGAATGGATCGTACGAATGGATTAGAATGGATCCTATGAATGGATTAGAATGGATACCTTTGTGTATATGAATTAGAATGGATCGTACGAATGAATTAGAATGGATCATATTAATGAATTAGAATGGATCGTACGAATGAATTAGAATGGATACATTCGTGCACGATCCATTCTAATTCATTCATACGATCCATTCTAATTGTATGAATGTATTAGAATGGATCGTATGAGTGAATTAGAATGGATCGTACGAATAAATTAGAATAGATCGTATGAATGAATTAGAATGGATACATTCGTGTGAATGAATTAGAATGGATCGTATGAATGAATTAGAATAGATTTTGTGAATGAATTAGAACTGATCGTACGAATGAATTAGAATGGATACATTCGTGCGAATGAATTAGAATGGATTGTATGAATGAATTAGAATGGATCCTATAAATGAATTAGAATGGATCGTACGAATGAATTAGAATGGATACATTCGTGCAAATGAATTAGAATTGATCGTTTGAATGAATTAGAATGGATCGTGCGAATGAATTAGAATGGATCGTACGAATAAATTAGAATGGATACATTCGTCCGAATGAATTAGAATGGATCATACGAATGAGTAAGAATGGATCGTACGAATGAAATAGAATAGATTGTACGAATGAATTAGAATGGATTCGTACGAATGAATTAGAATGGATACATTCGTGCGAATGAATTAGAATGGATCGTACCAATGAGTAAGAATGGATCGTACGAATGAAATAGAATGGATTGTGCGAATGAATTAGAATGGATCGTACGAATGAATTAGAGTGGATCGTGTGAAAGAATTAGAATGGATTGTATGAATGAATTAGAATAGATCATATGAATGATTTAGAATGGATTCGTACGAATGAATTAGAATGGATACATTCGTGCGAATGAATTAGAATAGATCGTACCAATGAGTAAGAATGGATCATAAGAATGAAATAGAATGGATTGTGCGAATGAATTAGAATAGATCGCACGAATGTATCCATTCTAATTCATTCGTACGATCCATTCTAATTCATTCGTATGATCCATTCTAATTAATTTGTATGATCCATTCTAATTCATTCGTACGATCCATTCTAATTCATTCATACAATCCATTCTAATTCATTCGTACGATCCATTCTAATTCACTCATACGATCCATTCTAATACATTCATACGATCCATTCTAATTCATTTGCATGAATATATCCATTCTAATTCATTCGTACGATCCATTCTAATTCCTTCGTACGATCCATTCTAATTCATTCGTACGATCTATTCTAATTCATTCGTACAATCCATTCTAATTCATTCGTATGATCCATTCTAATTCCTTCGTACGATCCATTCTAATTCATTCGTACGATCCATTCTAATTCATTCGTACAATCTATTCTAATTCATCCGTACGAATGGATACATTCGTGTGAATGAATTAGAATGGATCGTACGAATGAGTAAGAATGGATCGTACGAATGAAATAAAATGGATTGCACGAATTAATTAGAATGGATCGTACGAATGAATTAGAATGGATCGTACGAAAGAATTAGAATGGATCGTACGAATGAATTAGAATGGATCGTACAAATGTATCCATTCTAATTCATTTGTACGATCCATTCTAATTCATTCGTAAGATCCATTCTAATTCATTCGTACGATCCATTCTAATTCATTCGTACGATCCATTCTAATTCATTCGCACGAATGTATCCATTCTAGTTCATTCGTACGATCCATTCTAATTCATTCGTACGATCCATTCTAATTCATTCATACGATCTGTTCTAATTCATTCATACAATCTATTCTAATTCTTTCACACGATCCATTCTAATTCATTCGTACGTTCCATTGTAATTCATTCGCACAATCCATTCTATTTCATTCGTACGATCCATTCTTACTCATTCGTATGATCCATTCTAATTCATTCGGACGAATGTATCCATAATGGATCATACGAATGAGTAAGAATGGATCGTACGAATGAAATAGAATGGATTGTGCGAATGAATTAGAATGGACCATACGAATGAATTAGAATGGATACATTCATGCGAATGAATTAGAATAGATCGGACGAATGAATTAGAATGGATCGTACGAATGAATTAGAATGGATCGTATGAATGAATTAGAATGGATCGTACGAATAAATTAGAATGGATATATTCGTTCGAATGAATTAGAATGGATCATACGAATGAGTAAGAATTGATCGTACGAATGAAATAGAATAGATTGTACGAATGAATTAGAATGGATCGTGCGAATGAATTAGAATGGATCGTACGAATGAATTAGAATGGATCGTACGAATGAATTAGAATGGATCGTGCGAATGAATTAGAATGGATCATATTAATGAATTAGAATGGATCGTATGAATGAATTAGAATGGACACATTCGTGCGAATGAATTAGAATGGATCGTGCGAATAAATAAGAATGGATCATAAGAATGAATTAGAATGGATCGTACGAATTAATTAGAATGGATACATTCGTGCGAATGAATTAGAATGGATTGTATGAATGAATTAGAATGGATCGTACAAATGAATTAGAATGGATCATACGAATTAATTAGAATGGATCATACAAATGAATTAGAATGGATCGTACGAATGAATTAGAATGGATCGTACGAATGAACTAGAGTGGATCGTACGAATGAACTAGAATGGATACATTCGTGCGAATGAATTAGAATAGATCGTACGAATGAATTAGAATGGATCGTACGATTCATTTTAATTCATTCGTACGATCCATTCTAATACATTCGTACGATTCATGCTAATTCATTCGCACGATCCATTCTAATTCATTCGTACGATCCATTCTTATTCATTCATACGATCAATTCTAATTCATTCGCACAATCCATTCTAATTCATTCGTACAATCCATTCTAATTCATTCGTATGATCCATTCTAACTCATTCGGTGGATCCATTCGAATTCATTCGTACGATCCATTCTAATTCATTCCCACGATCCATTCTAATTTATTCGTACGATCCATTCTAATTCATTCGTACGATCTATTCTAATTCATTCGCACGAATGTAACCATTCTATCATTCATACGATTCATTCTACTTTATTAGTATGAGCTATTCTAATTCATTCGTACGATCCATTCTAATTCATTCGTACGATCCATTGTAATTCATTCATACAATCCATTTAGATTCATTCGCACAAATGTATCCATTCAAATTCATTCGTACGATCCAGTCTAATTCATTCGTACGATCCATTCTAATTCATTCGCACGAATATATCCATTCTAATTCTTTCGTACGATGCATTCTAATTCATTCGTACGATCCATTCTAATTCATTCGTACGATCAATTCTAATTCATTCGTACGATCCATTCTAATTCATTCGCACGAATGTATCCATTCTAATTTATTCGTACAATCCATTCTATTTCATTCGTACGATCCATTCTTACTCATTCGTATGATACATTCTAATTCATTCGTATGATCCATTCTAATTTATTTGTATGATCCATTCTAATTCATTCGTACGATCCATTCTAATTCATTCATACGATCCATTCTAATTCATTTATACGATCCATGCTAATTCATTCCTACAATCCATTCTAATTCATTCGCCCGATCCATTCTAATTCATTCATACGATCCATTCTATTCGAATGGATCATGCGATCCATTCGAATTCATTCGCACGATCCATTCTAATTCATTCATACGATCCATTCTAATTCATTCATACAATGCATTCTAATTCTTTCACACGATCCATTCTAATTCATTCGTACGATCCATTCTAATTCATTCGTACAATCCATTCTATTTCATTTGTACGATCCATTCTTACTCATTCATATGATCCATTCTAATTCATTCGTACGATCCATTCTAATTCATTTGTACGATCCATTCTAATTCATTCGTACAATCCATTCTATTTCATTCGTACGATCCATTGTTACTCATTCGTATGATCCACTCTAATTCATTCGCACGAATGTATCCATTCTAATTCATTCATACAATCCATTCTAATTCATTCCGTACGATCCATTCTAATTCATTCGTACGATCGTACGAATGAATTAGAATGGATCATACGAATGAATTAGAATAGATTGTGCGAATGAATTAGAATGGATCGTAAGAATGAATTAGAATGGATCGTACGAATGAATTAGAATGGATCATACGAATGAGTAAGAATGAATCGTACGAATGAATTAGAATGGATCGTACGAATGAATTAGAATGGATCGTACGAATAAATTAGAATGGATACATTCGTCCGAATGAATTAGAATGGATCATACGAATGAGTAAGAATGGATAGTACGAATGAAATAGAATAGATTGTACGAATGAATTAGAATTGATCCAACGAATAAATTAGAATGGATCGTGTGAATGAATTAGAATGGATCGTATGAATGAATTAGAATGGATCGTGCGAATGAATTCGAATGGATCGTACGAATTCATTCTAATTCATTCGTACGATCCATTCTAATTCATTTGTACGATCCATTCTAATTCATTCGCTCGAATGTATCCATTTTAATCCATTCGTACGATCCATTCTAATCCATTCGTACGATCCATTCTAATTCATTCGCATGAATGTAACCATTCTAATTCATTCATTTGATCCATTCTAATTCATTCGTACGATCTATTCTAATTCATTCGTCCGATCCATTCTAATTCATTCGCACGAATGTATCCATTCTAATTCATTCGTACGATCCATTCTAATTCATTCGCACGATCCATTCTAATTCATTCATAGGATCCATTCTAATTCATTCATACGATCTATTCTAATTCTTTCGCACGAATGTATCCATTCTAATTCATTCGCACGAATGTATCCATTCTAATTCATTCGCACGAATATATCCATTCTAATACATTCATACGATCCATTCTAATTCATTTGCACGAATATATCCATTCTAATTCATTCGTACGATCCATTCTAATTCCTTCGTACGATCCATTCTAATTCATTCGTATGATCCATTCTAATTCATTCGTACGATCCATTCTAATTCATTCGCACAAATGTATCCATTCTAATTCATTCGTACGATCCATTCTAATTCATTCGTACGATCCATTCTAATTCATTCGTAAGATCCATTCTAATTCATTCGTACGATCCATTCTAATTCATTCGTACGATCCATTCTTATTTATTCGTACGATCCATTCTAATTCATTCGTACGATCCATTCTAATTCATTCGTACGATCCATTCTTACTCATTCGTATGATCCATTCTAATTCATTCGTACGATCCATTCTAATTCATTCGTACGATCCATTCTAATTCATTCGCACAATCTATTCTAATTCATTCGTACGATCCATTCTAATTCATTCGTACGATCGTACGAATGAATTAGAATGGATCGTACGGAATGAATTAGAATGGATTGTATGAATGAATTAGAATGGATACATTCGTGCGAATGAATTAGAATGGATCATACGAATGAGTAAGAATGGATCGTACGAATGAAATAGAATGGATTGTACGAATGAATTAGAATGGATCGTACAAATGAATTAGAATGGATCATACGAATGAGTAAGAATGGATCGTACAAATGAAATAGAATGGATTGTACGAATGAATTAGAATGGATCGTACGAATGAATTAGAATGGATCGTGTGAAAGAATTAGAATGCATTGTATGAATGAATTAGAATGGATCGTATGAATGAATTAGAATTGATCGTGCGAATGAATTCGAATGGATCGCATGATCCATTCGAATAGAATGGATCGTATGAATGAATTAGAATGGATCGTATGAATGAATTAGAATGGATCGTGCGAATGAATTAGAATGGATAGTACGAATGAATTAGAATGAATCGTACGAATGAATTAGAATGGATCATACGAATGAATTAGAATGGATCATACGAATGAGTAAGAATGGATCGTACGAATGAAATGGAATGGATTGTACGACTGAATTAGAATGGATACATTCGTACGACTGAATTAGAATGGATCGTAAATGAATTAGAATGGATCGTACGAATGAATTTGAATGGATCGTAGGAATGAATTAGAATAGATCTTACGAATGAATTAGAATGGATCGTACGAATGAATTAGAATGGATCGTACGAATGAATTCGAATGGATACATTCGTGCGAATGAATTAGAATGGATCGGACGAATGAATTAGAATGGATCGTACGAATGAATTAGAATGGATCGTACGAATGAATTAGAATGGATCGTACGAATAAATTAGAATAAATACATTCGTCCGAATGAATTACATTGGATCATACGAATGAGTAAGAATAGATCGTACGAATGAAATAGAATAGATTGTACGAATGAATTAGAATGGATTCGTATGAATGAATTAGAATGGATACATTCGTGCGAATGAATTAGAATGGATCGTACCAATGAGTAAGAATGGATCGTACGAATGAAATAGAATGGACTGTGCGAATAAATTAGAATGGATCGTACGAATGAATTAGAATGTATCATACGAATGAATTAGACTGGATCCTATGAATGAATTAGAATGGATCGTGCAAATGAATTAGAATGGATCGTACGAATGAATTAGAATGGATCGTGCTAATGAATTAGAATTGATCGAACGAATGAATTACAATGGATACACTCGTGCGAATGAATTAGAATGGATCGTATGAATGTATTAGAATGGATCGTATGAGTGAATTAGAATGGATCGTACGAATGAATTAGAATGGATCATACGAAGGAATTAGAATGGATATATTCGTGCAAATGAATTAGAATGGATCGTATGAATGTATTAGAATGGATCGTATGAGTGAATTAGAATGGATCGTACGAATGAATTAGAATGGATCATATGAATGAATTAGAATGGATACATTCGTGTGAATGAATTAGAATGGATCGTATGAATGAATTAGAATAGATTTTGTGAATGAATTAGAACAGATCGTACGAATGATTTAGAATGGATACATTCGTGCGAATGAATTAGAATGGATTGTATGAATGAATTAGAATGGATCCTATGAATGAATTAGAATGGATCGTGCGAATGAATTAGAATGGATCGTACGAATGAATTAGAATGGATCGTGCTAATGAATTAGAATTGATCGAACGAATGAATTAGAATGGATACACTCGTGCGAATGAATTAGAATGGATCGTATGAATGTATTAGAATGGATCGTACGAATGAATTAGAATGGATCGTACGAAGGAATTAGAATGGATATATTCGTGCAAATGAATTAGAATGGATCTTATGAATGTATTAGAATGGATCGTATGAGTGAATTAGAATGGATCGTACGAATGAATTAGAATGGATCATATGAATGAATTAGAATGGATACATTCGTGTGAATGAATTAGAATGGATCGTATGAATGAATTAGAATGTATCATACGAATGAATTAGGCTGGATCCTATGAATGAATTAGAATGGATCGTGCAAATGAATTAGAATGGATCGTACGAATGAATTAGAATGGATCGTGCTAATGAATTAGAATTGATCGAACGAATGAATTAGAATGGATACACTCATGCGAATGAATTAGAATGGATCGTATGAATGTATTAGAATGGATCGTACGAATGAATTAGAATGGATCGTACGAAGGAATTAGAATGGATATATTCGTGCAAATGAATTAGAATGGATCGTATGAATGTATTAGAATAGATCGTATGAGTGAATTAGAATGGATCGTACGAATGAATTAGAATGGATCATATGAATGAATTAGAATGGATACATTCGTGTGAATGAATTAGAATGGATCGTATGAATGAATTAGAATAGATTTTGTGAATGAATTAGAACTGATCGTACGAATGATTAGAATGGATACATTCGTGCGAATGAATTAGAATGGATTGTATGAATGAATTAGAATGGATCCTATGAATGAATTAGAATGGATCGTACGAATGAATTAGAATAGATCGTGCGAATGAATTAGAATGGATCGTACGAATGAATTAGAATGGATCGTGCTAATGAAATAGAATTGATCGAACGAATGAATTAGCATGGATCGTGCTAATGAATTAGAATGGAACGTACAAATGAATTAGAATGGATCGTGTGAAAGAATTAGAATGGATTGTATGAATGAATTAGAATGAATTCGTACGATCCATTCGAATTCATTCGCACGATCTATTCTAATTCATTCATACGATCCATTCTAATTCATTCATACAATCCATTCTAATTCTTTCACACGATCCATTCTAATTCATTCGTAGGATCCATTCTAATTCATTTGTACAATCTATTCTATTTCATTCGTACGATCTATTCTTACTCATTCGTATGATCCATTCTAATTCATTCGGACGAATGTATCCATTCTAATTCATTCGTACGATCCATTCTAATTCATTCGTACGATCCATTCTAATTCATTCGTACTATCCGTTCTAATTCATTCGTCCGATCCATTCTAATTCATTCGCACGAATGTATCCATTCTATTTCAGTCGTACGATCCATTCTAATTCATTCGTACGATCCATTCTAATTCATTCGTAAGATCCATTCTAATTCATTCGTACGATCCATTCTAATTCATTCGTATGATCCATTCTAATTCATTCGCACGAATGTATCCATTCTAGTTCATTCGTACGATCCATTCTAATTCATTAATACAATCCATTCTAATTCATTCGCACGAATGTATCCATTCTAATTCATTCGTACGATCAGTTCTAATTCATTCACAAAATCTATTCTAATTCATTCATACGATCCATTCTAATTCATTCACAGGAATGTATCCATTCTAAATCATTCATACGATCCATTCTAATTCATTCGTACGATCCATTCTAATTCACTCCTACGATCCATTCTAATACATTCATACGATCCATTCTAATTCATTTGCACGAATATATCCATTCTAACTCATTCGTACGATCCATTCTAATTCCTTCGTACAATCCATTCTAATTCATTCGTACGATCTATTCTAATTCATTCGTACGATCCATTCTAATTCATTCGTATGATCCATTCTAATTCCTTCGTACGATCCATTCTAATTCATTCGTACGATCCATTCTAATTCATTCATACAATCCATTCTAATTCTTTCACACGATCCATTCTAATTCATTCGTACGATCCATTCTAATTCATTCGTGCAATCCATTCTATTTCATTCGTACGATCCATTCTTACTCATTCGTACGATCCATTCTAATTCATTCACACGAATGTATCCATTCGTACGAATAAATTAGAATAGATTGTACGAATGAATTTGAATGGATCGTACGAATGAATTAGAATGGATCGTACGAAGGAATTAGAATGGATCGTACGAACGAATTAGAATAGATCGTACGAATGAATTAGAATGGATCGTACGAATGAATTAGAACAGATCGTATGAATGAATTAGAATGGATCGTACGAAGGAATTAGAATGGATCGTACGAATGAATTAGAATGGATATATTTGTGCAAATGAATTAGAATGGATCGTATGAATGTATTAGAATGGATCGTATGAGTGAATTAGAATGGATCGTACGAATGAATTAGAATGGATCGTATGAATGAATTAGAATGGATACATTTGTGTGAATGAATTAGAATGGATCGTATGAATGAATTAGAATAGATTTTGTGAATGAATTAGAACTGATCGTACGAATGAATTAGAATGGATACATTCGTGCGAATGAATTAGAATGGATTGTATGAATGAATTAGAATGGATCCTATGAATGAATTAGAATGGATCGTACGAATGAATTAGAATGGATACATTCGTGCGAATGAATTAGAATTGATCGTACGAATGAATTAGAATGGATCGTGCGAATGAATTAGAATGGATCGTACGAATGAATTAGAATGGATACATTCGTGCGAATGAATTAGAATGGATACATTCGTGCGAAAGAATTAGAATAGATCGTATGAATGAATTAGAATGGATCCTATGAATGAATTAGAATGGATCGTGCGAATGAATTTGAATGGATTATACGAATGAATTAGAATGGATCGTGCTAATGAATTAGAATTGATCGAACGAATGAATTAGCATGGATCGTGCTAATGAATTAGAATGGATCGTAGTAATGAATTAGAATGGATCAAATGAATGAATTAGAATGGTTACATTCATGCGAATGAATTAGAATGGATCGTACGAATGGATTAGAATGGATCGTACGAATGGATTAGAATGAATACATTCGAGCGAATGAATTAGAATGGATCGTACGAATGAATTAGAATGGATCATACGAATTAATTAGAATGGATCATATGTATGAATTAGAATGGATCGTACGAATGAATTAGAAATAAAATGGATATATTCGTGCGAATGAATTAGAATGGATACATTCGTGTGAAAGAATTAGAATAGATCGTATGAATGAATTAGAATGGATCCTATGAATGAATTAGAATGGATCGTGCGAATGAATTTGAATGGATTGTACGAATGAATTAGAATGGATCGTGCTAATGAATTAGAATTGATCGAACGAATGAATTAGCATGGATCGTGCTAATGAATTAGAATGGATCGTACTAATGAATTAGAATGGATCAAATGAATGAATTAGAATGGTTACATTCATGCGAATGAATTAGAATGGATCGTACGAATGGATTAGAATGGATCGTACGAATGGATTAGAATGGATACATTCGAGCGAATGAATTAGAATGGATCGTACGAATGAATTAGAATGGATCGTACGAATAAATTAGAATGGATACATTCGTCTGAATGAATTAGAATGGATCATACGAATGAGTAAGAATGGATCGTACGAATGAAATAGAATAGATTGTACGAATGGATTAGAATGGATCCTATGAATGGATTAGAATGGATACCTTTGTGCATATGAATTACAATGGATCGTACGAATGAATTAGAATGGATCATATTAATGAATTATAATGGATCGTACGAATGGATTAGAATGGATCGTGCGAATGAATTAGAATGGATCGTACGAATGAATTAGAATGGATCGTACGAATGAATTAGAATGGATCATATTAATGAATTAGAATGGATCGTACGAATGAATTAGAATGGATACATTCGTGCGAATGAATTAGAATGGATCGGACGAATGAATTAGAATAGATCGTACGAATGAATTAGAATGGATCAAATGAATGAATTAGAATGGTTACATTCATGCGAATTAATTAGAATGGATCGTACGAATGGATTAGAATGGATCGTACGAATGGATTAGAATGGATACATTCGAGCGAATGAATTAGAATGGATCGTACGAATGAAATAGAATGGATCGTACGAATGGATTAGAATGGATCCTACGAATGGATTAGAATGGATACCTTTGTGCATATGAATTTGAATGGATCGTACGAATGAATTAGAATGGATCATATTAATGATTTAGAATGGATCGTACGAATGAATTAGAATGGATACATTCGTGCATGATCCATTCTAATTCATTCATACGATCTATTCTAATTGTATGAACGTATTAGAATGGATCGTATGAGTGAATTAGAATGGATCGTACGAATGAATTAGAATGGATCGTATGAATGAATTAGAATGGATACATTCGTGTGAATGAATTAGAATGGATCGTATGAATGAATTAGAATAGATTTTGTGAATGAATTAGAACTGATCGTACGAATCAATTAGAATGGATACATTCATGCGAATGAATTAGAATGGATTGTATGAATAAATTAGAATGGATCCTATGAATGAATTAGAATGGATCGTACGAATGAATTAGAATGGATACATTCGTGCGAATGAATTAGAATTGATCGTACGAATGAATTAGAATGGATCGTGCGAATGAATTAGAATGGATCGTACGAATAAATTAGAATGGATACATTCGTCCGAATGAATTAGAATGGATCATACGAATGAGTAAGAATGGATCGTACTAATGAAATAGAATAGATTATACGAATGAATTAGAATGGATTCATACGAATGAATTAGAATGGATACATTCGTGCGAATGAATTAGAATGGATCGTACGAATGAATTAGAATGGATCATATGAATGAATTGAAATGGATCGTACGAATGAATTAGAATGGATCATATGAATGAATTAGAATGGATACATTCGTGTGAATGAATTAGAATGGATCGTATGAATGAATTAGAATAGATTTTGTGAATGAATTAGAACTGATCGTACGAATGAATTAGAATGGATACATTCGTGCGAATGAATTAGAATGGATTGTATGAATGAATTAGAATGGATCCTATGAATGAATTAGAATGGATCGTGCGAATGAATTAGAATGGATCGTACGAATGAATTAGAATGGATCGTGCTAATGAATTAGAATTGATCGAACGAATGAATTAGCATGGATCGTGCTAATGAATTAGAATGGAACGTACAAATGAATTAGAATGGATCGTGTGAAAGAATTAGAATGGATTGTATGAATGAATTAGAATGAATTCGTACGATCCATTCGAATTCATTCGCATGATCTATTCTAATTCATTCATACGATCCATTCTAATTCATTCATACAATCCATTCTAATTCTTTCACACGATCCATTCTAATTCATTCGTAGGATCCATTCTAATTCATTTGTACAATCTATTCTATTTCATTCGTACGATCCATTCTTACTCATTCGTATGATCCATTCTAATTCATTCGGACGAATGTATCCATTCTAATTCATTCGTACGATCCATTCTAATTCATTCGTACGATCCATTTTAATTCATTCATACTATCCGTTCTAATTTCTTCGTCCGATCCATTCTAATTCATTCGCACGAATGTATCCATTCTAATTCAGTCGTACGATCCATTCTAATTCATTCGTACGATCCATTCTAATTCATTCGTAAGATCCATTCTAATTCATTCGTACGATCCATTCTAATTCATTCGTATGATCCATTCTAATTCATTCGCACGAATGTATCCATTCTAGTTCATTCGTACGATCCATTCTAATTCATTCATACAATCCATTCTAATTCATTCGCACGATTGTATCCATTCTAATTCATTCGTACGATCAGTTCTAATTCATTCACAAAATCTATTCTAATTCATTCATACGATCCATTCTAATTCATTCACAGGAATGTATCCATTCTAAATCATTCATACGATCCATTCTAATTCATTCGTACGATCCATTCTAATTCACTCATACGATCCATTCTAATACATTCATACGATCCATTCTAATTCATTTGCACGAATATATCCATTCTAATTCATTCGTACGATCCATTCTAATTCCTTCGTACGATCCATTCTAATTCATTCGTACGATCTATTCTAATTCATTCGTTCGATCCATTCTAATTCATTCGTATGATCCATTCTAATTCCTTCGTACGATCCATTCTAATTCATTCGTACGATCCATTCTAATTCATTCATACAATCCATTCTAATTCTTTCACACGATCCATTCTAATTCATTCGTACGATCCATTCTAATTCATTCGTGCAATCCATTCTATTTCATTCGTACGATCCATTCTTACTCATTCGTACGATCCATTCTAATTCATTCACACGAATGTATCCATTCGTACGAATAAATTGGAATAGATTGTACGAATGAATTAGAAGGGATCGTACGAAGGAATTAGAATGGATCGTACGAATGAATTAGAATAGATCGTACGAATGAATTAGAATGGATCGTACGAATGAATTAGAACAGATCGTATGAATGAATTAGAATGGATCGTACGAAGGAATTAGAATGGATCGTACGAATGAATTAGAATGGATATATTTGTGCAAATGAATTAGAATGGATCGTATGAATGTATTAGAATGGATCGTATGAGTGAATTAGAATGGATCGTACGAATGAATTAGAATGGATCGTATGAATGAATTAGAATGGATACATTTGTGTGAATGAATTAGAATGGATCGTATGAATGAATTAGAATAGATTTTGTGAATGAATTAGAACTGATCGTACGAATGAATTAGAATGGATACATTCGTGCGAATGAATTAGAATAGATTGAATGAATGAATTAGAATGGATCCTATGAATGAATTAGAATGGATCGTACGAATGAATTAGAATGGATACATTCGTGCGAATGAATTAGAATTGATCGTACGAATGAATTAGAATGGATCGTGCGAATGAATTAGAATGGATCGTACGAATGAATTAGAATGGATACATTCGTGCGAATGAATTAGAATGGAAACATTCGTGCGAAAGAATTAGAATAGATCGTATCAATGAATTAGAATGGATCCTATGAATGAATTAGAATGGATCGTGCGAATGAATTTGAATGGATTGTACGAATGAATTAGAATGGATCGTGCTAATGAATTAGAACTGATCGAACGAATGAATTAGCATGGATCGTGCTAATGAATTAGAATGGATCGTACTAATGAATTAGAATGGATCAAATGAATGAATTAGAATGGTTACATTCATGCGAATGAATTAGAATGGATCGTACGAATGGATTAGAATGGATCGTACGAATGGATTAGAATAGATACATTCGAGCGAATGAATTAGAATGGATCGTACGAATGAATTAGAATGGATCGTACGAATAAATTAGAATGGATACATTCGTCCGAATGAATTAGAATGGATCATACGAATGAGTAAGAATGGATCGTACGAATGAAATAGAATAGATTGTACGAATGGATTAGAATGGATCCTATGAATGGATTAGAATGGATACCTTTGTGCATATGAATTACAATGGATCGTACGAATGAATTAGAATGGATCATATTAATGAATTAGAATGGATCGTACGAATGGATTAGAATGGATCGTGCGAATGAATTAGAATGGATCGTACGAATGAATTAGAATGGATCGTACGAATGAATTAGAATGGATCATATTAACGAATTAGAATGGATCGTACGAATGAATTAGAATGGATACATTCGTGCGAATGAATTAGAATGGATCGGACGAATGAATTAGAATGGATCGTACGAATGAATTAGAATGGATCAAATGAATGAATTAGAATGGTTACATTCATGCGAATGAATTAGAATGGATCGTACGAATGGATTAGAATGGATCGTACGAATGGATTAGAATGGATACATTCGAGCGAATGAATTAGAATGGATCGGACGAATGAAATAGAATGGATCGTACGAATGGATTAGAATGGATCCTACGAATGGATTAGAATGGATACCTTTGTGCAAATGAATTAGAATGGATCGTACGAATGAATTAGAATGGATCATATTAATGAATTAGAATGGATCGTACGAATGAATTAGAATGGATACATTCATGCACGATCCATTCTAATTCATTCATATGATCCATTCTAATTGTATGAACGTATTAGAATGGATCGTATGAGTGAATTAGAATGGATCGTACGAATGAATTAGAATGGATCGTATGAATGAATTAGAATGGATACATTCGTGTGAATGAATTAGAATGGATCGTATGAATGAATTACAATAGATTTTGTGAATGAATTAGAACTGATCGTACGAATCAATTAGAATGGATACATTCATGCGAATGAATTAGAATGGATTGTATGAATGAATTAGAATGGATCCTATGAATGAATTAGAATGGATCGTACGAATGAATTAGAATGGATACATTCGTGCGAATGAATTAGAATTGATCGTACGAATGAATTAGAATGGATCGTGCGAATGAGTTAGAATGGATCGTACGAATAAATTAGAATGGATACATTCGTCCAAATGAATTAGAATGGATCATACGAATGAGTAAGAATGGATCGTACGAATGAAATAGAATAGATTGTACGAATGAATTAGAATGGATTCATACAAATGAATTAGAATGGATACATTCGTGCGAATGAATTAGAATGGATCGTACCAATGAGTAAGAATGGATCGTACGAATGAAATAGAATGGATTGTGCGAATGAATTAGAATGGATCGCACGAATGAATTAGAATGGATCATGTGAAAGAATTAGAATGGATTGTATGAATGAATTAGAATAGATCGTATGAATGAATTAGAATGGATTCGTACGAATGAATTAGAATGGATACATTCGTGCGAATGAATTAGAATGGATCATACCAATGAGTAAGAATGGATCGTACAAATGAAATAGAATGGATTGTGCGAATGAATTAGAATGGATCGCACGAATGTATCCATTCTAATTCATTCATACGATCCATTCTAATTCATTCGTATGATCCATTCTAATTCATTCGTATGATCAGTTCTAATTAATTCGTATGATCCATTCTAATTCATTCGTACGATCCATTCTAATTCATTCATACAATCCATTCTAATTCATTCGTACGATCCATTCTAATTCACTCATACGATCCATTCTAATACATTCATACGATCCATTCTAATTCATTTGCACGAATATATCCATTCTAATTCATTCGTACGAATGAAATAGAATGGATTGCACGAATGAATTAGAATGGATTGCACGAATGAATTAGAATGGATCGTACGAATGAAATAGAATGGATTGCACGAATGAATTAGAATGGATCGTACGAATGAATTAGAATGGATCGTACTAAGGAATTAGAATGGATTGTACGAATGAATTAGAATGGATCGTACAAATGTATCCATTCTAATTCATTCGTACGATCCATTCTAATTTATTCGTAAGATCCATTCTAATTCATTCGTACGATCCATTCTAATTCATTCGCACGAATGTATCCATTCTAGTTCATTCGTACGATCCATTCTAATTCATTCGTACGATCCATTCTAATTCATTCGCACGATCCATTCTAATTCATTCGTACGATCAATTCTAATTAATTCGCACGAATGAATCCATTCTAATTCATTCGTACGATCCTGAATTAGAATGGATCGTACGAATGAATTTGAATGGATACCTTTGTGCATATGAATTAGAATGGATCGTACAAATGAATTAGAATGGATCATATTAATGAATTAGAATGGATCGTACGAATGAATTAGAATGGATCGTACGAATGAATTAGAATGGATCTTACGAATGGATTAGAATGGATACATTCGTGCGAATGAATTAGAATGGATCGAACGAATGAATTAGAATCGATCGTACGAATGAATTAGAATGGTTACATTCATGCGAATGAATTAAATGGATCGTACGAATGGATTAGAATGGATCGTACGAATGGATTAGAATGGATACATTCGAGCGAATGAATTAGAATGGATCGTACGAATGAAATTAGAATGGATCGTACGAATGAATTAGAATAGATCGTACGAATGAATTAGAATGGATCGTACGAATGAATTAGAATCGATCGTGTGAAAGAATTAGAATGGATCGTACGAATGAATTAGAATGGATCGTGCGAATGAATTAGAATGGATCGTACGAATGAATTAGAATGGATCGTGCTCATGAATTAGAATTGATCGAACGAATGAATTAGCATGGAACGTGCATTTGTACGATACATTCTAATTCATTCGTAAGATCCATTCTAATTCATTCTTACGATCCATTCTAATTCATTCGTACGATCCATTCTAATTCATTCACACGAATGTATCCATTCTAGTTCATTCGTACGATCCATTCTAATTCATCCGTACGATCCATTCTAATTCATTCATACGATCTATTCTAATTCATTCATACAATCCATTCTAATTCTTTCACACGATCCATTCTAATTCATTCGTACGATCCATTCTAATTCATTCGTACAATCCATTCTATTTCATTTGTACGATCCATTCTTACTCATTCGTATGATCCATTCTAATTCATTCGTACGATCCATTCTAATTCATTTGTACGATCCATTCTAATTCATTCGTACAATCCATTCTATTTCATTCGTACGATCCATTCTTACTCATTCGTATGATCCATTCTAATTCATTCGCACGAATGTATCCATTCTAATTCATTCATACAATCCATTCTAATTCATTCCGTACGATCCATTCTAATTCATTCGTACGATCGTACGAATGAATTAGAATGGATCGTACGAATGAATTAGAATAGATTATGCGAATGAATTAGAATGGATCGTACAAATGAATTAGAATGGATCGTACGAATGAATTAGAATGGATCATACGAATGAGTATGAATGGATCGTACGAATGAATTAGAATGGATCGTACGAATGAATTAGAATGGATCGTACGAATAAATTAGAATGGATACATTCGTCCGAATGAATTAGAATGGATCATACAAATGAGAAAGAATGGATCGTACGAATGAAATAGAATAGATTGTACGAATAAATTAGAATAGATCCTACCAATGAATTAGAATGGATCGTGTGAAAGAATTAGAATGGATTATATGAATGAATTAGAATGGATCGTATGAATGAATTAGAATGGATCGTGCGAATGTATTCGAATGGATCGTACGAATTCATTCTAATTCATTCGTACGATCCATTCAGATTCATTCGTACGATCCATTCTAATTCATTCGCTCGAATGTATCCATTTTAATCCATTCGTACGATCCATTATAATCCATTCGTACGATCCATTCTAATTCATTCGCATGAATGTAACCATTATAATTCATTCATTTGATCCATTCTAATTCATTCGTACGAACCATTCTAATTCATTCGTCCGATCCATTCTAATTCATTCGTACGATCCACTCTAATTCATTCGCACGATCCATTCTAATTCATTCATAGGATCCATTCTAATTCATTCATACGATCTATTCTAATTCTTTCGCATGAATGTATCCATTCTAATTCATTCGCAAAAATATATCCATTCTAATTCTAATTCATTCGTACGATCCATTCTAATTCATTTGTATGATCCATTCTAATTAATTCGTATGATCCAATCTAATTCATTCGTACGATCCATTCTAATTCATTCATACAATCCATTCTAATTCATTCGCACGATCCATTCTAATTCACTCATACGATCCATTCTAATACATTCATACGATCCATTTTAATTCATTTGCACGAATATATCCATTCTAATTCATTCGTACGATCCATTCTAATTCCTTCGTACGATCCATTCTAATTCATTCGTACAATCCATTCTGATTCATTCATACAATCCATTCTAATTCATTCGTACGATCCATTCTAATTCATTCGCATAAATGTATCCATTCTAATTCATTCGTACTATCCATTTTAATTCATTCGTACGATCCATTCTAATTCATTCGTAAGATCCATTCTAATTCATTCATACGATCCATTCTAATTCATTCGTACGATCCATTCTAATTCATTCGCGAATGTATCCATTCTAATTCATTCGTACGATCCATTCTAATTCATTCATACGATCCATTCTAATTTATTCGTACGATCCATTCTAATTCATTCATACGATCTATTCTAATTCATTCATATAATCCATTCTAATTCTTTCACACGATCCATTCTAATTCATTCGTACGATCCATTCTAATTCATTCGCATGATCCATTCTATTTCATTCGTACGATCCATTCTTACTCATTCGTATGATCCATTCTAATTCATTCGCACGAATGTATCCATAATGGATCATACGAATGAGTAAGAATGGATCGTACGAATGAAATAGAATGGATTGTGCGAATGAATTAGAATGGACCGTACGAATGAATTAGACGTACGAATGAATTAGAATGGATAAATTCGTGCGAATAAATTAGAATGGATCATACGAATGACTAAGAATGGATCGTCATTCTAATTCATTCGTATGATCCATTCTAGTTCATTTGTATCCATTCTATTTCATTCGCACGATCCATTCTAATTCATTCGCGCAATCTATTCTAATTCATTCGTACGATCCATTCTAATTCATTCGTACGATCCATTCTATTTCATTTATACAATCCATTCTAATTTATTCGCACGAATGTATCCATTCTAATTCATTCGTACGATCCATTCTAATTTATTCGCACAATCTATTCTAATTCATTAATACGATCCATTCTAATTCATTCGCACGAATGTATCCATTCTAATTCATTCGTACGATCCATTCTAATTTATTCGTACGATCCATTCTAATTCATTCATACGATCTATTCTAATTCATTCATACAATCCATTCTAATTCTTTCACACGATCCATTCTAATTCATTCGTACGATCCATTCTAATTCATTCGCACAATCCATTCTATTTCATTCGTACGATCCATTCTTACTCATTGGTACGATCCATTCTAATTCATTCGCACGAATGTATCCATTCTAATTCATTCGTACGAATCCATTCTAATTCATTCGTACAATCCATTCTATTTCATTCGTATGATCCATTCTTACTCATTCGTATGATCCATTCTAATTCATTCGCACGAATGTATCCATTCTAAATCATTCGTACGATCCATTCTAATTCATTCGTACGATCCATTCTAAATCATTCGTACAATCCATTCTATTTCATTCGTACGATCAATTCTAATTCATTAGCACGATCCATTCTAATTCATTCGTACGATCCATTCAAATTCATTCGCACGATCCATTCTAATTCATTCGTACAATCCATTCTATTTCATTCGTACGATCCATTCTTACTCATTCGTATGATCCATTCTAATTCATTTACACGAATGTATCCATTCTAATCCTTTCGTATGATCCATTCTAATCCATTCGTACGATCCATTCTAATTCATTCGCATGAATGTAACCATTGTAATTCATTCATTTGATCCATTCTAATTCATTCGTATGATCCATTCTAATTTATTCGTCCGATCCATTCTGATTCATTCGCACGAATGTATCCATTCTAAACCATTCATACGATCCATTCTAATTTATTCGTACGATCCATTCTAATTCATTCGTAAGATCCATTCTAATTCGTTCGTACGATCCATTCTAATTCGTTCAAATGATCCATTCTAATTCATTCGTATGATCCATTCTAATTCATTCCTACGATCTATTCTAATTCATTCGCTCGAATATATCCATTCTAATTCATTCATTCGATCCATTCTAATTCATTCGCACGATCCATTGAAATTCATTCGTATGATCCATTCTAATCCATTCGTACGATCCATTCTAATTCATTCGTACGATCCATTCTAATTCATTCGTACGATCCATTCTAATTCATTCGCACGAATGTATCCATTCTAGTTCATTCGTACGATCCATTCTAATTCATTCGTATGATCCATTCTAATTCATTCGCACGATCCATTCTAATTCATTCATACGATCCATTCTAATTCATTCGTACGATCCATTCTAATTCATTCGTACGATCCATTCTAATTCATTCATACAATCCATTCTAATTCATTCGTACGATCCATTCTAATTCACTCATACGATCCATTCTAATACATTCATACGATCCATTCTAATTCATTTGCACGAATATATCCATTCTAATTCATTCGTACGATCCATTCTAATTCCTTCGTACGATCAAGTCTAATTCATTCGTACGATCTATTCTAATTCATTCGTACGATCCATTCTAATTCATTCGTACGATCCATTCTAATTCCTTCGTACGATCCATTCTAATTCATTCGTACGATCCATTCTAATTCATTCGTACAATCTATTCTAATTCATTCGTACGAATGGATACATTCGTGTGAATGAATTAGAATGGATCATACGAGTGAGTAAGAATGGATCGTACGAATGAAATAGAATGGATTGCACGAATGAATTAGAATGGATCGTACGAATGAATTAGAATGGATCGTGTGAAAGAATTAGAATGGATTGTATGAATGAATTAGAATGGATCGTACGAAGGAATTAGAATGGATCGTACGAATGAATTAGAATGGATCGTACGAATGAATTAGAATAGATCGTACGAATGAATTAGAATGGATCGTGTGAAAGAATTAGAATGGATCGTACGAATGAATTAGAATGGATCGTGCGAATGAATTAGAATGGATCGTACGAATGAATTAGAATTGATCGTACGAATGAACTAGAATGGATACATTCGTGCGAATGGATTACGAATGAATTAGAATGGATCGTACGAATGAATTAGAATGGATCTAATGAATGAATTAGAAAGGATCGTACGAATGAATTAGAATGGATCGTACGAATGAATTAGAATGGATACATTCGTGCGAATGAATTAGAATGGATCGGACGAATGAATTAGAATGGATCATACGAATGAATTAGAATGGATCAAATGAATGAATTAGAATGGTTACATTCATGTGAATGAATTAGAATGGATCGTACGAATGGATTAGAATGGATCGTACGAATGGATTAGAATGGATACTTTCGAGCGAATGAATTAGAATGGATCGTACGAATGAATTAGAATGGATCGTACGAATGGATTAGAATGGATCCTACGAATGGATTAGAATGGATACCTTTGTGCATATGAATTAGAATGGATCATATGAATGAATTAGAATGGATCATATTAATGAATATGAATGGATCGTACGAATGAATTAGAATGGATACATTCGTGCGAATGAATTAGAATGGATCGTGCGAATCAATTAGACTGGATCGTGCGAATGAATAAGAATAGATCGTACGAATGAATTAGAATAGATCTTACGAATTAATTAGAATGGATACATTCGTGCGAATGAATTAGAATGGATTGTATGAATGAATTAGAATGGATCGTACGAATGAATTAGAATGGATCATACGAATTAATTAGAATGGATCATACGAATGAATTAGAATGGATCGTACGAATGAATTAGAATGGATCGTACGAATGAATTAGAATGGATACATTCGTGCGAATGAATTAGAATGGATTGTGCGAATGAATATGAACAGATCGTGCGAATGAATTAGAATGGATCGTACGAATGAATTAGAATGGATCGTGCGAATGAATTAGAATTGGTCGTACGAATGAATTAGAATGGATACATTTGTGCGAATGAATTAGAATGGATCGTATGAATGAATTAGAATGGATCGTACGAATGGATCGTACGAATGAATTAGAATGGATCGTGCGAATGAATTAGAATGGATCGTACGAATGAATTAGAATGGATCGTACGAATGAACTAGAATGGATACATTCGCGCGAATGAATTAGAATGGATCATACGAATGAATTATAATGGATCGTGCGAATGAATTAGAATGGATCGTACGAATGAATTAGAATGGATCGTACGAATGAATTAGAATGGATACATTCGTGCGAATGAATTAGAATGGATCGGACGAATGAATTAGAATGGATCGTACGAATGAATTAGAATGGATCGTACAAATGAATTAGAATGGATCGTACGAATGAATTAGAATGGATCGTACGAATAAATTAGAATGGATACATTCGTCCGAATGAATTAGAATGGATCATACGAATGAGTAAGAATGGACCGTACGAATGAAATAGAATAGATTGTTCGAATGAATTAGAATGGATCCTACGAATGAATTAGAATGGATCGTGTGAAAGAATTAGAATGGATTGTATGAATGAATTAGAATGGATCGTATGAATGAATTAGAATGGATCGTGCGAATGAATTCGAATGGATCGTACGAATTCATTCTAATTCATTCATACAATCCATTCTAATATTTCACACGATCTATTCTAATTCATTCGTAGAATCCATTCTAATTCATTCGTACAATCTATTCTATTTCATTCGTACGATCCATTCTTACTCATTCGTATGATCCATTTTAATTCATTCGTACAATCTATTCTATTTCATTCGTACGATCCATTCTTACTCATTCGTATGATCCATTCTAATTCATTCGGACGAATGTATCCATTCTAATTTATTCGTACGATCCATTCTAATTCATTCGTACGATCCATTCTAATTCATTCGTACGATCCATTCTAATTCATTCGTCCAATCCATTCTAATTCATTCGCACGAATGTATCCATTCTAATTCATTCGTACGATCCATTCTAATTCATTCGTACGATCCATTCTAATTCATTCGTAAGATCTAGTCTAATTCATTCGTACGATCCATTCTAATTCATTCGTACGATCCATTCTAATTCCTTCGTACGATCCATTTTAATTCATTCGTATGATCCATTCTAATTCATTCATACAATCCATTCTAATTCTTTCACACGATCCATTCTAATTCATTCGTACGATCCAATCTAATTTATTCGTGCAATCCATTCTATTTCATTCGTACGAACCATTCTTACTCATTCGTATGATCCATTCTAATTCATTCGCACGAATATATCCATTCTAATTCATTCGTACGATCCATTCTAATTCATTCGTACGAACCATTCTAATTCATTCGTAAGATCCATTCTAATTCATTAATACGATCCATTCTAATTCATTCGCACGATCCATTCTAATTCATCCGTACGATCAATTCTAATTCATTCGCACGAATGTATCCATTCTAATTCATTCATACGATCCATTCTAATTCATTCGTACGATCCATTCTAATTCACTCATACGATCCATTCTAATACATTTATACGATCCATTCTAATTCATTTGCACGAATATATACATTCTAATTCATTCGTACGATCTATTCTAATTCCTTCGTACGATCCATTCTAATTCATTCGTACGATCTATTCTAATTTATTCGTACGATCCATTCTAATTCATTCGTACGATCCATTCTAATTCATTCGTACAATCTATTCTAATTCATTCGTACGAATGGATACATTCGTGTGAATGAATTAGAATGGATCGTACGAATGAGTAAGAATGGATCGTACGAATGAAATAGAATGGATTGCACGAATGAATTAGAATGGATCGTACGAATGAATTAGAATGGATCGTGTGAAAGAATTAGAATGGATTGTATGAATGAATTAGAATGGATCGTGCGAATGAATTAGAATGGATCGGACGAATGAATTAGAATGGATCGTACGAATGATTTAGAATGGATCGTACGAATGAATTAGAATGGATCGTACGAATAAATTAGAATCGATACATTCGTCCGAATAAATTAGAATGGATACATTCGTCCGAATGAATTAGAATGGATCATACGAATGAGTAAGAATGGATCGTACGAATGAAATAGAATAGATTGTACGAATGAATTAGAATGGATCCTACGAATGAATTAGAATGGATCGTGTGAAAGAATTAGAATGGATTATATGAATGAATTAGAATGGATCGTATGAATGAATTAGAATGGATTGTGCGAATGAATTCGAATGGATCGTACGAATTCATTCTAATTCATTCATACAATCCATTCTAATTCTTTCACACGATCCATTCTAATTCATTCGTACGTTCCATTCTAATTCATTAGCACGATCCATGCTAATTCATTTGTTCGATCAATTCTAATTCATTAGCACGATCCATTCTAATTCATTCGTACGATCCATTCTAATTCATTCGCACGATTCATTCTAATTCATTCATAGGATCCATTCTAATTCATTCATACAATCCATTCTAATTCTTTCACACGATCCATTCTAATTCATTCGTAGGATCCATTCTAATTCATTCGTACAATCTATTCTATTTCATTCGTACGATCCATTCTTACTCATTCGTATGATCCATTCTAATTCATTCAGACGAATGTATCCATTCTAATTCATTCGTACGATCCATTCTAATTCATTCATACAATCCATTCTAATTCTTTCACACGATCCATTCTAATTCATTCGTACGATCCATTCTAATTCATTCGAGCAATCCATTCTATTTCATTCGTACGATCCATTCTTACTCATTCGTACGATCCATTCTAATTCATTCACACGAATGTATCCATTCGTACGAATGAATTAGAATAGATTGTACGAATGAATTAGAATGGATCGTACGAAGGAATTAGAATGGATCGTACGAATGAATTAGAATAGATCGTACGAATGAATTAGAATTGATCGTACGAAGGAATTAGAATGGATCGTACGAAGGAATTAGAATGGATCGTACGAAGGAATTAGAATGGATATATTCGTGCAAATAAATTAGAATGGATCGTATGACCGTATTAGAATGGATCGTATGAGTGAATTAGAATGGATCGTACGAATGAATTAGAATGGATATATTCGTGCAAATGAATTAGAATGGATTGTACGAACGTATTAGAATGGATCGTATGAGTGAATTAGAATGGATCGTACGAATGAATTAGAATGGATCGTATGAATGAATTAGAATGGATACATTCGTGCGAATGAATTAGAATTGATCGTACGAATGAATTAGAATGGATCGTGCGAATGAATTAGAATGGATCGTACGAATGAATTAGAATGGATCGTACGAATGAACTAGAATGAATACATTCGTGCGAATGAATTAGAATGGATCGTACGAATGAATTAGAATAGATCGTACGAATGAATTAGAATGGATCGTACGAATGAATTAGAATGGATCGTACGAATGAATTAGAATGGATACATTCGTGCGAATGAATTAGAATGGATCGGACGAATGAATTAGAATGGATCGTACGAATGAATTAGAATGGATCAAATGAATAAATTAGTATGGTTACATTCATGCGAATGAATTAGAATGGATCGTACGAATGGATTAGAATGGATCGTACAAATGGATTAGAATGGATACATTCGAGCGAATGAAATAGAATGGATCGTACGAATGAATTAGAATAGATCGTACGAATGGATTAGAATGGATCCTACGAATGGATTAGAATGGATACCTTTGTGCATATGAATTAGAATGGATCGTACGAATGAATTAGAATGGATCATATTAATGAATAAGAATGGATCGTACGAATGAATTAGAATGGATACATTCGTGCACGATCCATTATAATTCATTCGCACGAATGTATCCATTCTAATTCATTCGTACGATCCATTCTAATTCATTACTATGATCCATTCTAATTCATTCGTACGATCCATTCTAATTCATATGCACAAAGGTATCCATTCTAATTCATTCATACGATCCATTCTAATTCAGGATCGTACGAATGAATTAGAATGGATACATTCGTGCGAATGAATTAGAATTGATCGTACGAATGAATTAGAATGGATCATGCGAATGAATTAGAATGGATCGTACGAATGAATTAGAATGGATCGTACGAATGAACTAGAATGGATACATTCGTGCGAATGAATTAGAATGGATCGTACGAATGAATTAGAATGGATCTTACGAATGAATTAGAATGGATCGTACGAATGAATTAGAATGGATCGTACGA